>CM051274.1:40621609-40949109 GCA_027921565.1 Artemia sinica
TGCTAACCTGATCGTGCTATTCTAGTGCTGTAAGTAAAATCATAACCAACACAAATTCCAAAGTTTCATACAATTTATAAGAAAAGTTTCATATAGACCTACAAAGGATATTTTATCATCATGCAAAGCGAAGTAATAGAATCCAAACTCCCAAGTAAACCTCGGGAATTAGTGAAAGCTGTCCTCAAAGCCCCGCCATAATTCTACCACACTTCCCTGATCAAGAATATGGACTAAACGGGAAGCTAGATTAGTATTCATCATATGCTTCATCTGTTAATAGAGCGTTATACTGGTAATAAATCCATCAGATTAAGTGGATTTTCTTTCAAAATCTCTCAGCTTCTTCAAAATCTCTCAGCCTCTTCAAAATCCCAGCCAATGGTCACTAGTACTCATTAAAATCCAAAAAATCTTTTTTACCTAATATCTCGAACTTTACGTGCTGACAATTAGGACGGGTTGACACGTATTGAATGTGAAATGACAGAGATGACAGAATAGAACAGGTCAAAGATGCATACATTGTGATTTTCTTGGACTAATTCATTTGCAACATAGTAAAATATACCCAGCAGGAACAAAAAAGAAACCTTGAGAATAGTAAGCTTAGGTCTACAAAAATTAATAAAATACTAGATGAAAAAATGCTCGAGACATTCCTCTTGAATAGACGGATCATTCCACACTGCACTTTATTCTGATATCAGACCGATGTGAACGGTTACATAAGCAACGCACTACATGATTCAAAAAGAATATTTAAACGCTATTTACATTTCTCCCATTTGAGATTAGATTAGGTCATACTAGTAGCAGTAGGCATAGTGTTAGTTATCGTAGTCGCATTAGTATTAGTGGCAGTCAATAAGTACTAGTCGTAGTAGTAATTTCAATAGTCCTCCTAGTAGTACTAGTAACCTCAGTTGTAATAGTCGTAGCAGAAGTATTCCCAGTAGTTGTAGTCATAGAAGTCATAGTAGTAGCAGTTGTTGTAGAAGTAGTAGCAGTAGTTATTGTAGTGATAGTAACTGTATTACTACTAGGCGCTGCAGTAGCCGTAGCAGTAACATTTCTATTTGATATCTTGTTTGATCCCGGATTCTTTAAGCTTTGAAACAGATTTTAAAAAATTTTGGATCTCAAGTTCATTTTTTGAACTTGAACTCCTTTTCCAAAAAAAATAAGCTACAAGGCCTCCGCAAAGAAACAACAATACAAAAAACAACAAGGCCTCCAAAGACTGTGGCTGTCATCACCACATTTTGCAGAGAAGCATTTCTAGCACTGTTGTGATCATTCTTCTTTTGGTTGCTATTGGTATCAGAAGTGTTTGTCAGTGGCAGTTCGGAATCATTGCCATAAGCAGGGAGTATTTGTGACAGCGTGGTACTGCTTCCCACACTAGCTTGCTCACTAAATATCTTGGTCTCATTTGCCCCATTTTCAGTTTTATTCACTCTCATTTTTCTTGTTTTCTCAGTCATCGTAGAACTGTATATTTTTGAATAATAGTTGAGGAAATCTTCGCCTGAATTTATATGTCTTCAAAAATCTGCCGAACCCTTAAAGGGCTCGCCTCACGTAGTTGATTTCGGGAAACCGATTTCAGCATCAGTGGACAAACGATAGCGGTAAGAAAAATTTGCTGAAAGAAAAATTTATTGCGCGAGATTTTCAAAACAAAAAATCATGGACACAAATAGTCAACTGAAGTTTATTGATAGTTGCATGACTGATCTCAGTTTAGTTCTCAGCTTAGTAGCGGGGTCTTTCACCACAGACATCTCTTGCTGACTATTTATTTGTATCTCCGTTTTTTTTTGATGATCATGATGAAAATCGGCGCCGAAAACTATTAAAATTTTCAGGCTCAAATCGACGCCGATTTCTTTTAAAATCGGCGCTGATTTGGAAATCAGTTCTGAAATCAGCTATGTGTGTCCAGCCCTTAAGAGTAAAACTGAGAAAATCATCGTAGAATGACGGACGACGAAAACGAACGCAGCTATTGTTCTATTCGGCAGAAAAATGGCACTCTTCACACTTTTTGCTAACATCAGTGAACTCTAAGATCTTAGAACAAAGATGAGTTAAAAAACGATAATTTTTGCAGAAAGATCTTATTGCTAGGTTCAGACACGTAGGATTTTGTTGAAAGGATTTCTTTGTGAAAGGAAAAACTGAACCTTCCTTCAAAGAAGAATATGATTATATAAAGTTATTTTAAGTTGTGTATCTACAAACTGTAGATTAACTACAGTAGATTTGAATTTATAGTAACCTCTTGACCATATATCTTTTTAATGTTTTAAGCCACTATCCAGTAGAGGAAAACTTCTAAAAATGTCTGGATTAAAAACTTGAGATATAGCGTACAGAATAGGCTGGAAAGACCCTTGGACTTGCCATACAGTATGCCTATTAATATAGGATATACGTCTGAACAATTTTCTCATTACCCTTTAAGGATTTCCTTTGAAGGGGAAAGGAAATCCTTTAAGGGTGACGAGAAAAGTGTTCAGGGATGTATTGAGCAAAACCTTTATGAAGATCTGAAAAACGGCAGTAGAATTCAAAAATAATAGTCATGAATTATGAGGAAGAAGAAATGAAATGTCTTGCCGTATCAGTGAACAGTTTGGAGTGACACTAAAAATGACAGATATGTTAAAAGTTCCAGAAATTGCATTACCTGCTCCTTGGGAGACAATTAAGCTACATTGCAATCTTAAGTTTGAAACGAATGGATACCATGATTCCAGGATAAACTTTAAATTAATGATGGCAGAGAAATACAGGGGATTCCTTGATATTTATACAGATGGATCTAAGAAAAGTAACCCAATTTCTGCAGTAGGGGCTGCCTTTGTCATTCCATTGATACAAGTGTCAAAGTCATTTAAACTGCATTCAGAGGCAACAATCTTCCAGGCTGAAGTAATAGCCATAAAGGAAGCAATTGTATTTGCCAAAGAAAATCTTAGCAACCAAAGAAACATTGTATTGTTGTCAGATTCAAAAAGTGCATTGGAGGCACTCGCCAATTTTGATCATAATGGGAAAATTTCAAGAGAAGTTGTATTGTGCTACACGGAAATAGTATCATTAATGTCAACAGCAAACATATGTCTTCAGTGGATCCCAGCCCATGTTCAGATTTTGGGGAATGAGAGTGCCGACACAGCTGCTAAAATGGCATGCGAAACAATAAATGTATTTACTAGTGGTCCAACTCCTAGATCTGCAATGCAATTAGATCAATTGATACAATCAGTAAGAACGTATGATTTTGAGGATAGCAGAAATCAATCAGGAAATTGGTTTGTTACCCGAAAAGTAGCAAGAAAGTTTGAGAGGCATGTGTACCAAGGATTAAGTAGGAAAGAGGGAAGATTAGCATTTCGTCTTAGATCAGGCCATGCAGATACAAAATTATACAGGGCAAAGTTTTATGGAGAGTCAAGTAACTGTGAGTTTTGTGACAAAGAAGAAAGTCTGGTACATCTTCTTATAGATTGTGATAAGTACACTCTCCAAAGACAGCATATCAAGGCCTTTTTTCATGAAAGAAGAAAACAGTTGAGTGTAAATTTGATTTTGGGAGGATTTGCAAATGATAGTGACAATATACAAATCCTAAAGCTGGTTGTACAGTTTATAACTGCCATTGGGAGAGATAGGACAATGTGATGGGAAGAATAATTATGATTAATTAATGTGACAGAGCAGATTATTGATGATTGACTAACTAAAGTGGGATCCAGATTTATTGAAAGAAGACCCAAGTGACCGAGCAGTCAAGAGGGGTCTTTAATTCGTTCATCATCATCATCGAGGAAGAAGAAATCGGAGAGGAAAAAGAAATCAGATGTTTGGAAGCATTATTTTATTTATATCCTTTTTTTATCCTCAGTGATCGGAATTAAACATTCATTATCCTTTTTTTGGGAAGTATATTACTGCTTTTTCCTGTAAGTTTATTGTGGGTAGGATTTGTTTTGGAATTCTTCTTGCCTTAACTGTATGTATCCTAGCTCTTTCAGCCCCATCAGAGAAGGGGGTCAACTATCAAATTGAGATTCAGAAGCTGACATCCCCATAGCTACCAATGCCATTACTGTATCTCCGATCTCTAGTCAGCCAGAATAACACAATGATAACAGTCTCAGAGCCCCCAAGCCCAGAAACTGATTCCCAGCTAAATAATGATTTTCAGACAGTTATTAGAAAGCAGAAACGCAAAAAGCCCTCCACAAGCCCTCCTGAAACAATAGAAATCCTTAACTCAGTTTCAGCTGAGTTGGAGCCTATCGTCTTTTTCACATCAACAGTAAAAGACCAAGTGTTTACCACCAAAAGTATCACTAACATTATAATGAATCTATTCAAATCTTTAGGATGTAGTTTCAGTGTGAATGTTAATAGAAATGGCTCTCTTACAAGGTTATGTTCCAAGACAGAAAGGACGCCTGCAAAGCTCTTAACCAAAATAGAATTGGTAATATTCCAGTTACCTCTGAATGGTGGACTCCACCTAGAAAATAGTGATGTATAATGTCTCAATCAAACTATTAACTGAAGACCTGAAGATGGTCTCATGAATACTAAGGGAGAAATGCTGGAGGTCCTGGAAGTCCTCAGGATGGGCAAGCCAGATGCTAATGGGATATAATCAGTAAGAGTGTCCTTTTTATCTTACCAGTGAGTACCCAGTTTGACTCTTTGTTCCTTTTTGGTCAACCTAAAGCTTATAAATCTTACCAAGAAAAGCCTATTCAGTGCTCAAAATGTTTTAAGCTTAGTCACTCATCTAAGTACTGCTCTTCTTCTTAGACAATCTGCTCCACTTGCCTTTGTAATCACCCTGTTTCTAGTGAAATTAGATGTTCTACAGCTCCTGAATGCATCAACTGTAGAGGTGACCACCAGTCTACAAATCATAACTTGCGCCCTAAATATATCCAACAGGCCAAAGTTTCAAGGATAGCTCATCAAGAAAATGTCCCATTTCATATGCTAAGCTTTCCAAAGTTCCATTATCTCCAATAATTAATGAGGCTAAGAAAGCATCCTCAAGCCTTTTACCCAACCCTTGGCTAGGCACTCCCAAAAATAACCAAAATCAGGTACAGTTACCTCCAATTGAGATACATCCCTCAGCAAGGTATTGAGCTCTCTAATGTAATCAAAGCTAGCTCAGCTCTCCAAAATCCTAGATTTAGTCAGAAATCATGGGCTGAAAGAGTGGCAGCATCACCTAATATATCCTCTCAAGCAAACACTGCTCAAAAGTGAGATGGTTCTTATGTGTCAAAAACTAATTAAATATATAGCTTCAGTGGATCAAATCATCCAATCAAATCTGCCTAAAGCCCTTAAAGCTACTTCAACTAAAGACATTGCTAGATTCTAATTTCATCTTTGATGAGATAGGAAATGACTTATCTTCAATTTCACCAAATATAGAGCAGGTCACCTATTCAACTCAACCCATGGCAATTAAACTACAGATCCGACAAAGGAATTATGTCTCGCTTAATTCAAATAAACTTGGCAATCTTATTTATTATACATCTAAGAATAAAATTGGTATTATCTGTCTACAAGAGACCAATCTTTACCATTTTAAGAAAATTAAAATGTCTGGCTACAAGTGCTATAGGAATGACATATCTACCAATAGAAAGGGAGGAGGAGTTGCCATCTTTGTTCATGATTCAATCCCTTATTCCCCTCAACCATTAAATCTTTACAGGGATGAAATTGATATCATAGGTATTATACTTAACCTGGCTAATGGTAGTAATCTTGTCATTAAATCATTGTATAATCCATGTGGAAAGAATGATATCCAGAAGTTTTGGAATCTGAACTTTTTGGAAATAATTCTTTTATTTATGGTGATTTCAATGCGCATAGTCCACTTTGGAACAAATAGCCTATAATAACAAAGCAGGAAGAGGCATTGAGAATATCCTGTCCAATATTCCAGATACCTTGATGTTCACTCCATTTAATTTCCAAACCCGGCATAATATTTCATCTAACGCTTTCTCTACTATTGCCTTGCCACGTGGCCCTTCTTTATATTATGATCAAGTTCAGATGGTAAAGGTCCCTTCTCTGCAATCTGATCATTCTGCGATTCTAACATAAATACAAAATGTATGCTATTCTCCTAAACCCCATATAGCATCCTTAACAGCTGCAAAGGGAATTGGCCCCTGTTTTGAGAAATTGTGAAGCCCTTAAAGCTACTTTAACTAAAGACATTGCTAGATTCTAATTTCATCTTTGATGAGATAGGAAATGACTTATCTTCAATTTTCACCAAATATAGAGCAGGTCACCTATTCAACTCAACCCATGGCAATTAAACTACAGATCCGACAAAGGAATTGTGTCTCGCTTAATTCAAATAAACTTGGCAATCTTATTTATTATACATCTAAGAATAAAATTGGTATTATCTGTCTACAAGAGACCAATCTTTACCATTTTAAGAAAATTAAAATGTCTGGCCACAAGTGCTATAGGAATGACATATCTACCAATAGAAAGGGAGGAGGAGTTGCCATCTTTGTTCATGATTCAATCCCTCATTCCCCTCAACCATTAAATCTTTACAGGGATGAAATTGATATCATAGGTATTATACTTAACCTGGCTAATGGTAGTAATCTTGTCATTAAATCATTGTATAATCCATGTGGAAAGAATGATATCCAGAAGTTTTGGAATCTGAACTTTTTGGAAATAATTCTTTTATTTATGGTGATTTCAATGCGCATAGTCCACTTTGGAACAAATAGCCTATAATAACAAAGCAGGAAGAGGCATTGAGAATATCCTGTCCAATATTCCAGATACCTTGATGTTCACTCCATTTAATTTCCAAACCCGGCATAATATTTCATCTAACGCTTTCTCTACTATTGCCTTGCCACGTGGCCCTTCTTTATATTATGATCAAGTTCAGATGGTAAAGGTCCCTTCTCTGCAATCTGATCATCCTGCGATTCTAACATAAATACAAAATGTATGCTATTCTCCTAAACCCCATATAGCATCCTTTAACAACTGCAAAGGGAATTGGCCCCTGTTTTGAGAAATTGTGAAGGATGCTGATTTTTGTTTTTTATCAACTAGTTTTGATATTAATGCTATTTAGGCCAATATGAAATCCACTCTGTTGCAGTCAGCTAAATCTTCCATACCCATGACTAAGCCAATTTTTTATAAGGGCTCCAAGAGACCTAAGAATTGGTGGAATGAGGAGTGCATGGTTGCAATACAGGTAAAAAGCAAGGGTCGTAAATTGTTTCAAATTAATCCTTCTCCATCTACTGCTATTTCCTTTAAGCAAGCATTTGCCAAAGTAAAATTGGTATGTAAGAAAGCTAAACAGTCTACATGATCTAACTTTAGTGCAGGTATTAGCTTCTGAACCGCAATTTCAAAGATACATAACTTCATTAGCCAACTTAATAGTGGTAAGCAGTCTAATGATGACCCAAAATATGATATCATGCAGGATGGATCTTCAGTTTCCTCAGATAAGATGAAAGCCAAAATTTTTTCTGATATTTATAAAAATGATCGTTTTGATTCTCATTACCCTCGACCTCCATTTTGTACCCTTCGTCGTACTTTTTTACATAAAAGGTCCTTTATGGAACCATTTTCCCTAGATGGATTTAATGCAGCACTCAGTTCTCTTAATATCAACTCCTCCCCAGGTCACGATGTTATTTATATTAAATGGATTTTTGAGTCCCCAGAGGTTTTCAATACTGCCCTCTTAAGTGTGTATAATCTTGTTTGGTCAAGCCAAAAGTTCCCAGATGCTTGGAAAATTGCCCGGGTCTTTCCTGCTTTAAAATCTTCTTACGTATCAAGTGACCGCAAGTATTACCGACCTTTATCTGTTTACCAGCTTTCAGTAAAGTCCTTGAAAGACTTATTCTATCAAAAATTGAGTGGTTTGCTGAAATTAATAATCTTTTTCCAAGTGAACAAACAGGCTTCAGAAAAGGACATAGCTCTGTAGATAACATCACTCTTCTTGAAAGTGATGTTTGTAACTCTATTAAAATCAGGCAGGCTGCAATTGCAGTCCTATTTGACTGATCAGATGCCTATGGAACTGGGGTCCATGATATATTGATTGATCTTTTAATTAACCTGGATTGTCGATACTCTTTCATAAGTTTCATGAAGTCCTTTTTAGATGATAGAAGTGTTTGTGTTCAAGTTAATGAGTTTAAGGGAAAGAGAAAACCTATTACTGGAGGTCTTCCTGAAGGAGCGATTTTGAGTCCCCTTCTGTTCAATTTTTATGTCTCAGAATTCGAATTATCTCACCCATTGTTTGGCCTTTACGCAGATGGTCTGACTATTTGGAAGTCCGGAATGGATATCGCAATTATTCAAAGTCTTATTCAACAGGATGTTCAATTAGCTGATAGATTCTCTTCAGCTTTTGGTTTTGCAATTTCAATTAGTAAACCTAAAGCCATTATATTTGCTAATTGCTCAAGAGATCCTCCCAATCCTCTTCAAATTTTTTCTCGTGAAATTCCATAGTGAAATTTGACAATAAGGTTAAAGAGCAACCGGCTTATAAAAACGAGTGGTTCCGAGAGGCTAAGAACAGAGGTAGTGACATTCAATGCCTCAATTAGTATTAAAAGGTATGCAGACAAAATTTATCGATCTGTATGCTTACAGTTGGAAAATGACGGAAGTAACGAGACTGTACAAAAAGTAAAATGACATACTTTTACACAAGGGTTACCCAAAAAGCTATTAAGGCTAATATTATCACGGTAAAATTAAAAGCTCGAGTAGGCTATAAACCTAGCAGAATCAGAGGTAAAAATTGATGAGGCTATGTTCAATTTTGATTAGATGTCAATAAATAGCACAGAAAACCGAGAAAATATAAACTATAGAAGGAGGCAAAAGCGTGTGAGCTTTGGGGAGCCAAATCACGAACCAAAAAAGCGCGACGGAGGCCAAGGGTCGCCGATTATGGAAGTTGCCGACAGACTCCACGACCTTGAGTCGTCAATTAAAAGCTCGAGTAGGCTATAAACCTAGCAGAATCAGAGGTAAAAGTTGATGAGGCTATGTTCAATTTTGATTAGATGTCAATAAATAGCACAGAAAACCGAGAAAATATAAACTATAGAAGGAGGCAAAAGCGTGTGAGCTTTGGGGAGCCAAATCACGAACCAAAAAAGCGCGACGGAGGCCAAGGGTCGCCGTCTATGGAAGTTGCCGACAGACTCCACGACCTTGAGTCGTCAACGGCTAGTAGTCATTGAAAATATGAGCACCCACCCCCACCAAATGCAGATAGTAGGAGAACCAACAATGAAAGATCAAAAGTATATAGAAGCAATTATACACCCAGTAGAAAAACAGGAAACCAACAAAACAATTTAGTAGAAGATTCAATTGCTTATATTTGGCAAACAGAATCACTATGCGGAAGATTGTTGGCATAGAATACGGAAGGAAGACCCGACATACAAAACAAGACACCAAATCAGAACACAGGGGGGCAGATATTTAACAAAAGTAAGGAGCAAATAATACTTGGAAAGCACCAAATAATATTCCTGAATTTAGGCCTAGATATCAAACGGTGAACAACACCCAAGGTCAAAATAGCAACACTGAAGAAAACTTTGAAAACCCAGAAGACTTTTGGACCAATGATAGTGGGCTTTTAAACGGAGGAACCAGCCTGTAAGGGTCGAGAGAGATGAACCCTTTAAAAAACACCTTTATAATTTAGAATGTTGAGATACAGATATAAATAATAATCTACCGATTTTGCGTTGTTTTAAAATTGAACGTTTCCAAAATTTGCCGTGTTTACTTCATATGGGTGCGTCAAAATCCTTAGTTCGAGGAGGTTTTTTAAGAGTTTTCCCCCTAATGTAAAAAATCGCGTAAGCAGATGCCAGAATACCCTGACATCGGTAACAGGTCGCAAGCTGACAATGTTGGGTGAATGTCCATTAAAATTTAGCACAGGAAAAAAAAGAAATAACAGTAACAGTGATAATGTGTAAAAAAACTTTCATTTCCTTGCATTTTAGAAGTGGACACTATAGGAAAGTATCGGACCGTGTGAGAGTCCCTAACCGATAGTATAACCATAACCCAGCCAAACGAAAATAATAGACAAGTTTGCGTAACAACGAATAAAGATAGTGACAGTTCGGATTATAACTTAAAATTGAACGGGGAAATCACAATAGAAGGGGGAACAACAGCTCAAGTTTTAGTGACATCCAATGCAAAGGAGGGTAAGAAAAAAACAATATAGACCATAATAGGAGGATGTATCCTCGAGGAGTATCCCGCCATATTCGTGGAAAATCAAACTATTAAAATTCAGAATGGTATCGCAGAGTTAAAAATTATCAAATCTAAGTAGTGATAAGGTAAAGCTAAATCAAGTAGCCCTAAGGTCGGCTGAAAAGATTTCAAATACAGACATAAAATCCCTAAGCAGCTCAGAATTAAGCATACATTTACTAGTCACGAGCAAATTTCGTCGAAACCACAACCGCAATAAGATTACGGTGTAATAAAAACTGATTTTTTAAAAGTTTAATTTAATACATTTACCGGAGAATACGAAAACCCAGGTGGGAAATATTCTCTAGGATTATAGATAGATGGTTGCAAGACACAAAGCTGACTACGGTTTAACTCACCCTATCACGAACAAAATACTAACACAAGGCCCTCCAATTAAAAAGTCACCATATAAAACACTTTATCATTAAAAATCATGGCTAGATAACCAAATAAAAGAAATGGAAGAACGGAGTATAAATAAAGAGGGTGTTAGTGAGTGGTGTTTTTCACTGGCAATAGTCAGGAAAAAAGACAATACTTGGAGACTTTGTGTAGATTTTAGGGTACTAAATGCAGCACGGTAAAGGATATTATGAAATTACCAGGAATAGGTACGATATTAGATTCCTTTGGTGGATCACCATACTATAATAGTTTTGACCAGATAGCAGGATATTGGCAAATAGCTTTCGACCAGAAACAAAACACAAGGAAAACAGTGATTTTAGACGATGGCAGGACGTTCATATTTGAACGCATGCCTTTTGGCTTATCATTTAGCCCAAACTGTTTTAGCCGACTGATGAATTTAGTATTAGAAGGTAAAGAACCAGGAAGAAACAGAGACACATTAGCTGACTTAGATGATGTAATATTATTTACTGAAAACCTACAAAACCATTTGTTTTGGACTTGGAAAAATACTAGGAGAATTTGAAAAAGTAGAGTAAAAATTAAAACCAGAAAAGCTGAAGAAATGTGGTACCAAAATTGATTTTTTTGGAAATTTGATAAACCAAGGTACTATTTCCAGAAAAATTCACGGTCATACAGAAATTAAAACCACCAAAAGATCAAAAAAGCTGTAGATCAGTTTGTGGGCTTCTAAGTTATTTCCGACGATATATAAGAAGTTATGCAACAATAGCTCAGCCTTTTCCTTTTACCAAATGTAAAAGGAAAAAATTAAGGGCAATATTTAAAGGCTCTAAAGATTGAAGCGAAGCTTATAATAACTTTAGAAAGCAAAATGGTGCTAGGGAAAAGAAACCAAAAGCAATTTAAATATAAGATATAACCTAAAACTTTCCAGCAAAAATCGCCAATAACAAAAACCCCTTTAAAAAATAGCCAAAAATTACTACTTTATTCCATGGAAAAATTTAACACAACCGGAGAATTTCACCAACAGATCAAGACAGCTGCGAACAGGTAAGAGATAAATTAAGTTCTACCCCAGATTCCCGCAGCTATCCTCAGAAGTCGGGAACTTAGCGTGGAAAAAAGTCACTAGATTTAAAAACAAAATTAAACATTCATATAAACTCAACGAGGAAGCATAGGAAAATTAACAGAAATTTACTTCATATATTTTCTTAGATTAGAAGTTATCAAGGTTCAAGGTTTAATTTTAAAATATCTGTACAAAATAAACATAAATAGAGGGTAAACGCCGGAGACACAAGGTCGAATGAGAAAAAACCCGGTACATTAATCGGAATAAACCTATTTGACAACAAAAAATAATTAAGAGTTATTGCACGACTCACCAATAGACGGGCACCCACCGACACTGGGCAAAGATCCACCGAAAACACACGAATAAAAAAAGCAACGGGTGAGCAAAGGTAACCGATGACTGGCAGGTCACAGGGCAAAACACCCAACAAAAAATATTATCAAATGTACCCAGTTTTTCAATATACTATTAATTCTTGAATTTATTTATAAGAATGGAATGAAGTCACTTTTTTATATTTTGAAGAGATTTGCTGCAATCAATAAACTGTAGATAAAGACACCGTGAACCCGTGATTGAAAATAATGGCGAGAACCGTGATCTCTCTGTGCTTAATTTTAGGTGCTGAATTTTCCATTTATGTCGGGCTTCATAAGCATGGGCATGTTGCACAGGGAAAAATTATTCGAACACAAGCACGGAGGTAGTTCCGACCGGTCATATTTTACCTTAAACAAAAAAGAATTAAGGGTGAATATTTGTGAAACAGGCAAAATATTAGTTAGAAGATATAGCTTCAGTTTTACTCTTATTAGGATAAGAAGACGGCGATGGTAAATATTTCTTTAAAATTAGAAGAGCCCGGTATCGGTTTCACATGACATCTGAATGTTGCCAAATATATCAGTGGACAATACGTCAGATTGGAGTGAACCAACGCAAAATAAATTAGACGTAGGATGTCATATGGAAAAAAATACTGAACCCTTCGCATTAGTAGAGTGCGCATTCTGGATTTACGTACAGCACTAGGAATTACCATGCTATTTGCGTACAGCATGTTCCTTAGTACCTCACCAATGCTATTTGGGATTATGTTCCTTCCTTTGCTATTCTAAGGGTTTATGTTCCTTCCTGTGCTATTTGCTTGAGGCCATAGGGAATATGAAAAATGCATGGAAAAATACATGGAATTAAAAAAGAATATGCACTACAGTATCACGTGGACTTTTTAAAAAGCGACCAATCCTTTACCTATAAATTGGCCAGGCATGTTTTGAAACTATAGTCAAGGCTGTATACACGTGAACATTTTAAAAAGCGAGATATTTATTATAATTTGGAACAACATCAATCTTTGGAAATGCTTAAGGATAACAAACATGTTTTCAACCAGATGAGTTTTTGAAGTAAATTCAGCATGGCATGTTTTTTTTGGCAATTGGCATTTTTTCTGATAAAAAGTACCATTCATTGCGATCATAGCTCTAAAAAAGGGTTTAGCATTTGCGAATTGGATCGTATGAAGGTGGAGAAAAAGAAAAGGGTTTAGCATTTGCGAATTGGACTATACGAACGATATTAATTTCTCAACTCGAGAGCAGTTTGTTATTAAAAAATTGGATGCTACAATCAGAATTGTTTGATTGACATTTGCAAAAAAGGGGTAAGGGATTCGCGAATTGGACTGTACGAACGATCTTATTTGAAAAATAGGGGAAAAAACCGAGCTAGATAACATTTGCAAATTGGATTGTATGAAGGTGGAGAAAAAATGGTGGTCTTATGACTTGACCTAGCTTTACTTCTTCAATGTGTATTGTATAATACACAAGTGATGTTTGAACAGTGTTGTCAATTTAAAATAGAGTTTAACGTTATAGACTTTACTAAAAAGTTGATATTAAGAGAGATGTAGATGACGAGAAAAGAATTTTTATAACGGATAGCTTTAATTCCTCGATGTGTACTGTATAATACACAAGTGATTTTTGAACAGTGTTGTCAATGTAAAACAGAGTTTAACGTTAAACTTTACTAAAAAGTTGATACTAAGAGAGATGTAGATGGCAAGAAAAGAATTTTAATAACGGATAGCTTTACTTCTTCAATGTATGCTTTATAATACACACGTGATGTTTGAACAGTGTTGTCAATTTAAAATAGAGTTTAACGTTATACTTTTTACTTAAAAGTTGATATTAAGAGAGATGTAGATGACGAGAAAAGAATTTTTATAACGGATAGCTTTACTTCTTCGATGTGTACTGTATAATACACAAGTAATGTTTGAACAGTGTTGTCGAATGAAAGATCTTAAGCCGAACTGGCCAGCCATGACAAAAAACCAACAAAGAGAAAAATCTCTAAAAAAAAAAAAAAAACGAGACCGCGGCCAGTGGAGAGAAAAGAAAACAACAGAAACAAAACAACGCGGATATTTCGCCTGTATACAAACAAGGCGTCTTCAACACGAAAGACACACAAGAAGAACAAGATAAAAAAAACAAAAACAAGATAAAACTAAAAACCAATAAAACCACCACCAAAAAAAAAACAAAAAAAAATAAAATTAAAAAAATAATGTACAATCGGCGCAAACTAATCCACGTAGGGAAAAGATGCTAATATAGAGTTACTTCAGTGAGGACACCAGAGTAACTGAGGAAAAATAAAAAAACTGTAAATTACTTTAATTATTCAGTTGCGAAATAATCCTTTTGTTAGCTATTACTGAAGCAAATCGTTTTGGTCTTGCAGGTAAAATAGTCCCCTGGTGATTATTTAAAATCTTTACTCCCTTATTGACTGTTGATTCACTCTTTAGAAGGTTATCATAAATTGGGTCAATATTTAAATTACCCGTGTCCCTATTTATGGAAAGGTTAGCAAACATATGTTTTTTAATTTCTATGGCTTCCCTGGCCCATTGGGTGTACCCCTTATCATTAGAAATAGCCAAGGCTTCATCAAATTTTACAAAATGATCTGGTTGAAGCCAAATATGCTCTGCTAAAGCTGAAACGAAAGTTTCTGGAGGCTTGCTTAATTGTAGGGTTTTTTCTATTGAGTTTCGGTGTTCAATAAACCTGTCAACAAATTGTTGGTGAGTCCTACCAATATAGAACTTCCCACAAGAACACGGAATTTTATACATCCCACTTACTAAATTTCCCCGAGTTAAATCCTTACCAGAACTAAAAAAAACTACCCATTGGCCTCAGCGATTGGAAACATGTATCAATACCAAATTTACGTAAAACCCGTGAAAGTTTCTCACCCAAACCAGATACATATGGTAATGAAATGAAGCTTTTTGATACAACTAAATCTAAAGACTGAGAAACCGCAATAACCCTACTATTATGTTTAACCCGTCTATTTTCAATTATTTTATCAATGAACTTAATTGGATAACTATTACAAAACAAAATATCCCTCAAGTATAACAATTCCGAATCCAGAAATTCCTGGGAACAAATTCTAAAGGCTCTATCCACTAGTGAAATTACAACCCCCCTTTTCACCGACATAGGGTGGCAAGAATGAAAATTTAAATACCTATCATTGTGCTTTGGTTTTCTGTAAATCGAGAAAAGTAAATGGAGATCCCTTTTAATTAATAAAATATCCAGAAAAGGTAATTTATTATTATCCTCAAATTCAACTGTAAATTTAATATTATTATCAAAACTATTTAAATGCTTACAAAATAGGTCTAAGGAGTCCAATCCATGTTTCCAAACGCACACCACATCATCCATGAACCTACCCCAGAAGCAAGGGGAGATTCTAAAACTGTTTATAGTGGAGGTTTCAATGGCATCTATGAATAGATTTGCCAATAAAGGAGAAAGAGAAGCCCCCATAGGTAACCCAAAAATTTGTCTATAAAGCTCCCCTCGAAAACCAAAATAAAAAGAAAAATTCATTTACCAGAATAATTAGTCTCGTAATGACATCAATATCCAAACTGGCTAACGTCACATCCTGTATTAAATCAAAGTGTTTTTCTAATTTACTTTTTAAAAATATCCTCGCACCTTTTTAAATCACAATTTGAATACATGGACACAACATCAAAACTGCAAAGAATTGAACTCTCCTCCAGCGTAAAATTTCGCAATTTATTAGTAAGATCAGTCGAATTTTTTAAATATGATTTTTGTGTTCCCAAAAGTGGACGCAAAGCTACCGACAACCATTTTCCTAATTTTGAAACAGGTGACAGAAAAGTTGACACAATGGGGCGGAGGGGGGATCCAGTCTTATGAATCTTAGGTAGACCATAGATCTTGGGTGCCGAACAACCCCTAGGATAATATTTGTTATAAAACTGTGGGGTAATGTGAAAATTATTTTTCATTGACTCTAATTCCTTTCTTGTTGATTTTACATATTTATCTGTAGGATCAAAATCAAGTTTTTTGTATGTGATAGTGTCCGAAATAATGGATTTCATTTGATTATTATAGTCTTCAGTGTTCATAATTACGATCGTGTTTCCCTTATCGGCTCTGGTGATAGTAAGGAATTTATCCTTTTTCAAATCAGAAAGGATTTTAATGTCATTTTTTTTTGTGAAATGTCTTTACCAATTAAGTTCATATTAAAGGTGTTTAGTTTTCTTACAATCTCAGCTCTGAGTTCTTGAGGAGTATCAACCTTATCTATAGAAGCCATAATTCCTGACTCCACCTTTGAAATTATTTTTGAATAGGAGACTGGTGTTGGAACACAGAACTTAGAACCCTTCGACAAATCGGCTTCCTGTTGAATATTAAGAGGCTTAGAAGACAAATTCTTAATTGCTGGACCCAGACAATGACGAGGATAAAAAACATCTGAATCTTGGAAATTCTCAAACAAAAGTTTATTAAACTTGTCAACCAAACGAACCTTGGACAAATGAAAATCATGGCGAAAAGATCTAATGGCTATTTCCTTAATTCGTATAAAAATGTCAGATGGAAGATTATTTCTTAAAAAGTTCTCAACAGAATTTAAGTCCTTAGACAGTTGAAAACGTCTCTGTTTTTGTTCATATATTACGTGATTTAAAGCTATTAGGCTTAATTTATTTTTTAATTTTGTTTCATTTTCAGTTCCAAAATGGGTACATATTTTAAAAGATTTCGGAATCACTGATTCCTTCTTGCAATTTTTTAAGAAAATTTGTTGATTTAATAGATTAGCATGTTTTTTAACTAAAGACAAATAATAATTGACAGAAGCGGCTAAATGTTGCCCGTACAATTGACGAATGAAAGATCTTAAGCCGAACTGGCCAGCCATGACAAAAAACCAACAAAGACAAAAATCTCTAAAAAAACAAACAAACGAGACTGCGGCCAGTGGAGAGAAAAGAAAACAACAGAAACAAAACAACGCGGATATTTTGCCTGTATACAAACAAGGCGTCTTCAGCACGGAAGACACACAAGAAGAACAAGATGAAAAAAAAAGATAAAACTAAAAACCAATAAAACCACCACCAAAAAAAAAAAAAAAATTGTACAATCGGCGCAAACTAATCCACGTAGGGAAAAGATGCTAATATAGAGTTACTTCAGTGAGGACACCAGAGTAACTGAGGAAAAATAAAAAAACTGTAAATTACTTTAATTATTCAGTTGCGAAATAATCCTTTTGTTAGCTATTACTGAAGCAAATCGTTTTGGTCTAGCAGGTAAAATAGTCCCCTGGTGATTATTTAAAATCTTTACTCCCTTATTGACTGTTGATTCACTCTTTAGAAGGTTATCATAAATTGGGTCAATATTTAAATTACCCGTGTCCCTATTTATGGAAAGGTTAGCAAAGATATGTTTTTTAATTTCTATGGCTTCCCTGGCCCATTGGGTGTACCCCTTATCATTAGAAATAGCCAAGGCTTCATCAAACTTTACAAAATGATCTGGTTGAAGCCAAATATGCTCTGCTAGAGCTGAAACGAAAGTTTCTGGAGGCTTGCTTAATTGTAGGGTTTTTTTCTATTGAGTTTAGGTGTTCAATAAACCTTTCAACAAATTGTTGGTGAGTCCTACCAATATAGAACTTCCTACAAGAACACGGAATTTTATACACCCCACTTACTAAATTTCCCCGAGTTAAATCATTACCAGAACTAAAAAAACTACCCATTGGCCTCAGCGATTGGAAACATGTATCAATACCAAATTTACGTAAAACCCGTGAAAGTTTCTCACCCAAACCAGGTACATATGGTAATGAAATGAAGCTTTTTGATACAACTAAATCTAAAGACTGAGAAACCTCAATAACCCTACTATTATGTTTAACCCGTCTATTTTCAATTATTTTATCAATGAACTTAATTGGATAACTATTACAAAACAAAATATCCCTCAAGTATAACAATTCCGAATCCAGAAATTCCTGGGAACAAATTCTAAAGGCTATATCCACTAGTGAAATTACAACCCCCCTTTTTACCGACATAGGGTGGCAAGAATGAAAATTTTAATACCTATCATTGTGCGTTGGTTTTCTGTAAATCGAGAAAAGTAAATGGAGATCCCTTTTAATTAATAAAATATCCAGAAAAGGTAATTTATTATTATCCTCAAATTCAACTGTAAATTTAATATTATTATCAAAACTATTTAAATGCTTACAAAATAGGTCTAAGGAGTCCAATCCATGTTTCTAAACGCACACCACATCATCCATGAACCTACCCCAGAAGCAAGGGGAGATTCTAAAACTGTTTATAGCGGAGGTTTCAATGGCATCTATGAATAGATTTGCCAATAAAGGAGAAAGAGAAGCCCCCATAGGTAACCCAAAAATTTGTCTATAAAGCTCCCCTCGAAAACCAAAATAAAAAGAAAATTCATTTACCAGAATAATTAGTCTCATAATGGAATCAATATCCAAACTGGCTAACGTCACATCCTGCATTAAATCAAAGTGTTTTTCTAATTTACTTTTTAAAATATCCTCGCACCTTTTTAAATCACAATTTGAATACATGGACACAACATAAAAACTGCAAAGAATTGAACTCTCCTCCAGCGTGAAATTTCGCAATTTATTAGTAAGATCAGTCGAATTTTTTAAATATGATTTTTGTGTTCCCAAAAGTGGACACAAAGCTACCGACAACCATTTTCCTAACTTTGAAACAGGTGACTGAAAAGTTGACACAATGGGGAGGAGGGGGATCCAGTCTTATGAATCTTAGTTAGACCATAGATCTTGGGTGCCGAACAACCCCTAGGATAATATTTGTTATAAAACTGTGGGGTAATGTGAAAATTATTTTTCATTGACTCTAATTCCTTTTGCATATGCTAAACCCTTTTTCTTTAATTTCTCTGATTGGCTCCTTTTAAACTGACAACCCTGTTCAAACATCACTAGTGCATTATACAGAACTCATTGAAGTATTCGCAAATGGTAAACCCTTTTTTTTCCACCTTAATAGGATCAAATTGCATATGCTAAACCTTTTTCTCTAATGTCTCTGATGGGCTTCTTTTAAACTAACAACCCTGTTCAAACATCACTTGTGTATTATAAAGAACTCATTGAAGTATTCGCAAATGGTAAACCCTTTCTTCCACCTTAATAGGATCAAATTGCAAATGCTAAACCTTTTTTCTCTAATGTCTCTGATTGGCTCCTTTTAAACTGACAACCCTGTTCAAACATCACTTGTGTATTATAAAGAACTCATTGAAGTATTCGCAAATGGTAAACCCTTTTTTCCACCTTAGTAGGATCAAATTGCAAATGCTAAACCCTTTTTCTCTAATGTCTCTGATTGGCTCCTAAAAAAAAACGGATGTTGGCTCAAAAACCAGTCTGGTTGAAAAACACGGAGTTGAAACAAACTTGTGTGGGGAATCCCCGTTCTTACTGCTATCTTTTTCGCAATGTTTAGGAACAGGTGGGGAATCCTCGCTTGCTTGGAAAGGTATCAACAGGACATAGGCAAATAGAACGTAGTTTCATAACGTGTTTAATCACGTGTAGAGGTCCCACAGAATAACAATGGAAGGAACATAGCGCTATAGAATAGCATGGGAGGGGATATAAACCCTTAGAATAGCATGGGAGGGAACATAAGCCCTGAGAATAGCATAGGGGGAACATAAGCCCTTAGAATAGCATGGGGGGAACATAAGCCCTTAGAATAGCATGGGAGGGAACATAAGCCCTTTGAATAGCATGGGAAGGAACATAAGCTCTTAGAATAGCATGGGAGGGAACATAATCCACCCAAATCCATAAGTACATGCTCTGAAAATGTTTTCCCTATGGCCCCAAGCAAATTCAATATAAGCATTCTACTCATGGAATCCCTATAAGGGTCTCAAGAAAAGTTTCTTTTCCGTGTAAGTTTTTTTTCATCCCTCACTGATTCTGTGAACACTGATTCACTGAAGGAATCAGTGATTCCGAAATATTTTAAAATATGTACCCATTTTGGAACTGAAAATGAAACAAAATTAAAAAATAAATTAAGCCTAATAGCTTTAAATCACGTAATATATGAACAAAAACAGAGACGGTTTCAACTGTCTAAGGACTGAAATTCTGTTGAGAACTTTTTAAGAAATAACCTTCCATCTGACATTTTTATACGAATTAAGGAAATGGCCCTTAGATCTTTTCGCCATGATTTTCATTTGTCCAAGGTTCGTTTGGTTGACAAGTTTAATAAACTTTTGTTTGAGAATTTCCAAGATTCAGATGTTTTTTATCCTCGTCATTGTCTGGGTCCAGCAATTAAGAATTTGTCTTCTAAGCCTCTTAATATTCAACAGGAAGCCGTTTTGTCGAAGGGTTCTAAGTTCTGTTTTCCAACACCAGTCTCCTATTCAAAAATAATTTCAAAGGTGGAGTCAGGAATTATGGCTTCTATATATAAGGTTGATACTCCTCAAGAACTCAGAGCTGAGATCGTAAGAAAACTAAACACCTTTAATATGAAATTAATTGGTAAAGACATTTCACAAAAAAATGTGATTCTTCCATGCCCTTCTGAACCAAGACAGCGGAAATCAAAAGTCCAATAACAAAAACCGTAGAAAAAAAAAAGAGCTGAGGTGTTGCCTATACAAAAGTAAAAAACGTAAACTTGAAACACAAAACTTAGTCATCTGCAAATATTTAGGCTGTGTCTATTTTGTTCTCTAAGAAAAAGGTCATTCTTTAAGAAAAATTGATTTTATAAGCTAGATTTGTGAATGAATAGATCTGAAACAGAGGAATCCAATGATACAAGGATTTTGCCCTTTTGATGGAGCTGTAGACTTACCAGCTGTACTTACTTACTTACTTAACTCCCATCCGACCGGATTGGCCGACTCGGGGCTTCTCCTCTGACAGAACTATGGCAAAGCTTCTTATACGATTCCCTGTTCGCTGCAGTCCGAAGGAGTACCGACAGGGGATGGCTGGGAAAGTTTTCCCTCCAGCGCTTGGGAGGTCGTCCTTTTGGCCGGGAGACATCAATCCTTCCTTCAAACGCAATTTTTGGAAGTTGGGCTGGGGACATCCGCTAAACGTGGCCTAACCACAGAAGCTGTTGAAGCTGGATGGTCTGCATAATGGTCTGGGAATAGTTGAGCGAAGACAATAGCCGTTCGTTTGATATTCGGTCAAGGTAGGTGATGCCAGCAAGCTTCCTGAGGGATTTTGTTTCAAAGGCCGCCAACCGGCGTTTGTCTTCTGCTTTCAAGGTCCATGTCTCTGCTCCGTACGTTGCTACTGGAACCACAAGAGCTCGAAAAAGGCGTGTTTTTAGTTTCCGCGACAGATGTTTGTTTTTCCAGATCGATCGCAATGACTTGAAGCATGCTGAGGCAAGGGCGAGGCGTCGTTTAATGTCTTTTGAGGAGTCGTTTGTGGATGTCAGCTCACTTCCTAGGTAAACGAAATGGTCAACCCACTCGATCTCTTCCCCCTGGATCATAATTTTGCTGGGTTGAAGGCCTGTATCTATATGCCGCGTTACCTTCATGGCTTTTGTCTTGTTAGCATTGATTTCCATCCCAAAGGAACTAGCTGCATGATCAATATCGTTAGCGCTTCATTGCAGTTCCTCTAGTCGTTCGTTTAGGCGATTAATGTCATCGGCGTATGCAAGCAAGTCAAAGAGGTGTCCACTCATGAGTGCTCCCGTGTCATTGGGCACCAGTGCCAGTATAGCATTCAGGAATAGGCAGAACAGAGTGGGGGAGAGTAGGCATCCTTGCAGCACTCCTGAAGAGGTTGAGAATTCTTCAGTAAAGGCTTCGCTGGTCTGCACCATGCTTCTCGACTTCTCGTACATGCTCTTGATAATGTCAATAATGTCAGTGGGAATACCTAGTGTGCTAGGATGTGCCATAGGCCATCTCGCCAAATTAGACCGAAAGCTTGTTTGAAATCGATAAACAGCTGGTATAGCTCTTTCCCGAATTCCAGGTATCTTTCCATAATCTGTCTTATCACAAAAATTTGGTCTATGGTGGATCGGTTTTGACGGAAGCCAGCTTGATATTCAGGGATTACGTGTCTTGTCAGGCTTCTGATCCGATCAAGGAGAATTTTCGTAAGGATTTTAGCTGGTTGGCAAGTAAGCGATATGGGTCTGTAGTTGTCGCAGTTACTTTTAGATCCTTTCTTGTGCAAGGGCACTATGACAGATTTCGACCAAGACTCAGGGAAGTATTTTATTTCCCATACAGCTGTTACTATTTTGTGGTACAGATCAACGACGATATCAGATTCCACTTTTATCAGTTCTGACTGTATACCGTCTATTCCGGGTGCCTTATTTGACTTGAGGGATTTGAGTGCGGCTTCTACTTCTGACCTTAAGGGTGGTGGGGGTGGTTCCTCATCTCTGTGTGCTGGGAACTTTCGAAGCACTTCAGGATCTGGGTTTACTGTGAGATTAAGCTTTTCCTGGAAGTATTCTTTCCAGCGATCTCAGATTCCGGCACAAGTAGTGATTTTGTGTCCATTTTTATCTAAGAGATCGAGGCACTTCGCTTCCTTGCGGTTTGTCAGCTCTCTAGAACGTTTGAACATGAGGTGTGAGTTACCCCTACGGGAGTCCTCCTCACACTGCCGACATTTTTCAATAATCATGTCTTTTAGTGCTTGGCGGGTTTTCTTCTCAATTTGACGTTTAAGATTTTTGAATCTATCCTTTCTTTCTCGATCTTGCTTGTTTTGGAGAGTTCGTTTCTCGGTACACATATCAATAATCTCCTGGGTAATCCATGGCTTGTCTTCTGCAGATTTACGGCCGAGGACGAGCTCAGCTGTCTCGCATACGGCCAGGCTGCTTTGCGAAACAAGTAGATCGATGTCGGCTGGACTCAGCAGATCAGGTGTTTCTTGCAAGGTCTTTGACAGTCGTTCGTTGAGCTGCATTCTGTACTCTTGTCTCGTCTTAAGGTCTTTAAGGGCTTCTATCCGGAATCTTGGAACTTTTTGTTTCGGCTTGACATCGGCCTTTAATCTTAGGCGAAGCGATGACATGAGGAGATTGTGATCACTATCAAAGTCCCCACCTCCTAGCGTCACTGTGTCTGTGAATGAAGATTTCCATCGGCTGGATACCAGTATATAATCTATCATGTTGGCAGTCCTTCCATCGGGGGACCACCACGTGACTTTTCTCTTTCGTCTGTGCTTGAACATTGTGTTTGTGATAAAAAGCTCGTTATCTCGGCAGAATTCAGTAAGTCGTTCTCCTCTGCCGTTGATCTGTCCGATCCCGAACTTGCCCATGACATCTTCGTTTCCGCTATTGTCACTCCCCACGATGGCATTGAAGTCCCCGAGGACTAACACGATGTCTTTCTTTGGAAAGGCTCTGGAGCTGAGAGTAGAAACCTTCCGACTCTTCGTCCGATCTTGATGAATCCGGAGCATAGACCTGCACCACGGAGAGGTTTTTGAACTTGCTTTTGAGTCGGATCATCATTAATCTCTCCGAGACAGACACCACTGATAGAAGAGATTTCCTTGCTGCTTTTGTCAGCCAAAAGCCGACTCCTTGTCTGTGTGTTCCGTCTTGTCTTCCAGAAAGCAGAAGGGTTGCGTCTCCTATCTGTTCTTCGCTGATACCTGGTAGATGAGTCTCTGAGAGGCCGATGATGTCCCAATTGTAGCGGTTTGCTTCGGGAAATCTTATGCTGCGTAGAGGTCATAAACCTTAAATAAAGAACTTTCTCTTTACTGATAGATCAACGTTGGTTTACTTTTGAAACTCAGTACATAAAGACTCTCTATACATTGGTCGATTTTTGTACGAAAGGCCGATTTTCTTTAGAACCTGATGATAATAATCGCTTAATCTTTACTTTGAATTTTTTTTTTCTTAGTCTTCTAGTCTATTGAATAACGCCGCTTCTTGACCTCAAACGTCCCTGCGTCTGCCCTGTGGCTACTGGGGATGAACCCTGGAGCCCTAATTATCAAGCAAAAATTTATCAATTGTGCCACCAAAGGGCTTCTTATCCTCTTTGAGGCCTACGGTAGCCATGCACGCCAGAAACTTGGGGAATTTCAGGATTTAAGGGTAGTACCAAAATATTTGTGAAAATTAAGGATTTGAGGGAGGGGTGGACCTGAGCCCCCTCCTATCGTATGTTTCTTATGTACTGCCGTCCTTGAGCTGAGTGAAATAGTTCATTCCTGGCTAGTGAAATAAAAATCAAGAGCTTGAATCAAGATGGATTTCTATTTGCAGCATCGAGAACCACTATAATTTAATGAATATCAACAGGTTTAGCTTCTCTAGGTCTGACTTAATAAGGGCACTAAAACTTTTAGTTTCTATTCGAATGAGCCCTATCTGTTCTAACCAATCAACATGGGACAGTTTTACAGTTTAAAATTATAGTTTAGATTTATAATGGCACTAGAACTTTTAATTTCTTTTCGAATGAACCTTATCTCTTCTAATCAGTCAACTTAGGACAGTTTTACAATTTAAAATCATAGTTTAGGTTTGTAATTAAGTTTTATAATTGAATCATGCAGCATCTAGAACCAATATAATTTATCATATTTATTATACAGATTTATTATAAGTAGTTTTTGGTTATTGTGTTCAAGGCAAATTGTCCCCAATTATTTACTGTATTCCAGCCAAATGGTGTATGGTACTTGTGTATGTATATGGTTTATGGTACTTGCATACAAAAGTCAAGTGCTTCATTTGATTCAAACCCTGTTTCTTTTTAAATTTAATTTATTTCTGCTACAATACTATTTAAGTACTGGTGCATAATATGCTACACACCGCTACAGACTGTATCAAAGAAACCAGATACGAAACCCGTCAAACTACTACTATTACTAGTAACTCATCACAGCACCAAGCCGCTTGAGGCCAACACAGCTACGCAGGCTCCCCCTCCACCCCAATCTATTCAATGGCTCCCTTTTTACACCGGCCCACGAAGTTCCCCTTTCCTTTAAATGTTTCTTTATGACGTCCTCCCACCCCAGACAGGGACAACCTGCTTTCCGTTTAGCCCTAGATGGCTGGCCGAAAAGAACAATCTTCGGCAAACTGGCATCCTTCATCCGCACAACGTGCCCTAGCCACCTCAACCTTTCTTTCATTATAGCCCTAGAGAGCGGTATTGAACCATATTTTTCGTATAGTCTATTGTTTGAAATATGGTCAGTCAGCCGGGTACCCAGAACAATCCTTAAGCAATTTCACTGGAAAAAAATTTAGCAAATCTTCATCCGCTTTTCGGAGCGTCCATGCTTCAGAGCCATATTTGACCACTGTCATCACTGTAGCTTCTAATATTCTAATCTTGGTTTGCAGATTTATCTTCCTATTCTTCCAGACTTGTTTTAACCGAGAAAAAACACCCTGAGCCTTGGCTATTCTATATTTAACATCTTCAATGCTCCCACCATCTTTAATAATAATACTACCAAGGTAAGTGAAGCTGCCAACCTGATGAATCTTTTCATTACCCAACGTCACCCGTCAAACGGTTATTTGCTATCTAAATTGATTGCATATCGTGGTTTCTTATTGAGTTTACAATATTTAAACGATTGTTTTTTGGGGTTTAGGGACGGGGGAAGAAACCTGGGATAGGTTACCTATTTAGTATATGCTATGCTAGTAGAGATGCCATAATATCTCGTGACGGGGCTCCTTATATGGGCATAGAGTCATTAGTGAGAATTATTGCGTAATCGGTCAATGACCTCTTTCTCTAGGTGTGTTTTTGGCACGCCCTCAGCGAATGTCAATGTTGTTATTGTTTCCGAGGCAAAATGCCAAGGTCAATGTTATTGTTGTTTTGAACAGAGTCATTAGAGAGAACACGTGGTTAATGGGGTCAATGTTGTTGTCGTTCGAAGCAAAGTTAATGACACTTCCTTCCTGTTCAAGCCAGATGTTACGAGTTTCCGGGAAACAGTATTTGTTATTGTTGTTTCCAAGCCAAATGTTACGAGTTCCCGGGAAACAGTTAATTAATGTCTGACAGATGACGTCAAGTTAATTAATGTCTTTGCATTTCCAAAGAGAATTGTCTCCGAGACAAAGTTTTGATCACACATGATGTCATGATTGATTGATTGACACGAAAGGGGAATTAATTTGTTGTTCTAAAGAGAATTGATTCACGAAAGGGAAATTAATTTGTTGTTTCTAACAAGAGAATCGTTTCCGAGCAGACGTTTTGATTTTAGCGTGCGAAAAGGTTTCCAAATAATTTGAAATAGCAGCGCAGGGATGCCAAACAAATGGAACATGCCGAAATTCCGTTTAGGGATAATTTTGGCGAAACCGTTTTAGCTATTTTATGGAACTATTTCGGCGAAACAGCTAGAGACATTTTAAAAGGTGATTTTTGAAGAGATTTTGGAAGAGAATTTGAGTGTGGTCGTTATAATACACAAGTTTCAATTGAACAGTGTTGTGAGGTCCTCTACCCCAACCCGAAAGGTTCCGATCCCCCTACCACAACCCCGAAGGAAGCCAGCGGTCCTCAAAGGTTCTCTGGACTTCCAAAGGACCCCCCCCCCCCCGGACCCCCAAAGACCCTCACCCAGCCCCCAAAGGTCCCCAGGCACCCAAAGGGTCCCAGACCCTAAAAAGGCCATACCCGAGCCCCAAAGGTCCTCCCCGGTCCCCAAAGGTCCACCAGACCCCCAAAAGCCCTCCCCGGTCCCCAAAGGTCCACCAGAACCCCAAAAGCCCTCCCCCGGTCCCCAAAGGCCCTCCCCCGGTCCCCAAAGGACCTCCCCGGGCTCCCAGGGCTCCCAAAGGGCCCCGATTACTCTACCCCTACCCCGAAGGAAGCCTCCGGTCCTCAAAGGTCCCCCAGGCTCCCAAAGACCCTCACCCGGTCCCCAAAGGTCCACCGGGCTCCCAAAGGGACCCCAGACCCCCAACGGACCCACCGGGCCCCAAAGGGCCCAATCCGTGCTCAAGGGCCCCCCCGGACCCCCAAAGGTCCTCCACCAGTCCCCAAAGGCCCTCTCCCGGTCCCAAAGGTCCACCAGGCACACAAAGGGCCCAATCCGTGCTCAAGGGCCCCCCCGGACCCCCAAAGGTCCTCCACCAGTCCCCAAAGGCCCTCTCCCGGTCCCAAAGGTCCACCAGGCACCCAAAGGGCCCCAGACCCTAAAAAGACCATACCCGAGCCCCCCAAAGGCCCTCACCGGTCCCCAAAGGTCCACCAGACCCCCAAAAGCCCTCCACCGGTCCCCAAAGGCCCTCCCCGGGCTCCCAGGGCTCCCAAAGGGCCCCCGATTGCTCTACCCCAACCCCGAAGGAAGCCTTCGGTCCTCAAAGGTCCCCCAGGCTCCCAAAGGACCCACTGGACCCCCAAAGGCCCTCACCTGGTCCCGAAAGGTCCACCGGGCTCCCAAAGGGACCACCGGACCCCCAAAGGGTCCCCCGGACCCCAAAGGTCCTCCCCAGGTCCTTAAGGGTCGCCCAGACCCCCAACGGACCCACCGGGCCCCAAAGGGCCCAATCGGTGCTCAAGGGCTCCCCGGACCCCCAAAGGCCCTCACCCGGTCCTCAAAGGTCCACCGGGCTCCCAAAGGACCAGTCGGTCCTCAAGGACCCTCTCAGACGTGCAAAGACCCCCCCCCCCAGACCCCCAAAGGCTCATCCCGGTCCCCAAAGGTCCCCTCAGGCTCCCATATGACCACTCCACCCCTCAAGGGCCCCTGGATCCCCAAACGCCCTCCCCGGACCCCTCCAAAGAACCCCCTCTCCATTTTTAACACTTTTTATGGCTTTATTATATCCTTTTAGAACAAGTTCCTTTCATAATGTCCCTTCCTAAACCCATTTTCCAACTTGAAGTACTTATCTTTTTCACCCACTTTCTCAATGAAAAAGAAATTAGTTTTTAATCAATTCTAATTTTCCAGATAATATAAAAATTTTCCACTTTAGTTCAGATCTGTCTCGAAGAGATGAAAAATTTAAAATACTGTTCCAAATTTTTCACAGAAGATAAAAAAAGTTCAAGTTTTCTTCTGAATTTTACCAAAGAACGTGCTCCAATTCTAATTTCTCCAGAGAAAACAAAATCTTCCACTTCAGTTCTATATTTCACAAAGATATAAAGAAATTTAAAGTTCAATTCTAAATTTTTCGGTGGAAGATAGAAAAAGTAATACCATACTTGTGAATATTTTCACGGAAAATAAAAAGTTCTAGTTCAATTTACAATTTCCTCAACGAAGTGAAGAAAGGTTCAAGTTCTCTTCTGAATTTTACTAAAGAACACGCTTCAATTCTAATTTTTTCAGAGAAAACAAAAATCTTCCACTTCAGTTCTTTATTTCACAAAGACATAAAGAAATTTAAAGTTCAATTCTAAATTTTTCGGTGGAAGATAGAAAAAGTAATACCATACTTGTGAATATTTTCCCGGAAGATAAAAAGTTCTAGTTCAATTTACAGTTTCCTCAATGAAGTCAAGGAAAGTTCAAGTTCTCTTCTGAATTTTACCAAAGAACACGCTTCAATTCTAATTTTTTCAGAGAAAACAAAAATCTTCCTCTTCAGTTCTTTATTTCACAAAGACATAAAGAAATTTAAAGTACAATTCTAATTTTTCGGTGGAAGATAGAAAAAGCAATACCATACTTGTGAATATTTTCCCGGAAGATAAAAAGTTCTAGTTCAATTTACAGTTTCCTCAACGAAGTGAAGAAAGGTTCAAGTTCTCTTCTGAATTTTACCAAAGAACACACTTCAATTCTAATTTCTCCAGAGAAAATAAAAATCTTCCACTTCAGTTCCTTATTTCGCAAAGACATAAAGAAATTCAAAGTTCAATTCTAAATTTTTCGGTGGAAGATAGAAAAAGCAATACCATACTTGTGAATATTTTCCCGGAAAATAAAAAGTTCTAGTTCAATTTACAATTTCCTCAACGAAGTGAAGAAAGGTTCAAGTTCTCTTCTGAATTTTACTAAAGAACACGCTTCAATTCTAATTTTTTCAGAGAAAATAAAAATCTTCCACTTCAGTTCTTTATTTCACAAAGACATAAAGAAATTTAAAGTACAATTCTAAATTTTTCGGAGGAAGATAGAAAAAGCAATACCATACTTGTGAATATTTTCCCGGAAGATAAAAAGTTCTAGTTCAATTTACAATTTTCTCAACGAAGTGAAGAAAAATTCAAGTTCTCTTCTGAATTTTACCAAAGAATAAAATTCAATTCTAATTTCACCAGAGAAAATAAAAATCTTCCACTTCAGTTCTTTATTTCACAAAGACATAAAGAAATTTAAAGTACAATTCTAAATTTTTCGGTGGAAGATAGAAAAAGCAATACCATACTTGTGAATATTTTCCCGGAAAATAAAAAGTTCTAGTTCAATTTACAATTTCCTCAACGAAGTGAAGAAAGGTTCAAGTTCTCTTCTGAATTTTACTAAAGAACAAAATTCAATTCTAATTTCACCAGAGAAAAAAAAATCTTCCACTTCAGTTCTCTATTTCACAAAGACATAAAGAAATTTAAAGTACAATTCTAAATTTTTCGATGGAAGATAGAAAAAGTAATACCATACTTGTGAATATTTTCCCGGAAGATAAAAAGTTCTAGTTCAATTTAAAATTTTCTCAACGAAGTGAAGAAAAATTCAAGTTCTCTTCTGAATTTTACCAAAGAATAAAATTCAATTCTAATTTCACCAGAGAAAATAAAAATCTTCCACTTCAGTTCTTTATTTCACAAAGACATAAAGAAATTTAAAGTTCAATTCTAAATTTTTCGGTGGAAGATAGAAAAAGTAATACCATACTTGTGAATATTTTCCCGGAAGATAAAAAGTTCTAGTTCAATTTACAGTTTCCTCAATGAAGTCAAGGAAAGTTCAAGTTCTCTTCTGAATTTTACCAAAGAACAAAATTCAATTCTAATTTCACCAGAGAAAATAAAAATCTTCCACTTCAGTTCTTTATTTCACAAAGACATAAAGAAATTTAAAGTTCAATTCTAAATTTTTCGGTGGAAGATAGAAAAAGTAATACCATACTTGTGAATATTTTCCCGGAAGATAAAAAGTTCTAGTTCAATTTACAGTTTCCTCAATGAAGTCAAGGAAAGTTCAAGTTCTCTTCTGAATTTTACCAAAGAACACGCTTCAATTCTAATTTTTTCAGAGAAAACAAAAATCTTCCTCTTCAGTTCTTTATTTCACAAAGACATAAAGAAATTTAAAGTACAATTCTAATTTTTCGGTGGAAGATAGAAAAAGCAATACCATACTTGTGAATATTTTCCCGGAAAATAAAAAGTTCTAGTTCAATTTACAATTTCCTCAACGAAGTGAAGAAAGGTTCAAGTTCTCTTCTGAATTTTACTAAAGAACAAAATTCAATTCTAATTTCACCAGAGAAAATAAAAATCTTCCACTTCAGTTCTCTATTTCACAAAGACATAGAGAAATTTAAAGTTCAATTCTAAATTTTTAGGTGGAAGATAGAAAAAGTAATACCATACCTGTGAATATTTTCACGGAAGATAAAAAGTTCTAGTTCAATTTAAAATTTTCTCAACGAAGTCAAGGAAAGTTCAAGTTCTCTTCTGAATTTTCTCAATGAACACACTTCAATTCTAATTTCTCCAGAGAAAATAAAAATCTTCCACTTCAGTTCCTTATTTCGCAAAGACATAAAGAAATTCAAAGTTCAATTCTAAATTTTTCGATGGAAGATAGAAAAAGTAATACCATACTTGTGAATATTTTCACGGAAGATAAAAAGTTCTAGTTCAATTTAAAATTTTCTCAACGAAGTCAAGGAAAGTTCAAGTTCTCTTCTGAACTTTACCAAAGAACACGCTTCAATTCTAATTTTTTCAGAGAAAACAAAAATCTTCCACTTCAGTTCTTTATTTCACAAAGACATAAAGAAATTTAAAGTTCAATTCTAATTTTTCGGTGGGTGATAGAAAAATTAATGCCATACTTGTGATTATTTTCACGGAAGATAAAAAGTTCTACTTCAATTTTAAATTTCCCCGGAAGATAAAAAGTTCTAGTTCAACTTGCTATTATCTTTGTGAAAACACACAAACTCAGAAAAAATGTTCAATGTTCCTTTAGTACCTATGCAATTAGACTAAAAATGAAGATATTTATGCAGAGTTTCAACTCGCTATGGCTAAGTTTGCTAAAAACAAGCTATTTTCTTGCGAAAACACACAAAATCAGAAAAAATGTTCAATGTTCCTTAAGCACCTACGCAATTAGGCTTAAATGAAGATATTTATGCAGAGTTTCAAGTCGATATGGCTAAGTTTGCTAAAAACAAGCTATTTTCTTGCGAAAACACACGAAATCAGAAAAAATATTGTTAGGTTAGGTTAAGTTAGATTAGGTTAGGTTAGCCTACGTACGCGCGCATATAGGTTAAGTTAGGTTAGATTAAGTTAGATTAGGTTAAGTTAGGTTAGGTTAGGTTAGATTAAGTTAGGCTAGGTTAGCCTACATACGCAGTGGCCGATCCCCACCCCAGGGGCCACAGGCCGAAGGCGGCACAGTCGGAGTATCCATCCCCAGGATAGGTTAGGTTAGGTTAAGTGGTCTTAACCTAACCCAGGTTAGGTTAGGTTACCTAACCTAACTAGGGTTAGCAGGTTAGGTTAGGTTCGGTTAAGTGGCCGGCCACTTAACCGAACCTAACCTAACCTGCTAACCCTAGTTAGGTTAGGTAACCTAACCTAACCTGGGTTAGGTTAAGACCACTTAACCTAACCTAACCTATCCTGGGGATGGATACTCCGACTGTGCCGCCTTCGGCCTGTGGCCCCTGGGGTTGGGATCGGCCACTGCGTATGTAGGCTAACCTAGCCTAACCTAACTTAATCTAACCTAACCTAACCTAACTTAACCTAATCTAACTTAATCTAACCTAACTTAACCTATATGCGCGCGTACGTAGGCTAACCTAACCTAATCTAACTTAACCTAACCTAACAATATTTTTTCTGATTTCGTGTGTTTTCGCAAGAAAATAGCTTGTTTTTAGCAAACTTAGCCATAGCGAGTTGAAACTCTGCATAAATATCTTCATTTAAGCCTAATTGCGTAGGTGCTTAAGGAACATTGAACATTTTTTCTGATTTTGTGTGTTTTCGCAAGAAAATAGCTTGTTTTTAGCAAACTTAGCCATAGCGAGTTGAAACTCTGCATAAATATCTTCATTTTTAGTCTAATTGCATAGGTACTAAAGGAACATTGAACATTTTTTCTGAGTTTGTGTGTTTTCACAAAGATAATAGCAAGTTGAACTAGAACTTTTTATCTTCCGGGGAAATTTAAAATTGAAGTAGAAATTTTTATCTTCCGTGAAAATAATCACAAGTATGGCATTAATTTTTCTATCACCCACCGAAAAATTAGAATTGAACTTTAAATTTCTTTATGTCTTTGTGAAATAAAGAACTGAAGTGGAAGATTTTTGTTTTCTCTGAAAAAATTAGAATTGAAGCGTGTTCTTTGGTAAAGTTCAGAAGAGAACTTGAACTTTCCTTGACTTCGTTGAGAAAATTTTAAATTGAACTAGAACTTTTTATCTTCCGTGAAAATATTCACAAGTATGGTATTACTTTTTCTATCTTCCATCGAAAAATTTAGAATTGAACTTTGAATTTCTTTATGTCTTTGCGAAATAAGGAACTGAAGTGGAAGATTTTTATTTTCTCTGGAGAAATTAGAATTGAAGTGTGTTCATTGAGAAAATTCAGAAGAGAACTTGAACTTTCCTTGACTTCGTTGAGAAAATTTTAAATTGAACTAGAACTTTTTATCTTCCGTGAAAATATTCACAGGTATGGTATTACTTTTTCTATCTTCCACCTAAAAATTTAGAATTGAACTTTAAATTTCTCTATGTCTTTGTGAAATAGAGAACTGAAGTGGAAGATTTTTATTTTCTCTGGTGAAATTAGAATTGAATTTTGTTCTTTAGTAAAATTCAGAAGAGAACTTGAACCTTTCTTCACTTCGTTGAGGAAATTGTAAATTGAACTAGAACTTTTTATTTTCCGGGAAAATATTCACAAGTATGGTATTGCTTTTTCTATCTTCCACCGAAAAATTAGAATTGTACTTTAAATTTCTTTATGTCTTTGTGAAATAAAGAACTGAAGAGGAAGATTTTTGTTTTCTCTGAAAAAATTAGAATTGAAGCGTGTTCTTTGGTAAAATTCAGAAGAGAACTTGAACTTTCCTTGACTTCATTGAGGAAACTGTAAATTGAACTAGAACTTTTTATCTTCCGGGAAAATATTCACAAGTATGGTATTACTTTTTCTATCTTCCACCGAAAAATTTAGAATTGAACTTTAAATTTCTTTATGTCTTTGTGAAATAAAGAACTGAAGTGGAAGATTTTTATTTTCTCTGGTGAAATTAGAATTGAATTTTGTTCTTTGGTAAAATTCAGAAGAGAACTTGAACTTTCCTTGACTTCATTGAGGAAACTGTAAATTGAACTAGAACTTTTTATCTTCCGGGAAAATATTCACAAGTATGGTATTACTTTTTCTATCTTCCACCGAAAAATTTAGAATTGAACTTTAAATTTCTTTATGTCTTTGTGAAATAAAGAACTGAAGTGGAAGATTTTTATTTTCTCTGGTGAAATTAGAATTGAATTTTATTCTTTGGTAAAATTCAGAAGAGAACTTGAATTTTTCTTCACTTCGTTGAGAAAATTTTAAATTGAACTAGAACTTTTTATCTTCCGGGAAAATATTCACAAGTATGGTATTACTTTTTCTATCTTCCATCGAAAAATTTAGAATTGTACTTTAAATTTCTTTATGTCTTTGTGAAATAGAGAACTGAAGTGGAAGATTTTTATTTTCTCTGGTGAAATTAGAATTGAATTTTGTTCTTTAGTAAAATTCAGAAGAGAACTTGAACCTTTCTTCACTTCGTTGAGGAAATTGTAAATTGAACTAGAACTTTTTATTTTCCGGGAAAATATTCACAAGTATGGTATTGCTTTTTCTATCTTCCACCGAAAAATTTAGAATTGTACTTTAAATTTCTTTATGTCTTTGTGAAATAAAGAACTGAAGTGGAAGATTTTTATTTTCTCTGGTGAAATTAGAATTGAATTTTATTCTTTGGTAAAATTCAGAAGAGAACTTGAATTTTTCTTCACTTCGTTGAGAAAATTGTAAATTGAACTAGAACTTTTTATCTTCCGGGAAAATATTCACAAGTATGGTATTGCTTTTTCTATCTTCCTCCGAAAAATTTAGAATTGTACTTTAAATTTCTTTATGTCTTTGTGAAATAAAGAACTGAAGTGGAAGATTTTTGTTTTCTCTGGAAAAATTAGAATTGAAGCGTGTTCTTTAGTAAAATTCAGAAGAGAACTTGAACCTTTCTTCACTTCGTTGAGGAAATTGTAAATTGAACTAGAACTTTTTATTTTCCGGGAAAATATTCACAAGTATGGTATTGCTTTTTCTATCTTCCACCGAAAAATTTAGAATTGAACTTTAAATTTCTTTATGTCTTTGCGAAATAAGGAACTGAAGTGGAAGATTTTTATTTTCTCTGGAGAAATTAGAATTGAAGTGTGTTCATTGAGAAAATTCAGAAGAGAACTTGAACTTTCCTTGACTTCGTTGAGGAAACTGTAAATTGAACTAGAACTTTTTATCTTCCGGGAAAATATTCACAAGTATGGTATTGCTTTTTCTATCTTCCACCGAAAAATTAGAATTGTACTTTAAATTTCTTTATGTCTTTGTGAAATAAAGAACTGAAGTGGAAGATTTTTATTTTCTCTGAAAAAATTAGAATTGAAGCGTGTTCTTTGGTAAAATTCAGAAGAGAACTTGAACTTTCCTTGACTTCATTGAGGAAACTGTAAATTGAACTAGAACTTTTTATCTTCCGGGAAAATATTCACAAGTATGGTATTACTTTTTCTATCTTCCACCGAAAAATTTAGAATTGAACTTTAAATTTCTTTATGTCTTTGTGAAATAAAGAACTGAAGTGGAAGATTTTTGTTTTCTCTGAAAAAATTAGAATTGAAGCGTGTTCTTTAGTAAAATTCAGAAGAGAACTTGAACCTTTCTTCACTTCGTTGAGGAAATTGTAAATTGAACTAGAACTTTTTATTTTCCGTGAAAATATTCACAAGTATGGTATTACTTTTTCTATCTTCCACCGAAAAATTTAGAATTGAACTTTAAATTTCTTTATATCTTTGTGAAATATAGAACTGAAGTGGAAGATTTTGTTTTCTCTGGAGAAATTAGAATTGGAGCACGTTCTTTGGTAAAATTCAGAAGAAAACTTGAACTTTTTTTATCTTCTGTGAAAAATTTGGAACAGTATTTTAAATTTTTCATCTCTTCGAGACAGATCTGAACTAAAGTGGAAAATTTTTATATTATCTGGAAAATTAGAATTGATTAAAAACTAATTTCTTTTTCATTGAGAAAGTGGGTGAAAAAGATAAGTACTTCAAGTTGGAAAATGGGTTTAGGAAGGGACATTATGAAAGGAACTTGTTCTAAAAGGATATAATAAAGCCATAAAAAGTGTTAAAAATGGAGAGGGGGTTCTTTGGAGGGGTCCGGGGAGGGCGTTTGGGGATCCAGGGGCCCTTGAGGGGTGGAGTGGTCATATGGGAGCCTGAGGGGACCTTTGGGGACCGGGATGAGCCTTTGGGGGTCTGGGGGGGGGTCTTTGCACGTCTGAGAGGGTCCTTGAGGACCGACTGGTCCTTTGGGAGCCCGGTGGACCTTTGAGGACCGGGTGAGGGCCTTTGGGGGTCCGGGGAGCCCTTGAGCACCGATTGGGCCCTTTGGGGCCCGGTGGGTCCGTTGGGGGTCTGGGCGACCCTTAAGGACCTGGGGAGGACCTTTGGGGTCCGGGGGACCCTTTGGGGGTCCGGTGGTCCCTTTGGGAGCCCGGTGGACCTTTCGGGACCAGGTGAGGGCCTTTGGGGGTCCAGTGGGTCCTTTGGGAGCCTGGGGGACCTTTGAGGACCGAAGGCTTCCTTCGGGGTTGGGGTAGAGCAATCGGGGGCCCTTTGGGAGCCCTGGGAGCCCGGGGAGGGCCTTTGGGGACCGGTGGAGGGCTTTTGGGGGTCTGGTGGACCTTTGGGGACCGGTGAGGGCCTTTGGGGGGCTCGGGTATGGTCTTTTTAGGGTCTGGGGCCCTTTGGGTGCCTGGTGGACCTTTGGGACCGGGAGAGGGCCTTTGGGGACTGGTGGAGGACCTTTGGGGGTCCGGGGGGGCCCTTGAGCACGGATTGGGCCCTTTGTGTGCCTGGTGGACCTTTGGGACCGGGAGAGGGCCTTTGGGGACTGGTGGAGGACCTTTGGGGGTCCGGGGGGGGCCCTTGAGCACGGATTGGGCCCTTTGGGGCCCGGTGGGTCCGTTGGGGGTCTGGGGTCCCTTTGGGAGCCCGGTGGACCTTTGGGGACCGGGTGAGGGTCTTTGGGAGCCTGGGGGACCTTTGAGGACCGGAGGCTTCCTTCGGGGTAGGGGTAGAGTAATCGGGGCCCTTTGGGAGCCCTGGGAGCCCGGGGAGGGCCTTTGGGGACCGGGGGAGGGCCTTTGGGGACCGGGGGAGGGCTTTTGGGGTTCTGGTGGACCTTTGGGGACCGGGGAGGGCTTTTGGGGGTCTGGTGGACCTTTGGGGACCGGGGAGGACCTTTGGGGCTCGGGTATGGCCTTTTTAGGGTCTGGGACCCTTTGGGTGCCTGGGGACCTTTGGGGGCTGGGTGAGGGTCTTTGGGGGTCCGGGGGGGGGTCCTTTGGAAGTCCAGAGAACCTTTGAGGACCGCTGGCTTCCTTCGGGGTTGTGGTAGGGGGATCGGAACCTTTCGGGTTGGGGTAGAGGACCTCACAACACTGTTCAATTGAAACTTGTGTATTATAACGACCACACTCAAATTCTCTTCCAAAATCTCTTCAAAAATCACCTTTTAAAATGTCTCTAGCTGTTTCGCCGAAATAGTTCCATAAAATAGCTAAAACGGTTTCGCCAAAATTATCCCTAAACGGAATTTCGGCATGTTCCATTTGTTTGGCATCCCTGCGCTGCTATTTCAAATTATTTGGAAACCTTTTCGCACGCTAAAATCAAAACGTCTGCTCGGAAACGATTCTCTTGTTAGAAACAACAAATTAATTTCCCTTTCGTGAATCAATTCTCTTTAGAACAACAAATTAATTCCCCTTTCGTGTCAATCAATCAATCATGACATCATGTGTGATCAAAACTTTGTCTCGGAGACAATTCTCTTTGGAAATGCAAAGACATTAATTAACTTGACGTCATCTGTCAGACATTAATTAACTGTTTCCCGGGAACTCGTAACATTTGGCTTGGAAACAACAATAACAAATACTGTTTCCCGGAAACTCGTAACATCTGGCTTGAACAGGAAGGAAGTGTCATTAACTTTGCTTCGAACGACAACAACATTGACCCCATTAACCACGTGTTCTCTCTAATGACTCTGTTCAAAACAACAATAACATTGACCTTGGCATTTTGCCTCGGAAACAATAACAACATTGACATTCGCTGAGAGCGTGCCAAAAACACACCTGGAGAAAGAGGTCATTGACCGATTACGCAATAATTCTCACTAATGACTCTATGCCCATATAAGGAGCCCCGTCACGAGATATTATGGCATCTCTACTTATGCTTTACCCGCACCACCACCCCTAATGTGCGAATATCTAGCCCAAATTTGTTTCTAAACTGTTAATTTTATATTCATCCTATTTATTATATTTCATTGGCATTGCCCAAACTTGACTTCTTTCGTTTGTAGCATATAATGCACAATTACCACTATTTATTATGTAAAACCAATTAATTGTAATAGTCTAAGATACGACAAAAAGTCCAGGAACACTTTAAAAAAGAATGCCGAAACCCAAAATCGAACCAGGCACCTTTAGATTTTCAGTCTAACACTCTCCCAACTGAGCTATTTTGGCTTATTTAAGTTAAATGCCTAGAGCAATATTTCATGAAACAAATTTATCCAAAGAACAATCAATCACAGGTGGCTAAAATTCCGAAATTTTTTACCGCCCAGAGGCTTTGGTTTTGGGATTCAGTTCTATTTTCGACGTTGATCCCTAACAAGGAAAGTGTACATAATTTGTGTTTTTAGTTAATATTATCAAATTCCCTTGAGATTCAGTTTTATTAAAGACTTTTGGCGTCATTTGCACACATTAGCAATGCTGAAGAATTCCTCGGGAAGATGCAGCCATACCAATAAATGATGTTTTCTTGGAAAGGACCCCGTCAACAGCTAAAATCACCAGGTATTGATTTTTAATTATTTTCTTCAGTGATAGCAAAGGGGAGGAGGGGCATACTAATATAGACAAGCGTGTGGTTTTCATACAAACGTGAGGGTAGGGGGCAGAAAATAAAAATGGACTGTAGGCTATTGGTAGGCTAATTTAAAACTTTGAGTGATCTAGGCTAGTGCTAAACTATAGAGTAAATTTATTCTTTCACGGGGTTAATGGCCTCAAATCGATAAATTTAATTAGCTCCCCCCTCTCTTCTCGCCTCATCAATTGTGTAATCCCCATGGACGCCAGAAGGGTTGGGCCGGGAGAATGCCCCTCTGAGAAGAAGAGCAATAAAAAAATTAAAGGTACACCTGTACTAAACGCACTCTTTTATATAGCGCTAGTTTGGTTAATGCTAATGAAAAAATAGGATGAATATATAATAGTTTAGAAACAAATTTGGGCTATAGATTTCTACATTGGGAGGGGTGGGGGTAAAGCATAGTATATATTAAATACGTAATCTAACCTAGGTACCAACCCCCCCCCCTAAACCCCAAAAAACAACAGTTTAAATATAGTTCTTGCCTTTGTGTATATCCCACAAGGCAGCGTAAGCCTGTGTTTCATCACGCGTATCGGTCTATTTCGTGACTGGTTTGCATTGCAGTATATAAAAGAGTGCGTTTAGTACAGGAGTACCTTATAAAATTAGGAAATATCTAAATACTCCGATCTAAACTTTGACATAAATAAAACTTCTGGTAATATTTGTTTCCCTGGTAAATTTCAGAGACTAGGACACCGTTTTGGGCTGTGTATCGTGTTTTTAGGGAAAGGGGGTCGGCCTACAGTACAGTCTCACGTGCACATTGTAAAAAGCGATCAAACCTTTTATACCTATAAAGTGGTCGAACACGTTTTCAACCAGATGGGTTTTTGAAGCACATTCAGCATGGTGTGTTTATTTTTTTATTTTTTTGGCAATTGATATTTATTTCTGATTACAAGTACCATTCATTGCGATCGTAGCTCGAAAAAAAGGTTTAGCATTTGCGAATTGGACTCTATGAATGCTATTAATTAATGTTTGAATAATAGGAGCGTGAAAGATTCTAATTAGTGACTGGATCGTATGAAGATGGAGAAAAAGGCAAAATGGTTAACGATGATAAAATGGTCTTATGAGTTGACCTAGCTTTACTTTTTCGATGTGCTCTGTATAATACTCCAAGTGGCGTTTGAACAGTGTTGTCAATTTAAAATAGAGTTTAACGTTATAGTGTACTAAAAAGTTGATACTAAGAGAGATGTAGATGACAAGAAAAGGATTTTAATAACAGATAGCTTTACTTCTTCGATGTGTTCTGTATTATACATAAGTGGTGGGGTGATGGCAGCGGGATGTCTTAGAGTACATATAGTGCTGTACACTGGCCTGAATTGCTTGCAAAAAAAACCAAATGAATGAGTTGAAATAAAATTGTTAACAAGAAATGGCTGAAAATTGTTTTGGGGGAGATTGGTCGATGACAGAGGGGTGTCTTAGCGTAGTTATAGTGTGATAGTGGTGGGTGAATTGCTTGCAAAAAAACCCAAATGAATGAGTTGAAATAACATTTTTAACTTGAAATCTCTTTAAATTTTTTTTCTTTTGGGGGGGGGGGGGGGGTAGATTGTGCGATGGCAGCCGGCTGCCATAGAGTAGTTATAGTGTGATAGTTTGGGGTCGTATTGCTTACAAAAAACCCGAGTGGATGACTTGAAAATAAAATTGTTAACAAGAAATGGCTGAAAATTGTTTTGGGGGAGATTGGTCGATGACAGAGGGGTGTCTTAGCGTAGTTATAGTGTGATAGTGTGGGGCAGATTCCTAGCAAAAACCCAAATGAATGAGTTGAAATAAAATTTTTAACGAGAAATGTCTGAAAAGTGTTCTTGGGGGGATGGTATGATGTCAGAAGGATATCTTAGAGTAGTTATAGTGTGATAGTGGGGGGCAAATTGCTAGTGAAAAACCCGAGTGGATGACTTGTAATAAAATGTTTTAACAAGGAGTCTCTGAAAAAAAAATATTTTTTTTTGGGGGGGGGGGGGTGATGTCAGTGGGGTATCATAGAGTACCTATAGTGCTCTACTGTGGGTCTAATTGCTTGCGAAAAACCCGAATGAATGAGTTGAAATAAAATTTTCAACGAGAAATGTCTGAAAAGTGTTTTTTGGGGGATGGGGCGATGGCAGAAGGGTGTCTTAGAGTTGTTATATTGCTGTACTGTTGCACGAATTGCTTGCAAAAAACCCAAATGAATGACTTTAAATAAAAATTTTTAACGAAAAAAAATGTCTGAAAAATATTTTTTTAGGGGATGGGGTGATGCCAGCGGGGTGTCTTAGAGTACTTATAGTGCTGTACTCTGGGCCAAATCACTTAAGAAAAAACCCAAATGAAGGAGTTGAAATAAAATTTCTAACTAGTAATTGCTGAAAAGTGTTTTTGGGGAGATGGGGCGATGACATTGGGGTGTCTTAGCATAGTTATAGTGTGATAGTGGGAGGCAAATTGCTAGCCTAAAATCTGAGCTAATAAGGGTTTTTGACCGTAAACTCTATTTTTTTGTAAGAAAATTATGGAAAATACAATTTTCTGGTTCAAATGTGAAACTTAAGTCCAATTTTGGATCGAAAAATAAAACTATTTCTGTAAAATCTGAGCTAATAAAGGTTATTGACCCTAAACTCTAGTTTTTTTGTAAGAAAATTATGGAAAATACAATTTTCTGGTTCAAATGTGAAACTTAAGTCCAATTTTGGATCGAAAAATAAAACTATTTCCGTAAAATCTGAGCTAAAAATGGTTTTGACAGTAAACTCTAGTTTTTTGTAAGAAAATTATGGAAAATACCATTCGTTGGCTCATAGGTAAAACTTAAGTCCAGTTATGCATCGAAAAATAAACTATTTCTGTAAAATTTGAGCTAATAAGGGCCTTTGACCGTAAAATCTAGTTTTTTGTAAGAAAATTATGGAAAATACAATTCTCTGGTTCAAATGTGAAACTTCAGACCATTTTTGATCGAAAAATAAAACTCTTTCAGTAAAATCTGAGCTAATAAAGTTTTTTGACCGTAAACTTTAGTTTTTTTGTAAGAAAATTATGGAAAATACAATTCGTTGACTCATAGGTGAAACTTAAGTCCAGTTTTGGATTGAAAAATAAACTATTTCTGTAAAATCTGAGCTAATAAGGTTTTTTGACCGGAAACTCTAGTTTTTTGTAAAAACAAATTATGGAAAATACAATTCCCAGGTTCAAATGTGAAACTTAAGTCCATTTTTGATCGAAAAATAAACTATTTCTATAAAATCTGATCTAATAAGAGTTTTTGACCGTAAACTCTAGTTTTTTGTAATAAAATTACGTAAAATACCATTCTCTGGTTCAAATGTGAAACTTAAGTCCATTTTGGATCGAAAAATAAAACAATTTCAGTAAAATCTGAGCTAATAAGGGTTTTTGACCGTAAAATCTAGTTTTTTTGTAAGAAAATTATGGAAAATACAATTCTCTGGTTCAAATGTGAAACTTAAGTCCATTTTTGGATCGAAAAATAAAACTATTTCCGTAAAATCTAAGCTAATAAGAGTTTTTGACCGTAAACTCTAGTTTTTTGTAAGAAAATTATGGAAAATACAATTCGTTGGCTCATAGGTGAAACTTAAGTCAAGTTTTAGATCGAAAAATAAAGTATTGTTGTAAAATCTGAGCTAATAAGGGTTTTTGACCGTAAATTCTATTTTTTTGTAAGAAAATTGTGGAAAATACAATTCTCTGGTTCAAATGTGAAACTTAAGTCCATTTTTGGATCGAAAAATAAAACTATTTCCGTAAAATCTGAGCTAATAAGGGTTTTTGACCGTAAACTCTAGTTTCCTGTAAGAAAATTATAGAAAATACAATTCTCTGGTTCAAATGTGAAACTTAAGTCCATTTTTGGATCGAAATATAAAACCATTTCCATAAAATCTGAGCTAAGAACGGTTTTTGGCCGCAAACTCTAGTTTTTTGTAAGAAAATTATGGAAAATACATGTCTCTAGTTCAAATATGAAACTTAAGTCTAGTTTTGGATGCTCATAATGATGAGGAATGATGGTTCTAATTCAATATTTGTTTCATATAAACAAACTATTTTTTTCAAACTTTTAAATTATTCAGCTTTATTGATTTTTTTAATTTTTTTTGTACGTATCTTAAAATGACCAAATATGCCTATGGCTCTAACAATTGTACTCTATGATTGCTCAGAGACATGATGTGGCTTTCCCACTGGTATCCTAACCTCGGTTATCGACACTACCTAGTCTATTGCATGTATTAAATAAGTATTTTATACGCAGTGGAACGATAAGCACATAAGTCATATCTTTAACAAAAGTGAAGATGGAGCATTTTAATAAAGTGTGTTCACATGACAATGTTATTGTAGCATTGAATACCGACAAGGAGAAATATTTAAACTATGAAACAAGTACAAGTGGAAGCAGTATTGAAAATGTATGCATGCATTGTCATGACAGTAAGGAATTAAATTTCTTTGGAAAACCGAAAAAATTCAACTCTTATGTTGGTGGTTATGCGAGATTGAGATCTCTAGAGATGATTGCACTCAAAGAGAATGCCAACATAAAAATAATCGTTGATTATAGAGGACAACTCCTTGATATTGTTGCAGGTAACACATTACCTACTGATACATCCAATCGTCAGCTTTCGGGTATTAGCATTCAACGGGAGGTCAAAAAAGAAAGGCCTACACTTCTACTAATATCGTAAACCATATCTTGTCTACGTGCCGAAACTGTTACCTGTGTAAAAATAATGTGATAATAGACAGTGAAATTGCCAGAAAAATGAAAAGGGCATTGACAGAAAATATCACTATGGAATATAAAGATGAATCGATGAAAAACAAAGCACCAGCAAACGTTACGGTCACTGATCAAACAGTCAATGAACCAAATAATGCCAAAGACGAAAAGTATATTGAGCCTGTTGATGACACACCAGTAAAAATTGTTTATGACTCAAAATAGAATAATGATTATTCTACCGATTACGAAATAAAAGAAGACAATAGCTACAATTTCAAGAGAGAACATGGTGAACTATTTTATGAAACAGATTCAAAATATCCAAAACTAATCAATGATATTAATAATGTATCATAATATATTTTTGTATTAATATTCTACATAGCATTATTTCATTAAAAATATATTATGCATTAAATTGTTATGTGTTCATTATTCTTAGAGTAAGCTAGCATATCAAACGTTTATAATGTCTATTAAAACATCGGAGATGCAAGAAAAGGCATTTGCATACATCTATTGTCAGACACATGGGATAATATTGACAAAATCTAGGTATCAGAATGAATAAATTCTTTATCAACATCCGTTGTTGGAAATGTCATTATGTCATTATCAAAAATTGTAAGTTATAAACTCTTTATTGATTTCACCTCTTGGATATACAATACAAAAATTTAATCAGCAAATTATGAATAAAAATTGAACAAATTCCATTATTAACATTCAATATAGATTGAAGTTGCTTCCTAGACCGACAATACAGCAATTTTACAAAACCTAAGTATAAGAGTGATTAAATTCTGTATCAACATCCATTTCTCGCATACATAAGAAAAAGTTGACAACATCTAAGTGTTAGTGTGAATAAATTTTATTTATCAACATCTCCTGTCAGATACATCGGATAAAACTGATAGAATCTAAGTGTCAGAGTGAATAAATTTTTTATCAACATCCTTTGTCAGATACATCAAATAAAATTGACAAAATCTAAATTTCAGAATGAATAAATGCTTTAAGAACATCCTTTACTGGATATTTCGGATAAAATTGACAAAATCTAAGTATCAGAGTGAGTTAATTCTATATCAGCATCCTTCTCTCTGATACATAGGATAAAGTATCGCATAAAATTTACAAAATCTAAGCATCAGATTGATTAAATTCTATATCAGCATCCCTTTCTCAGGTACATGGGATAAAATTGAAAAAATATAAGTATCAGATTGATTAAATTCTATATCATCATCCCTTTCTCGGGTGCATGGGATAAAATTGACAAAATCTAAGTATCAGAGTGAATAATTTATTTTTGATCAACATCTTTTATCAGTTACAACAATTATAATTAACAGAATCAAAATATCAGAGTGAATAAATGCTTTTTCAGCATCTTTTGTCGATAATGTTAAATAAAATTGACAAAATATAAATATCAGAATGAATAAATGTTTTAACAACATCCTTTGTCGGATACGCAGGATAAAATTTACAAAATCAAAGTGTTAGAGTGAATAAGTTTTGTTTTTATCAATATCTTTTGTCAGATACATCAGATAAAAGTGACAAAGTCCAAGTGTCAGAATGAATAAATTTTTTTTATCAACATCCTTTGTCAAATACATCGAATAAAATTGACAAAATTCTAAGCATCAGAGTGAATAAATGCCTTATCAAGATCCTTTCTCGGATATGTCGGATAAAATTAACAAAATCTAATTATCAGAGTGATTAAATTATATATGATCAGCGTTTTCTCGGGTACATAGGATAAAATTAATAAAATGTAAGTACCAGAGTAAATAAATGCTGTATCAGCATCCTTTGTTGGATATGTTGGATAAAATTGACATAATCTAAGTGTTAGAGTGAATAATTGTTTTTATCAAAATGTTTTACCAGATACATCAGATAAAATTGACAAAATCTAAGTGTCAGAGTGAAGAATTTTTATTTTTATCAACACTCTATTTCATTTTTTAAGGTTAGTTTAGACGAGGTTACGTGCACGCACGTAACCTCGTATAAATAAACCTTAAAAAAATGAAAAAAAGCTATGTCAACTTTGCATGTCTCTCTCACTATGTATGCGCCGTCGCGGTGTACACTCCATGTCTTTCTCGGTTTTTGTGTCTAAATCTACGTATTTGTATGTGTTTTTATCTCTCTCTCATTCTTATTTGCCTGTGTGTCTGGGTGGGTGTTTGCTTATTCCAATGCATGTCTGGCCACTCTAAGTGAACTTAAATTAACTCAACTTTTTGAATATCTCTCTCACTATGACTGTATGTCTGAGCGGGTGTAGTAACATCTATAACCGGTCTAACCTAAAATTCAACGTAAGGACTCATGAAGTCAAAATGAATAGAAATTGGATTTTATGACTGTTATCTGATGTATCCGATAAAAACTTTGAAAACGAATTGATTCTTTCTGGTACTTAGATTTGTCAATTTATCCGATGTATCTGGCATTTGATGTTGATAATGCATCTAAGGGATATTGATAAAGCATTTATTCACTCTAATACTTAGATTGTGTCAAATTTATTCCATATATCTGAGAAAGGGATTTTGATATAGAATTTAATAACTCTGATACTTAGATTATGTCAAGTTTATCCCAAGTATTCGAGAAAGGGATGTTGATATAGAATTTAATTAATCTGATAGTTAGATTTTGTCAATTTTATCCGATATAGCTGACAAATGATGTTGATAGTGCATTTCAAGGATGTTGATAAAGCATTTAATCACTCTGATACTTAATTTTTGTCAATTTTATCCCATGTATCCGAGAAAGAGATGTTGATATGGAATTTAATCCTTCTGATACTAAGATTTTGTCAGTTTTATCCGACATGTCAGAAAAAGGATGTTGATAATGAATTATTCACTCTGATACTTAGATTTTGTAAATTTTATCCCATGTATCTGAGAAAGGGATGTTGATATAGATTGTAATAATTCTGATACTTAGATTCTGTCAATTTTATCGAACATATATGACAAAGGATGTTGTTAAAACATTTATTCATTCTGATATTTAGATTTTGTCAATTTTATTCAACATATCCGACAAAGGATGCTGAAAAAGCATTTATTCACTCTGATATTTAGATTTTGTTAGTTATAATTGTTGTAACTGATAAAAGATGTTGACAAAAATAAATTATTCACTCTGATACTTAAGATTTTTTCAATTTTATCCCATGTACCCGAGAAAGGGATGTTGATATGGAATTTAATCAATCTGATACTTAGATTTTTTCAATTTTATCTCATTTACCAGAGAAAGGGATGCTGATATAGAATTTAATCAATCTGATACTTAGATTTTGTCAATTTTATCCGATATTTTATCCTATGTGTCGGAAAAAAGGATGCTGATATAGAATTGACTCACTCTGATACTTAGATTTTGTCAATTTTATCCGAAATATCCAATAAAGGATGTTGTTAAAGCAATTATTCATTCTGAAATTTTGATTTTGTCAATTTTATTTGATGTATCTGACAAAACATGTTGATAAATAAAATTTATTCACTCTAACACTTAGATTTTGTCAACTTTTTCCTATGTATCCGAGAAAGGGATGTTGATATAGAAATTAATCACTCTTATGCTTAAATTTTGTGAAATTGCTGTATTGTCCGTCTAGGAAGCGACTTCAATCGATATTGAATGATAATAAAGAATTTGTTCAATTTTTTTTCATAATTTTCTGAATTAAATTTCTGTATTGTGTATCCAAGAGGTGAATTCAAGAAAGGGTTTGTTACTTACAATTTTTTTATAATAACATACGGACATATCCAACAACGGATGTTGATATATAATTTATTCATTCTGATACCTATATTTGTAAATTTTATCTCATGTGTCTGACAATAGATGTATGCAAATTCCTTTTCTTACATCTCCGATGTGGTAATAGACATTCTAAAACGTTTGATAGGCTAGCTTACTTTAAAAATAATGAACACATAACAATGCAATGCATAATATATTTTTAATGAAATAAGGCTATGTAGAATATTAATACAAAAATATATTATGATACATTATTAATATCAACGATTAACTTTGGACATTTTGAATCTGTTCCATAAAATAGTTTACCATGTTCTCTCTTGATATTGTAGCTATTGTCTTTTTTAGTTCGTAATCAGTAGAATAATCATTATTCCATTTTGAGTCACACACAATTTTTATTGGTGTGTCATCAACAGGCTCAATAGGTTTTTCGTCTTTGGTATTATTTGGTTCATTGACTGTTTGATCAATGGCTGTAACGTTTGCTGGTGCTTTGTTTTTCATCGGTTCATCTCTATATTCCATAGGGATATTTTCTGCCATTGCCCTTTTTATTTTTCTGGTAATTTCACTGTCTATTATTACATTTTTTTACACAGGTAACAGTTTCGGCACGTAGACAAGATATTGTTTACGATATTAGTAAAAAAGTAGGCCTTTCTTTTTTTGACCTTCCGTTGAATGCTAATACCCGAAAGCTGACGATTGGATGTACTAGTAGGTAATGTGGTACCTGCAACAGTAGCAAGGAGATGTCCCCTATCATCAACGATTATTTTTATTTTGGGATTCTCTTTGAGTGCAATCATCGCTGGAGATATCAATCTCGCATAACCACCAACATAAGAGTTGAATATTTTCGGTATTCCAAAGAAATTTAATTCATTACTGTCATGACAATGCATGCATACATTTTCAATACTGCTTCCACTTGTACTTGTTTCATAGTTTAAATATTTCTCCTTGTCGGTATTCAATGCTACAATAACATTGTCATGTGAACACACTTTATTAAAATGCTCCATCTTCACTTTTTGTTAAAGATATGACTTATGTGCTTATCGTTCCACTGCGTATAAAATACTTATTTAATACATGCAATAGACTAGGTAGTGTCGAAAACCGGACATAGAATACCAGTGGGAAAGCCATATCATGTCTCTGAGGAATCATAGAGTACAATTGTTAGAGCTGTAAGCATATTTTGTCATTTTAAGATACGTACAAAAAAAATAAATAAAAAATGAATAAAGTTGTATCATTTCGAAGTTAAAAAAAATAGTATGTTTTTATGAAAAAATATTGAATTCGAACCATCAGTCCTCATCATTATGAGTGTCCAAAACTGGACTTAAGTTTCACATTTGAATTAGAGAAATGTATTTTCCATAATTTTCTTACAAAAAAACTAGAGTTTACGGTCAAAATCCCTTAATAGCTCCGATTTTACGGAAATAGTTTTATTTTTCGATCCAAAAATGGACTTAAGTTTCACATTTGAACCAGAGAATCTTATTTTCCATAATATTCTTACAAAACACTAGAGTTTACGGTCAAAAACCCTTATTAGCTCAGATTTTACAGAAATAGTTTATTTGTCGATCCAAAACTGGACTTAAGTTTCACCTATGAATCAACGAATTGTATTTTCCGTAATTTTCTTACAAAAAACTAGAGTTGAAGGTTAAAAATCCTTATTAGCTCAGATTTTAAGGAAATAGTTTTATTTTTCGAACCAAAATGGACTTCAGTTTCACATTTGAACCAGAGAATCTTATTTATCATAATTTTCTTACAAAAAAACTAGAGTTTACGGTCAAAAATACTTATTAGCTCATATTTTACGGAAATAGTTTTATTTTTCGATCCAAAAATAGACTTAAGTTTCATATTTGAACCAGAGAATTGTATTTTTCATAATTTTCTTACAAAAAAACTAGAGTTTACGGTCAAAAGCACTTATTAGCTCAGATTTTACAGAAATAATTGATTCTTGGATCCATAACTGGACTTGAGTTTCACCTATGAGGCAACGGATTAAATTTTCCATAATTTTCTTACAAAAAACTAGAGTTTACGGTCAAAAACCCTTATTAGCTCAGATTTTACGGAAATAGTTTAATTTTTCGATGCAAAAATAGACTTAAGTTTCATATTTGAACCAGAGAATTGTATTTTTCATAATTTTCTTACAAAAAACTAGAGTTTACGGTCAAAAATACTTATTAGCTCAGATTTTATGGAAATAGATTTATTTTTCTATCAAAAAATGGACTTAAGTTTCACATTTGAACCAGAGAATTCTATTTTCCATAATTTTCTTACAAAAAACTAGATTTTACAGTCAAAAATCCTTATTAGCTCAGATTTTAGGGTAGCCATTCGCCCCCACTATCACACTATAACCACGCTAAGACACCTCTCTGTCATCGCCCCATTTCCCCCAAAAAGCCTCAGCCATTTCTAGTTAGAAATTTTATTTCAACTTATTCATTCGGGTTTTTTCGCAAGCAATTTGGCCCACAGTACAGCACTATAAGTACTCTAAGACACCCCGTTGCCATGAGCCCCATCCCTCAAAAACATTTTTCAGACATTTCTCTTTAAGAATTTCTTAAGAATTTTTATTTCAAGTCATTCATTTGGGTTTTTCGCAAGCAATTTGTGCAACAGTACAGCACTATAACAACTCTAAGACACCCTTCTGCCATCGCCCCATCCCCCCAAAAACACTTTTCAGACATTTCTCTTTAAAAATTTTATTTTGAACACATTCATTCGGGTTTTTTGCTAGCGATTCGACCCACAGTAGAGCACTATAGGTACTCTAAGATACCCCGCTGACATCACTCCACCCTCCAAAAAATATTTTTTCAGAGATTCTTGTAAAAATTCATTTCAAGTCATCCACTCGGGGTTTTTTCTAGCAATTTTTCACACCCTCATCAAACTATAACTACTCTAAGACATCATTCTGCCATCAATCCATCCCCCCAAGAACACTTTTCAGACATTTCTCGTTAAAAATTTTATTTCAACTCATTCATTTGGGTTTTTCGCTAACAATTCGCTCCCCACTATCACACTATAACTGCTCTAAGACATCCTTCTGCCATCAACCCATCCACCCAAGAACACTTTTCAGACATTTCTCGTTAACAATTTTATTTTCAACTCATTCTTTGGGTTTTTCGCTAGTAATTCGCCCCCCCACTATCACACTATACTACGCTAAGACACCCCTCTGTCATTTACCCATCTCCCCCAAAACACTTTTCAGCCATTTCTAGTTAAAAATTTTATTTTCAAGTCATCCACTCGATTTTTGTAAGCAATATGACCACAAACTATCACACTTGAACTACTCTATGGCAGCCGGCAGCCATCGCACTATCTCCCCCCCCCCCAAAAAAAAAATCTGAAACTTCTAGGTTTTTTAGAGACCATTTTATCATCGTTAACTATTTTGCCTTTTTCTCCATCTTCATACGATCCAATCACTAATTAGAATCATTCACGCTCCAATTATTCAAACATTAATTAGTATCATTCATAGAGTCCACTTCGTAAATGCTAAACCCTTTTTTAGAGCTATGATCGCAATGAATGGCACTTGTTATCAGAAAAAATGTCAATTGTAAAAAAAAAAATAAGATAAAACGCGCTATGCTGAATTTGCTTCAAAAACCAATCTGGTTGAAAACGTGCTTGACCACTTTATAGATATAAAAGGTATGATCGCTTTTTACAAAGTGCACGTAAAACTGTACTGCACATTATTGTTTAATTCCATGTATCCTTGAAATATATAGCAATAACCAGTCTGCTTGTCTTATACAATCTCAACCATACTCTCAAAAGGTGTTTGATCACTTTATAGGTAAAGGATTGCTTGCTTTTTACAATGTGCACGTGAAACTGTACTGCTTATTCTTTTGTAATTCCATATGTAATTGATATTCCCTATGCCTTACTACTCTCGCGCTGTGAACATCTAACCAAATAAATTCGTAATCGTAATCGTAAAAAATGTGTAATCGGATTATATTTGAAGTAACACAAAGGATAAAAATTTTTGCGAAACCCAAATATATTTCATAAGGAATGTAAGTGATTGTAATTCCTGACCTAGATTCAGTGTAAGATTATCTTTTTAGATTGTGAAATCTCATTAACTCAGTGACCTTGAAAACAATTTCTCGGACTACAAAGCTGTAATCCCACTGAGACGTCACTGCCTCCTTGATTGGATATGATTTACGGAATGTGCTTTGGACTATTTGCGATTGCCAGGTAAATTGTGCGCTATGGCGGAAAAGCTGATTCTGAGCCCTGTCTTGAATTTCTTGCGTCAGTCTTTGACTGATGGGGCCAAACAAGAGACAATTCAGAAGGCAGCAGTTGCGTTTTTCGATCACGATCAAATTATACAAGCAAAGAAGATTCTATACACAGAGTTAAGCGTCACATCGCGAGTTGTGATTCATGCTAGGGACAAAGAGAACATTCTTGATATGTATAAGAACCTGATCTAACAGGCTAAACAAAATGCCAGTATCCCAAAATTCATGATTTTAAACCCAGGTGATCTTCCGACTGTTGGCGAGGCTGTCAATTCTACAGTGGTAGAGTGCTAATTCATACTTCTAAGGGTTTATGTTCCCTCCCATGCTATTCTAAGGGTTTATGTTCCTTCCTATGCTGTTCTAGGAGTTTATGATCCTTCCTATACTATTCTAGGAGTTTCTGTTCCCTCCCATGCTATTCTATAGCGCTATGTTCGTTCCTTTGCTATTCTAGGAGTTTATGTTCCTTCCTATGCTATTCTAGGGGTATATGTTCCTTCTTATGCTATTCTAAGGAGTTTAAGTTCCCTCCCATGCTATTCTAAGGGTTCATGTTCCTTCCTATGCTATTCTAGGAGTTTATGTTCCCTCCCATGCTATTCTAAGAATTTATGTTCCTTCCTATGCTATTCTAGGAGTTTATGTTCCTTCATATGCTATTCTAGGAGTTTATGTTCCCTCCCATGGTATTCTATAGCGTTATGTTCCTTCCTATGCTATTCTAGGAGTCTATGTCCCTTCCTTTGCTATTCTAAGGAGTTTATGTTCCCTCCAATGCTATTCTAAGGGTTCATGTTCCTTCCTATGCTATTCTAGGAGTTTATGTTCCCTCCCATGCTATTCTAAGAGTTTATATTCCCTCCCATGCTATTCTGTTGTGCTATGTTCCTTCATATGCTATTATAAAAGTTTAAGTTCCTTCCTATGCTATTCTAGGAGTTTATGTTCTCTCTCATGCTATTCTATAGCGCTATGTTCCTTCCTATGTTATTCTATGGAACCTCTACACTTTTTCAAAGAGAGTGAGTACCCCCTCACACCTATTTTGTACTTCTATAGCGCTATGTTCCTTCCTATGCTATTCTAATAAGGTTTGAAACCTACGCCTAAGGCAGTACAGTCTAACGTGCACATTGCAAATGAGAGCAAACCTATAAAGTGAACAAACACGTTTTGAAACTATAGTCGAGATTGTAAAACACAATCAGACTCGTTTTTGCTATTGATATCAATTGCACAAGGAATTTCACAAGAAGTGAGCAAACCTATAAAGTGGTCAAACACGTTTTGAAACTATAGTCGAGATTGTATAACACAACCAGACTGGTTTTTGAGGCAACACCCATCTTTTAGGGCCAATGAGAGACAGTGGAGATTACTCCATATACGGTAACTTGATTGGTAATTGGATTCAAATAAAAGGGGTGATTTTCATTCACCCTTGAGATTTTTTAAAAAATGCTCATGCGTTACGATTAAATTTTCATGATGTTCTAACATACCATGGATAACACTTGATATTATTGACTTTGAACCTATGGCTACATCAATTTATAATGTGAGTTTAGTTTAGTAAATTTGCTTAATTTATTTCCAAATAAAATCATTTTACATAGTCACCACTCCAGTAAATTCAAATTCAGGGCATATCCCAATCCCCCAACAATACAAACTCTACAATATGATGATTATAATCGCTAGAAAGTGTAAAATATGCTCTTTTTTCCACTACGTAAACCCCATCTTCCCTCCGCCTCCTCTGTTTACGAGTTTAATTCATTCATTACAAATAATTCTTTCGTTCAAAATGTCATTTTCCCATTATCAAAAATGGAGTGTGCCTTCTTTCCGGTCTAGATAAAAACCCTGTGTGTTTAATCCTGTTACCAAGACGGACGATTTCATAAGCAACCTTTGCATGCGCATTATCTAATTTAAGAAAACAAAGGAAAGAAAATGCGTAATTCTATATGCTTTGAAAAAAAGGTGAATTAAACGAGATATTCTATTTTCAAATGTATTAGATGAAAGCAAATAATGTTTCAGTTAAATCCTCAAAGTTTTACCTTCATGGAAATGGGAAGGATGGGGCATTTTAAATGCTTTTATTTTCGAATTCATGGATTTCATAGATGATTAGAGGCTTTTAAAAAAATCTTTCACTAATTTCCTTTCTTCTATAATATTAATAGGATGTCAGATAGGAACGGAAACGATTAAACGCTACTTACAGATTTCACGCAAAGTGTTTAATAGGGGGGAGGCGGGGAAGGGGTAATGTATCAATTCTAACACCTTCGTTGTAAGGTGAACACAAACTGTTTCTTCGCATGAAAAGTAAGGGGGGATTCTTTGTGCAGACATGTATACCCTTTGACAAAAAAAACTACTGTGGTTATTCCACACGGGAGTTTAGTGTTTGGTTAGCTTTCGATTATACCAAATATATGGCTGACTATTTTTAGATCTATATTTTAAATCATTGTATTGCATTTGATTCAGCGAGGGTACTAATTTTTTCTTCTGGAAAAAGGGGAATTGTTTTTCCATACTAAATTTTTTCTTCTTTTCAAGGAAAATTTTGAAGAATGCGTACCTTCCCCTCAAAAGAGAGCTAAGGCTAATGGCGCTACTTCAATGCAACAACTGGAGATAGCTAGCCCATCGAGAGCCACCCATATCCCTTCCACACCAGCGCTGCCTGCCCAAGCCCCATCCATGCCAGCCCCTGTGCAGCCACGTAGAAAGCTGAAAAGAGAGTGGATGGCTGCTCACATGATGGTGATTCCCGCTGCTCCAACCCCCCAAGCCAGTGACATCACAGCCGCCACCACATCTATGCAAGAAACGGACGTCACCGTCCCATCTATCCGTCATCATGCTTTGCCAGGACCATCCGGCAATCAATGCAGTTAGAATTGGGAAATGTAAGCATTTTTACCTTCACATTCTACCTGGTTATAGAAATATCTACCTATTTCTTTCCAACTTTTTTTAGTCTTTTCTTTTCGCCATTTTTTCAAAACTGTAAAAGTGTGTGTCAGAGATATTAAAAGTTATTTTCGCTATAATATTAATCCCCCACCCCAACCATTGTTTAAAATGTCTTTGCTCCCTCCCCTCAGAGATATCTAAATGCTAGGAGGGGAAATTAAGTTTTGAGGGGGGGGGGTGTAAAAAAAGGATACTTATTTAATACCCGGTAAACATCTGGCTTAAAATACTTCAGGAGGAATAAGGCTATTGCTTTTTTCTGAACTAATCACAGCTCCTTGACAAATATTTTTATAATGTAGTTTACTTTATTGCTATTACAAATAGTAGATTTGTAAACGGGTTGATTTGTAGGAAAAGGAATCTGCTTCTAGTCTAATCGCTATTTCTTATGGATGGCTAGATTTGTAGGAAAAATAGTCAGTTTTTTAATGAGGTATTAAGACAATTATTGAGTTTGTTTTTTTTACTGTATTTTATTTCTATTAGTCAAATGTTGCGATGTATGTGTATGTGTGTGAGCGTGTGCGTGTGTGTGTGTGAAAGGGGGGAGGGGGCTTCAAAATATTATGGGTAATTGTCCACTGTCACCGGATGATGTTAGTGAAGGTACGTCGTTTACTACTCCCCCGGATTTTCAATTTACAACGGAAGAAATGGATAGCCTTATCGAAATTGTTGGATCTAATGTTTCCGGGGACATTTTTGACGATGAATTTACTATTAGTTAACTGGGTCCCGTGCAAAGAGGTGCAGGACATGAAAATAGTGTCGCGTCTTCGGAACTACGTGAATTTAATTTGCTAGAATCTGCTCTAGGTCACTTGCAAACACATAGGGTAGATTTTAATCCCCCTGAGGAAAACCTGGTTGACGGGGGTGTCATTTTAACAGACCCTGTAAATGTTCTTCATACATACATCGACCGAATTTGAGCACTTACAGATATTCAGACTCAGAATTTGGGGGGGGGGGGGGTCAAGGGGGATTAAAGCATCAGTCAATCAAAAAGTTTATTTACAAAAGAGGACATCTGGGGATATTATTTATTTTAATTTTTCAACTGGCAATCAAACTTTTTACCCTGGTCTAAATGAATTGGAGGGTAACTTTTTCAATTGGGTTAATAAATTAATATCAACTTTGGACACATTTGACAAGAGGGGAAGCGGATCCACAATTTTATACATTGAAAATATGGATCTGAATCTCAGTAGATTTAAAAAAAAATTTATTTTATGAGGGGTGGGTAGTAGTCGACGAATAAAATGCCACCCAGATTTGTCGGCTACCAAAGGGGTTCAGAGTTTCTATTTTGACACGGGGCTGCAGTGCTTCTAATATCCATTTTTTGCAGCAGCCCATAAAACATTAAAAAAAGATTCAACAATAAAAAAATCTCGAAAGACTTGTGCGTAACGGTGGAGACAATTTCCATAAAATAAATTTTGATTCTTTAGAGGGAAAATATCCGTTGTCTTTAAGAGAAATAACCATATTTGAAAAAGCAAACGAAAATCTCGGGTTGGGGGGTGGTTGTTCTCCAGTATGACACCAGTATCTCCAGTATGAATTTGTAAATGGGGGAAAGAAACCAAATAAAAAAGGGGTTTTATATTCAGTTAGGACGTCGTTGGTAGATAATGTTAAAAATTGGGTTTGGGTTATCTAGGAGCCTCCCAAATATGTAAATTCCTATCTTAATTTTTTCCCCGTTACGGCAATAAGTCGACTCTTATCTCAAGGTGTGAAGAAAGGGGAACGTCACTATTGCCCCATGTGCCTTTCCCCATTTAGATCTGAACAAACATTCACGGATCACATGAGATATTGCAAAATTCATGGCAATCAAAAAATAGATATGCCGGCAGAAGGCAAAAATACTTTACAATTTAAAAACTTCCAAAATTCCCTGCTACAGGTTGATAAAGTATCTTTGGATTGTGGTTCAAGACTGGTGAAGGTATTGGACCCATCAAGCCCAAATATAGTCAAGGAACACAAACTATTTGCGTGTTCCTATGCGCATGCCCGTCGAGATTCCCACAATAAAATGCAACTAGAAGAATTTTTTTTACTATGGATAAGTAGGGTAGCATGGAGAAGTTATTGGTGTCTTTAATAAGAACAGCGAACGGTGCAATTTCACGATAACGTCACACCAACTACCCAATCTCATTATCAAATAAGGAGCAACGGGCACTAGAAAAGGGAACAATATGTTGGGTTTTTAGGGGCACTCTTGCCCGTAAAGACGCTGTCCAGGATCACAATCATCTTATTGACCCCAATTCAACGGGGAAAAGTAACTTTCAGGGCTGGGCTCACAATTCATGTAATTTAAAAATTAGACGCAACTCCTTCTTCCAATTTTTATTCATAATTCTAACTACGATCTCAAGTACGTGCTACCAGCAATGGCACAACTTCAAAGAAATGGAAAAGTGGATAATGCATGGGTGATAGACAGCTTTTCCTACAAAATCATTCCTAAATCATCGGAAAAGTTGCTTATTTTGGAATTTATGTGGAGATATGATGAAGACAGCATTGAGTACACGAATAAAATTCACTTTTTAGATTCCTACAGTTTTTTCCCTAAATCATTAAGCGAATTAATTCAAGTACAGAAAAACGATGACGGCTGCAACGCTTTCCCCCTTCTCAAGCAACAATTTCCAAATGATTTATATGGTTTGCTGACGGTCAAGGGCATATATCCTCATGATTATTACTGTTCCATGTCGAGACTCGCCGAGAAAACTATTCCCTCGATCGAATCGTTTTACGACAGTCTACACGATCGAAAATGCACCCCTGATGAATACAGTTTGCTAAAAAAGTTTGGGCAGAGGGAGGGTGTAAATGTGGGTTTGACTACTGCAAGCTGTATTTGTCGAGTGATGTGTTAATTTTGCTTGACATTATATGTAAAAATACAGAAAAAAATAAAGGGAATTTAAACTTGATTTAGGATATTATTTTTCATCTCCTCATCTGGTAATAGACCTCATCCTGAAACTTAGTGGGTAAAAAATCGGGCTGATCACCGACATCGATCAGCACATGTTCATCGAGAGGTCAATGAGGGGTGGATACGTTTTTTACGGGAATATTATCTTGGAAGCTGATCCAACTGGAGAGAAGACGGGGACGAAATCAGATGCAGTTTTCCTTGGTATGAATTCTCTCTACCTCTCGGCCATGTCCCATTATGTGCTACCCTGCAAAGACTATAAATGGCTGAATGACCCTCAAGCTCCCCATTTCCCCATCATTGACAGTGCTGAGGAGAATGGGCCCGTTGGATGGTTTTTTGAAATTGATGGGGAGATACCAGTTGAGCTTCACGATTCGGTAAAGGATTTTGTTTTTCCATGCATCAATAGACCTGTGACTAGGGACTCTTTGAGCCCCCGCAACAGACGTTTGGTCGAGGTGGACCAATTGCATTGGTAACCTTCAAAACAAAAACCTATTGCTGACCTTCTGCCGAAGAAAAATATTGTTGTACATCATGTGGCTTTAAAATGGACTTGCAACAACGGTTTCAACGTCACAAAGTTCATAGAGCCCTCTAGTTTAGTCAAAAACCCTATTTGAAAATGTTTGTCGACACTTTTGTCAAGAAACGTTCTGAAGCGAAGACAAAAGCCGAAGAAGAAATTTATAAGCTCATTTCAAATTTGTTTTTTGGTAAAATGTGCGAGAGTGTTCGCAATAGAAATCGTTGTGACGTCGTGGCCGATCCCTAACAATGTGCTCGAATTATTGCCGATCCAAATTACACTTCCTTTACAATCATTGGCCTGGACATGGTACTATTGAATAGGAAAAAAGAAGCATTGTCCTGAATAAAAATATTGCTGCAGGCAGTGCGATCTTGGAGATCTCTAAAAAGCTCATGTTGGAATTCTACTACAATGTGGCTAGGGTAGAGTGGCCGGAGAAGGGGCAAGTAGAGGTCTGCTGCGGAGACACAGATTCTCTACTGCTAAAAGTAAAAACTCCAAACCTACTTAATGATTTGGGGCACGGTGAAATCATCAGCTCAGAGATGGAATAAACCAATTGGAGTGGGCTTTACCCAGAGATAGTGAAACGTCGGGCTCCAAATCAGCTTTTATTTTTTAAATCAGAAACGGGAAGTGACATGATTTCCCGTGGTTTGTTTGTAAGTCCGAAGGTGTACTTTATACTGACACACGACGAGGAAATCAAAAAACGTCGCAAAGGAGTACCCACGCGTTATGTGGATAAGAATTTCGACTCGGACGTCTATAGGAATTGTATTGCTGAAAATACAATTCAACAAACAAAATTGCTGGCAATTCGTTCACTGAGAGTCCCCAAAGCAAAGGTTGTAAGTTATGCCCTGGGGTTATATAAGGTTTTGAATGATAGAGTTGTCGTAAAAACTCCAAAACGGACTCATTCAATAGGAAATTTAAAAGTAGTTTTTGTAGGAGTAGTAGTAGTAGTTATCGTAGTGATAGCAACTGTATTACTACTAGGCGTTGCAGTAGTCAGCAGTATCATTTTTATTTGTGTTCTCAAGTTCATATTTTGCACTTGAACTCCTTTTCCAAAAAACATAAGCTACAAGGCCTCCACAAAGAAAAACAAGGCCTCCTAAGACTGTGGCTGTTATTACCACATTTTGCATAGAACTATTTCTAGCACTGTTGTGATCATTCTTCTTTTGGTTGCCATTGGTATCAGAAATGTTTGTCAGTGGTAGTTCGGAATCATTGACATAAGCAGGAAGTATTTGTGGCAGCGTGGTACTACTTCCCACACTAGATTGCTTACTAAAAATCGTGGTCTTATTTGCCCCATTTTCTATTTTTTTCACTCTCATTTTTTTTGTTTCCTCAGTCATCGTAGAACTGTTTATATTTGGAATAATAGTTGAGGAAATCTTAGCCTGAATTTTTATGTCTTCAATAATCCGTTCGCTAGTAGGCTTATGCAAATTTTGCCCCAATGCAAAGGCTGCCTCAAGTGTCTCATTTGCCCTGTTTTCAGCTTCTTTCGCCCTCATTTTCTTTGTTTCCTCTTTCATTGTAGACATGTTCTTTGCAACGTTTTGTATATCTTCCTCATTAAAAGCTTTTAATCTGTCCACCTTAATCCTAAGATTACTTAAAGCTGGTTTCAATTTGTCCATGATTGTTTGATTCAGCTGCTTGTGGGAGAGCAGCTGTACAAAAGACCCAGAGTGTTCCAGAGTGGTTAATGCTGCCAACAGGTCCATTGTTAGTTTTTGACGTTGGACTTCAACATCTCCTTTGGTTTGATTAATAGTTAAAACTTCCTTAGAAGCATTAAAGCCTAAGTACTTTTCAAGGTTTGTAATTTTCCAGGAAATCAAAGTAAAGTATTCAATTCTCTCTTTAATTAATTTTTCAAATGACATTTCAACCAGATCCTCAGCCAAATCATCAATCGGGTTTTTATTCTTCATTCCTTTCTCTTTGCTGGTGTGTACAGTACCCCATGGGTATGGGACCTTATCGTAACCCATTCGTGCATTAAAACCCATTACTGGTTCACTTAGTAACGATTCATCTATTCTTGACCCGTTTGTAGTAGGTCTTGTCTCTATACAAACTACTAATCCAAGGATTATACTTAACAGTAATGCTAAAGATAATTTCATTTTACTAATATGCTTTTCAAAAATAGACTGATAGATCTTCCTAGACAACTCTTGTTTTTATGATATGATAACGTCATTGAAACAAATTAGAATATGATTTTATGTGACGTCATTTACGGATGTAACATGAATGCAGCTTTTTAAAATAGTGTATGACGTGATTAAGATGCTGATGTATATAAAAATGCCGTCAGTCATATGTTTTTCCCCAAAAATTAAGGCTCCACGAATTTTCTCGAACTCGTGAACTATATAGATCGATTGTTAGGCCAGAAAATCTCAGGATGTCAATTATCCCCCAAAAAATTTGCTTATGTGTATACAAATTTATATCAAAATTTTGATTGGAAGTGTTTGGGGAAATGGTGGGCGTGAGAGGGAAGATAGTTGCCCTTCAATCACTTTCGACAATTAAAAGTTCAATAGCCCCTTCAATTTTCAATTGAATGAGCCCTTTTTTATGTTTATACAACATCACTATCTATAAGTACCTTACAAGCTCCCAGGGCATAACTTACAACCCTCGCCCTGAGGGTTGTGGGGGGATGTGTTGTCATCCTTTAGGACCTAATTTCCAAAACTTTCAACTACGTTGAATCAAATGGCTATCTAAAAATTTTGATTGGATATGTTTGGGGAAACGGTGGGCGTGGAAGGGGTGTTAGTTGCCTTCCAATCACTTTCGACTATTAAAACGGGCACCAGCCTTTTCATTTTCCAATTGAATGAGCTCCTTTTGAAGTTTCTATGACGACGAATTCTATAAAAACATTATATGCCCCCAGGGCATAACTTACAACCCTTAACCTGAGGGCTGTTGGGGAGTAGCCTCCCAAAAAACATAATTTCTACCTTGAAATCCAAAACACTGAACAAAATGGCTATATAAAAATTTTGATTGGATGTGTTTGAGGAAAAGGTGGGTGAGAGAGGGGGGTTTAATTTCCCTTAAATAACTTTCGACTAATAAAAAGGGCCCTAGACCTTTAAATTTCTAATCAAATGAATCCTTTTTCAAGTTTCTACTATAAAAATTTCAGTAAAAACTTATATGCCCCAGGGCATAACCTATAACCCTTGCCCTGAAGAATGTAGGGGAATTTCCTGCTCGATGGTATAATTTCCTGAGCTTCAATTGCGTGGAACAAAATGGGCTGTATAAAAATTTTATTGGATGGATTTGGGGAAATGGTGGGCGTGGAAGGGGTGTTAGTTACCTTCCAATAACTTTCGACTATATATATATATATATATATATGTATATATATATATATATATATATATATATATATATATATATATATATATATATATATATATATATATATATATATATATATATATATATATATATATATATATATATATATATATATATATATATATATATATATACATAGTCGAAAGTTATTGGAAGGTAACTAACACCCTTCCACGCCCACCTTCCAATAACTTTCGACTATATATATATATATAGTCGAAAGTTATTGGAAGGTATCTAACACCCCTTCCACGCCCACCGTTTCCCCAAACATATCCAATCAAATTTTTTAGATAGCCATTTTATTCTACGCAGTTTAAAGTTCAGAAATTATACCTTTAAGCAGGACACTCCCCCCACAGTCTTCAGGGCGGGGGTTATAATTTATGTCCTCGGGACATATAAGAATTTTATTGATTCTTTGTCGTAGAAGCTTCAAAAAGGACTCATTCGATTGAAAATTCAAGGGGCTAGTGCCCTTTTAATAGTCGAAAGTGATTTGAGGGCAACTAACCCCCCTCTCACGCCCACATTTTCCCCAAATACATTCAATAAAAATTTTTAGATAGCCATTTGATTCAACGTAGTTTAAAGTTTTGGAAATTATGTCCTAAAGGATGACAACACATCCCCCCACAACCCTCAGGGCAAGGGTTGTAAGGGTTGTAATAATAAGAATTTTATTGATTCTTTGTCGTAGAAGCTTCAAGAAGGACTCATTCGATTGAAAATTCAAAGGGTTAGTGCCCTTTTAATAGTCGAAAGTGATTTGAGGGCAACTAACCCCCTCTCACGCCTACATTTTCCCCAAACACATCCAATCAAAATTTTTAGATAGCCATTTGATTCAACGTAGTTGAAAGTTTTGGAAATTAGGTCCTAAAGGATGCCAACACATCCCCCCACAACCCTCAGGGCGAGGGTTGTAAGTTATGCCCTGGGAGCTTGTAAGGTTCTTATAGATAGTGATGAGGTATAAACATAAAAAAGGGCTCATTCAATTGAAAATTGAGGGGGCTATTGAACTTTTAATTGTCGAAAGTGATTGAAGGGCAACTATCTTCCCTCTCACGCCCACCATTTCCCCAAACACTTCCAAACAAAATTTTGATATAAATTTGTATACACATAAGCAAATTTTTTGGGGGATAATTGACATCCTGAGATTTTCTGGCCTAACAATCGATCTATATAGTTCACGAGTTCGAGAAAATTCATGGAGCCTTAATTTTTGGGGAAAAACATATGACTGACGGCATTTTTATATACATCAGCATCTTAATCACGTCATACACTATTTTAAAAAGCTGCATTCATGTTACATCCGTAAATGACGTCACATAAAATCATATTCTAATTTGTTTCAATGACGTTATCATATCATAAAAACAAGAGTTGTCTAGGAAGATCTATCAGTCTATTTTTGTAAAGCGTATTAGTAAAATGAAATTATCTTTAGCATTACTGTTAAGTATAATCCTTGGATTAGTAGTTTGTATAGAGACAAGACCTACTCCCAACGGGTCAAGAATAGATGAATCGTTACTAAGTGAACCAGTAATGGGTTTTAATGCACGAATGGGTTACGATAAGGTCCCATACCCATGGGGTACTGTACACACCAGCAAAGAGAAAGGAATGAAGAATAAAAACCCTATTGATGATTTGGCTGAGGATCTGGTTGAAATGTCATTTGAAAAATTAATTAAAGAGAGAATTGAATACTTTACTTTGATTTCCTGGAAAATTACAAACCTTGAAAAGTACTTAGGCTTTAATGCTTCTAAGGAAGTTTTAACTATTAATCAAACCAAAGGAGATGTTGAAGTCCAACGTCAAAAACTAACAATGGACCTGTTGGCAGCATTAACCACTCTGGAACACTCTGGGTCTTTTGTACAGCTGCTCTCCCACGAGCAGCTGAATCAAACAATCATGGACAAATTGAAACCAGCTTTAAGTAATCTTAGGATTAAGGTGGACAGATTAAAAGCTTTTAATGAGGAAGATATACAAAACGTGGCAAAGAACATGTCTACAATGAAAGAGGAAACAAAGAAAATGAGGGCGAAAGAAGCTGAAAACAGGGCAAATGAGACACTTGGGGCAGCCTTTGCATTGGGGCAAAATTTGCATGAGCCTACTAGCGAACGGATTATTGAAGACATAAAAATTCAGGCGAAGATTTCCTCAACTATTATTCCAAAAATAAACAGTTCTACGATGACTGAGGAAACAAAAAAAATGAGAGTGAAAAAAATTGAAAATGGGACAAATAAGACCACGATTTTTAGTAAGCAATCTAGTGTGGGAAGTAGTACCACGCTGCCACAAATCCTTCCTGCTTATGTCAATGATTCCGAACTACCACTGACAAACATTTCTGATACCAATGGCAACCAAAAGAAGAATGATCACAACAGTGCTAGAAATAGTTCTATGCAAAATGTGGTAATAACAGCCACAGTCTTAGGAGGCCTTGTTGTTCTTTGTGGAGGCCTTGTAGCTTATGTTTTTTGGAAAAGGAGTTCAAGTGCAAAATATGAACTTGAGAACACAAATAAAAATGATACTGCTGACTACTGCAACGCCTAGTAGTAATACAGTTGCTATCACTACGATAACTACTACTACTACTACAAAAACTACTACTACTACGACTTCTATGACTACAACTACTGGAAATACTTCTGCTACGACTATTACAACTGAGTTTACTAGTAACATCTACTAAAACTAATGCGACCACGATAACTACCATTACGACTACTGCTACTACTATAACCTAATCTAATCTCAACTGGGAGAAATATGAATAGCGTTTAAATATTATTTTTGAATCAAGTAGTGGGTTGCTTATGTAACCGTTCACATTTGTCTGATATCAGAATAAAGGTGCAGTGTGAAATGATCCGTCTATGCACGTGGAATGTCTCGAGAATTGTTTCGTCTAGTATTTTATTTATTTTTGTAGGCCTAAGCTGACTGTTCCCAATGCTTCTTTTTTGTTCCTATTGTGTATTATTTTGCTCTGTTGCAATGTATATTTTCAATGTACGTATCTTTGAAATGTTTAATTCTGTCATCTCTGTCATTTCACATGGAGATTATTGAAAAAATAAGCTTAATCTGAAGGATTATTACCACAATAACGCTCTATTAACAGATGAAGCATATGATGAATACTTATCTAGCTTCCCGTTTAGTCCATATTCATGGGCAGGCAAGTGCAGTAGAATTATGGCGGGGCTCTGAGGACAGCTTTCACTAATTGCCGAAGTTTACTTAGGAGTTTGGATTCTATTACTTCGCTTTTGCAGGATGATAAAATTTCCATTGTAGGTCTATATTAAACTTTTCTTCTAAATGGTAGTGAAAACTTTTGAAAATGTGTTAGACATGATTTTACTTACGAAAATAGAATAGTACGATCAGGTCGAGGGCTAACATTTTTTGTTCAAAATGTGATCCCGTGGGTAATTAAGAATGAGTTGTTTTTATTAACAAGAAAGTTATTTTTGAAAATCGGTCGATTGAGATAAAGGTAAATACAAAAAAAATGTTTGTTCTGTAAAATATCAGCAACTCTTGGCGTCAATCCCGTAATTTTTTGGATATATATGAACAGTTTTTAGATACGACTGATGAAAATGAATATCAGGTTGTGATTATGGGGGTTTTATTTTCGATATCTTGTATTGTGATAATATAAATTACGAGCTGCGTAATCAATACACTCAAGAAAAGTCGCGTGATTTTCGTGTTTAAATTTTGCGATATCGTTAGTTCCGTCATGTAGTAATCCTGCAAGAATTGCTGAGCAAACTGCAACGTTATTTGATAATATTTTAAATTCAATTAATGTTTTCCAAAAACGACTTCTTCTAAGTGATGAAAGTGATCACTGATCACTGTGTTGTAAATGTCTGATCTAGGCTTGAATTATCACCGTAGAAATGTGATGAAAATTAGAAAGAGGAATTTTTGAAAGAGGGGGGTTAGTTACCTTCCAATCACTTTCTACTATTAAAAAGGGCACTAACCATCTAAATTTCCTATTAAATGAGCCCCTTCTGAAGTTTTTACGGCAACTCTATAATTCAAAACCTTACATGCCCCCAGGGCATAACTTACAACCTTCACCTTGGGGACTCTGGGGGGTTTGTCCTTCTTAAATAAATAATTTCCAAAACTTTCAACAACGTTGAACAAAATGGCTATCTCTAAACTTTGATTAAATGTGTTTGGGTGTAGGCGTGATAGGGGGGTTAGTTACCCTCCAATCACTTTCAACTATTAAAAAAGGCACTAGACCTTTAAATTTCCTATTGAATGAGTCCGTTTTGGAGTTTTTACGACAATTCTATCATTCAAAACCTTATATAACCCCAGGGCATAACTTACAACCTTTGCTTTGGGGACTCTCAGTGAACGAATTGCCAGCAATTTTGCTTGTAGAATTGTATTTTCAGCAATACAATTCCTATAGACGTCCGAGTCGAAATTCTTATCCACATAACGCGTGGGTACTCCTTTGCGACGTTTTTTGATTTCCTCGTCGTGTGTCAGTATAAAGTACACCTTCGGACTTACAAACAAACCACGGGAAATCATGTCACTTCCCGTTTCTGATTTAAAAAATAAAAGCTGATTTGGAGCCCGACGTTTCACTATCTCTGGGTAAAGCCCACTCCAATTGGTTTAGTCCATCTGTGAGCTGATGATTTCACCGTGCCCCAAATCATTAAGTAGGTTTGGAGTTTTTACTTTTAGCAGTAAAGAATCTGTGTCTCCGCAGCAGACCTCTACTTGCCCCTTCTCCGGCCACTCTACCCTAGCCACATTGTGGTAGAATTCCAACATGAGCTTTTTAGAGATCTCCAAGATCGCACTGCCTGCAGCAATATTTTTATTCAGGACAATGCTTCTTTTTTCCTATTCAATAGTACCATGTCCAGGCCAATGATTGTAAAGGAAGTGTAATTTGGATCGGCAATAATTCGAGCACATTGTTCGGGATCGGCCACGACGTCACAACGATTTCTATTGCGAACACCCTCACACATTTTACCAAAAAACAAATTTGAAATGAGCTTATAAATTTCTTCTTCGGCTTTTGTCTGCACTTCAGAACGTTTCTTGACAAAAGTGTCAACAAAATTTTCAAATAGGGTTTTTGACTAAACTAAAGGGCTCTATGAACCTTTGTGACGTTGAAACCGTTGTTGCACATCCATTTTAAAGCCACATGATGTACAACAATATTTTTCTTCGGCAGAAGGTCAGCAATAGGTTTTTGTTTTGAAGGTTACCAATGCAATTGGTCCACCTCGACCAAACGTCTTTTGCGGGGGCTCAAAGAGTCCCTAGTCACAGGTCTATTGATGCATGGAAAAACAAAATCCTTTACCGAATCGTGAAGCTCAACTGGTATCTCCCCATCAATTTCAAAAAACCATCCAACCGGCCCATTCTCCTCAGCACTGTCAATGATGGGGAAATGGGGAGCTTGAGGGTCATTGAGCCATTTATAGTCTTCGCAGGGTAGCACATAATGGGACATGGCCGAGAGGTAGAGAGAATTCATACCAAGGAAAACTGCATCTGATTTCGTCCCCGTCTTCTCTCCAGTTGGATCAGTTTCCAAGATAATATTTCCGTAAAAAACGTATCCACCCCTCATTGACCTCTCGATGAACATGTGCTGATCGATGTCGGTGATCAGCCCGATTTTTTCCCCGCTAAGTTTCAGGATGAGGTCTATTACCAGATGAGGAGATGAAAAATAATATCCTAAATCAAGTTTAAATTCCCTTTTTTTTTCTGTATTTTTACATATAATGTCAAACAAAACTAACACATCACTCGACAAATACAGCTTGCAGTAGTCAAACCCATATTTACACCCTCCCTCTGCCCAAACTTTTTTAGCAAAACTGTATTCATCAGAGGTGCACCTTCGATCGTATAGACTGTCGTAAAACGATTCGATAGAGGGAATAGTTTCCTCGGCGAGTCTCGACATGGAACAGTAATAATCAGGAGGATATATGCCCTTGACCGTCAGCAAACCATATAAATCATTTGGAAATTGTTGCTTGAGAAGGGGGAAAGCGTTGCAGCCGTCATCGTTTTTTTGTACTTGAATTAATTCGCTCAATGATTTAGGGAAAAAATTGTAGGAATCTAAAAAGTGAATTTTATTCGTGTACTCAATGCTGTCTTCAACATATCTCCACATAAATTCGAAAATAAGCAACTTTTCTGATTATTTAGGAATGATTTTGTAGGAAAAGCTGTCTATCACCCATGCATTATCCACTTTTCCATTTCTTTGAAAATGTGCCATTGCTGGTAGCACATACTTTAGATCGTAGTTAGAATTATGTATAAAAATCGGAAGAAAGAGTTGCTGTTTAATTTTTAAATTACATGAATTGTGAGCCCAGCCCTGAAAGTTACTTTTACCCGTTGAATTGGGGTCAATAAGATGATTGTGATCCTGGACAGCGTCTTTAGGGGCAAGAGCGCCCCTAAAAACCCAACATATTGTTCCCTTTTTAGTGCCCGTTGCTCCTTATTTGATAATGAGATTGGGGAGTTGGTGTGACGTTATCGTGAAATTGCACCGTTCGCTGTTCTTATTAAAGACACCAATTACTTCTCCTTGCTACCCTACTTATCCATAGTAAAAAAAAAATCTTCTAGTTGCATTTTATTGTGGGAATCGCGACGGGCATGCGCATAGGAAACACGCAAAATAGTTTGTGTTCCTTGACTATATTCGGGCTTGATGGGTCCAATACCTTCACCACTCTTTAACCACAATCCAAAGATACTTTATCAACCTGTAGCAGGGAATTTTGGAAGTTTTTAAATTGTAAAGTATTTTTGCCTTCTGCCGGCATATCTATTCTTTGATTACCATGAATTTTGCAATATCTCATGTGATCCGTGAATGTTTGTTCCGATCTAAATGGGGAAAGGCATATGGGTAATAGTGACATTCCCCTTTCTTCACACCTTGAGATAAGAGTCGACTTATTGCCGTAACGGGGAAAAAATTAAGATAGGAATTTACATATTTGGGAGGCTCCTAGATAACCCAAACCCAATTTTTAACATTATCTACCAACGATGTCCTAACTGAATATAAAACCCCTTTTTTATTTGGTTTCTTTCCCCCATTTACAAATTCATACTGGAGATACTGGTGTCATACTGGAGAACAACCACCCCCAACCCGAGATTTTCGTTTGCTTTTTCAAATATGGTTATTTCTTTTAAGGACAACGGATATTTTCCCTCTAAAGAATTAAAATTTATTTTATGGAAATTGTCTCCACCGTTACGCGCAAGTCTTTCGAGATTTTTTATTGTTGAATCTTTTTTTAATGTTTTATGGGCTGCTGCTAAAAATGCATATTAGAAGCACTGCAACCCCGTGTCAAAATAGAAACTCTGAACCCCTTTGGTAGCCGACAAACCTGGGTGGCATTTTATTCGTCGACTACTACCAACCCCTCATAAAATAAAGTTTTTTTTTTTAAATCTACTGAGATTCAGATCCATATTTTCAATGTATAAAATTGTGGATCCGCTTCCCCTCTTGTCAAATGTGTCCAAAGTTGATATTAATTTATTAACCCAATTGAAAAAGTTACCCTCAAATTCATTTACACCAGGGTAAAAAGTTTGATTGCCAGTTGAAAAATGAAAATAAATAATGTCCCCAGATGTCCTCTTTTGTAAATAAACTTTTTGATTGACTGATGCTTTAATCCCCCCTTGACCCCCCCCCCCCCCAATTCTGAATCTGAATATCAATAAGTGCTCAAATTCGGTCGATGTATGTATGAAGAACATTTACAGGGTCTGTTAAAATGACACCCCCGTCAACCAGGTTTTCCTCGGGGGGATTAAAATCTACCCTATGTGTTTGCAAGTGACCTAGAGCAAATTCCAGCAAATTAAATTCACGTAGTTCCGGAGACGCGACAATATTTTCTCGTCCTGCACCTCTTTGCACGGGACCCAGTTCACTAATAGTAAATTCATCTTCAAAAATGTCCCCGGAAACATTAGATCCAACAGTTTCCATAAGGCTATCCATTTCTTCCGTTGTAAATTGAAAATCCGGGGGAGTAATAAACGACGTACCTTCACTAACATCATCCGGCGACAGTGGACAATTACCCATAATATTTTGAAGCCCCCCCCCACACACACACACAAGCACACGCTCACACACATACACATACATCGCAACATTTAACTAATAGCAATAAAATACAGTAAAAAATAAACTCAATAATTGTCTTAATACCTCATTAAAAAAACTGACTATTTTTCCTACAAATCTAGCCATCCATAAAAAATAGCAATTAGACTAGAAGCAGATTCCTTTTCCTACAAACCTACCCGTTTACAAATCTACTATTTGCAATAGCAATAAAGTAAACTACATTATAAAAATATTTTTCAAGGAACTGTGATTAGTTCAGAAAAAAGCAATAGCCTTATTCCTCCTGAAGTATTTTAAGCCAGATATTTACCGGGTATTAAATAAGTATCCTTTTTTTACACCCCCCCCCCTCAAAACTTAATTTCCCCTCCTAGCATTTAGATATCTCTGAGGGGAGGGAGCAAAGAAATTTAAAACAATGGTTGGGGTGGGGGATTAATATTATAGCGAAAATAACATTTTAATATCTCTGACACACACTTTTACAGTGTTGAAAAAATGGCGAAAAGAAAAGACTAAAAAAATTTGGAAAGAAATAGGTAGATATTTCTATAACCAGGTAGAATGTGAAGGTAAAAATGCTTACATTTCCCAATTCTAACTGCATTGATTGCCGGATGGTCCTGGCAAAGCATGATGGCGGATAGAAGGGACGGTGAAGTCCGTTTCTTGCATAGATGTGGTGGCGGCTGTGATGTCACTGGCTTGGGGGGTTGGAGCAGCGGGAATCACCATCACGTGAGCAGCCATCCACTCTCTTTTCGGCTTTCTACGTGGCTGCACAGGGGCTGGCAAGGATGGGGCTTGGGAAGGCAGCGCTGGTGTGGAAGGGATATGGGTGGCTCTCGATGGGCTAGCTATCTCCAGTTGTTGCATTGAAGTAGTGCCATTAGCCTTAGCTCTCTTTTGAGGGGGAGGTACGCATTCTTCAAAATTATCCTTAAAAAGAAGAAAAAATTTAGTATGGAAAAACAATTCCCCTTTTTACAGAAGAAAAAATTAGTACCCTCGCTGAATCAAATCCAATACAATGATTTAAAATGTAGATATAAAAATAGTCAGCCATATATTTGGTATAATCGAAAGCTAACCAAACACTAAACTCCCGTGTCGCGTGTCGGAGTGACCATAGTAGTTTTTTTGTCAAAGGGTATACATGTCTGCACAAAGAATCCCCCCTTACTTTTCATGCAAAGCAACAGTTTGTGTTCACCTTACAACGAAGATGTTAGAATTGATACATTACCCCTTCCCTGCCTCCCCCCTATTAAACACTTTGCGTGAAATCTGTAAGTAGCGTTTAATCGTTTCCGTTCCTATCTGATATCCTATTAATATCATAGAAGAAAGGAAATTAGTGAAAGATTTTTTTAAAAGCCTCTAAATCATCTATGAAATCCATGAATTCGAAAATAAGAGCATTTAAAATGCCCCATCCCTCCCATTTCCATGAAGGTAAAACTTTGAGGATTTAACTGAAACATTATTTGCTTTCATCTAATACATTTGAAAATAGAATTTCTCGTTTAATTCACCTTTTTTCAAAGAATATAGAATTACGCATTTTCTTACCTTTGTTTTCTTAAATTAGATAATGCGCATGCAAAGGTTGCTTATGAAATTGTCCGTCTTGGTAACAGGATTAAACACACAGGGTTTTTATCTAGACCGGAAAAAAAGCACACTCCATTTTTGATAATGGGAAAATGACATTTTGAACGAAAGAATTATTTGTAATGAATGAATTAAACTCGTAAACAGAGGGGGTGGAGGGAATATGGGGTTTACGTAGTGGAAAAAAGAGCATATTTTACACTTTCTAGCGACTATAATCATCATATTGTAGAGTTTGTATTGTTGGGGGATTGGGATAGGCCCTGAATTTGAATTTACTGGAGTGGTGACTATGTAAAATGATTTTATTTGGCAATAAATTAAGCAAATTTACTAAACTAAACTCACATTATAAATCGATGTAGCCATAGGTTTAAAGTCAATAATATCAAGTGTTATCCATGGTATGTTAGAACATCATGAAAATTTAATCGTAACGCATGAGCATTTTATAAGAAATCTCAAGGGCGAATGAAAATCACCCCTTTTATTTGAATCCAATTACCAATCAAGTTACCGTATATGGAGTAATCTCCACTGTCTCTGATTGGCCCTAAAAAATGGGTGTTGCCTCAAAAACCAGTCTGGTTGTGTTATACAATCTCGAATATAGTTTCAAAACGTGTTTGACCACTTTATAGGTTTGCTCGCTTCTTGTGAAATTCCTTGTGCAATTGATATCAATAGCAAAAACGAGTCTGATTGTGTTTTACAATCTCGACTATAGTTTCAAAACGTGTTTGTTCACTTTATAGGTTTGCTCTCATTTGCAATGTGCACGTTAGACTGTACTGCCTTAGGCGTAGGTTTCAAACCTTATTAGAATAGCATAGGAAGGAACATAGCGCTATAGAAGTACAAAATAGGTGTGAGGGGGTACTCACTCTCTTTGAAAAAGTGTAGAGGTTCCATAGAATAACATAGGAAGGAACATAGCGCTATAGAATAGCATGAGAGAGAACATAGACTCCTAGAATAGCATAGGAAGGAACATAAACTTTTATAATAGCATATGAAGGAACATATCGCTACAGAATAGCATGGGAGGGAATATAAACTCTTAGAATAGCATAGGAAGGAATATAAACTGCTAGAATAGCATAGGAAGGAACATGAACCCTTAGAATAGCATGGGAGGGAACATAAACTCCTTAGAATAGTAAAGGAAGGGACATAAACTCCTAGAATAGCATAGGAAGGAACATAGCGCTATAGAATACCATGGGAGGGAACATAAACTCATAGAATAGCATAGGAAGGAACATAAACTCCTAGAATAGCATAGGAAGGAACATAAATTCTTAGAATAGCATGGGAGGGAATATAAACTCCTAGAATAGCATAGGAAGGAATATAAACCCTTAGAATAGCATGGGAGGGAACTTAAACTCCTTAGAATAGCATAAGAAGGAACATATACCCCTAGAATAGCATAGGAAGGAACATAAACTCCTAGAATAGCAAAGGAAGGAACATAGCACTAGAGAATAGTATGGGAGGGAACAGAAACTCCTAGAATAGTATAGGAAGGATCATAAACTCCTAGAATAGCATAGGAAGGAACACAAACCCTTAGAATAGCATGGGAGGGAACATAAACCCTTAGAAGTATAACTTAGCAGTCTACTACTGTAAAATTGACAGCCTCGCCAACAGTCGGAAGATCACCTGGGTTTAAAATCACGAATTTTGGGATACTGGCATTTTGTTTAGCCTGTTAGATCAGGTTCTTATACATATCAAGAATGTTCTCTTTGTCCCTAGCATGAATCACAAATCGCGATGTGACGCTTAACTCTGTGTATAGAATCTTCTTTGCTTGTATAATTTGATCGTGATCGAAAAACGCAACTGCTGCCTTCTGAATTGTCTCTTGTTTGGCCCCATCAGTCAAAGACCGACGCAAGAAATTCAAGACAGGGCTCAGAATCAGCTTTTCCGCCATAGCGCACAATTTACCTGGCAATCGCAAATAGTCCAAAGCACAATCCGTAAATCATATCCAATCAAGGAGGCAGGGACGTCTCAGTGGGATTATAGCTTTGTAGTCCGAGAAATTGTTTTCAAGGTCACTGAGTTAATGAGATTTCACAATCTAAAAAGATAATCTTAGACTGAATCTAGGTCAGGAATTACAATCACTTACATTCCTTATGAAATATATTTGGGTTTCGCAAAAATTATCCTTTGTGTTACTTCAAATATAATCCGATTACACATTTTTTACGATTACGATTACGAATTTATTTGGTTAGATGTTCACCGCGCAAGAGTAGTAAGGGCATAGGGAATATCACTTACATATGGAATTACAAAAGAATATGCAGTACAGTTTCACGTGCACATTGTAAAAAGCAAGCAATCCTTTACCTATAAAGTGATCAAACACGTTTTGAGAGTATGGTTAAGATAGTATAAGACAAGCAGACTGGTTATTGCTATATATTTCAAGGATACATGGAATTAAACAATAATATGCAGTACAGTTTTACGTGCACATTGCAAAAAGCGATCATACCTTTTATGCCTATAAAGTGGTCAAGCATGTTTTCAACCAGATGGGTTTTTGAAGCACATTCAGCATAGCGCGTTTTATCTTATTTTTTTGACAATTGACATTTTTTTCTGATAACAAGTGCCATTCATTGCGATCGTAGCTCTAAAAAAGGGTTTAGCATTTACGAAGTGGACTCTATGAATGATACTAATTAATGTTTGAATAATTGGAGCGTGAATGATTCTAATTAGTGATTGGATCGTATGAAGATGGAGAAAAAGGCAAAATAATTAACGATGATAAAATGGTCTCTAAGAAACCTAGAAGTTTCTGAATTTTTTTTTTGGGGGGGGGGGAGATAGTGCGATGGCTGCCGGCTGCCATAGAGTAGTTGAAGTGTGATAGTTTGTGGTCATATTGCTTACAAAAAACCGAGTGGATGACTTGAAAATAAAATTTTTAAATAGAAATGGCTGAAAAGTGTTTTGGGGGAGATGGGTAAATGACAGAGGGGTGTCATAGCATAGTTATAGTGTGATAGTGGGGGGGGGCGAATTACTAGCGAAAAACCCAAAAGAATGAGTTGAAAATAAAATTGTTAACGAGAAATGTCTGAAAAGTGTTCTTGGGTGGATGGGTTGATGTAGCGATGGAAGAATTATTTGTAGTAATGGAAAAATTTATTACTCGTAGCGATAAAAGATTTGCTACTTGTGGCGATAGAGATTTCTCCGATAGCGCCGCTTATAGCGCTGGAGATTGTGTCAACTAGGCTAGCGCCGCTCTCAATTAATGAGAGAAAATTGAATATGTAGACATATAAATGTGGCCTCTTTTTTCTTGAGCTATCTGGAGATCAGATTCCTTTGGGAGCATTTACCTTGGAGACTTACGAACTAGTTACCTATTATTGGACTAGACGCAGACATATAAATGAAATAAACACAGATAAAAAAGACAATAGATTTATTGAACTTACATGCTTAGTTGCACAGGAACGGGTCCCTTCAATGACAATAACGGTGACAAAAATACAATAAATTCGTTTGAATCTCTCTAGTTCTGATGTACTGATTGTTTCAGATCTCACTTGAGATTAAAATTAAAAAGCACATTTACCCCACTCCCAAACGCAGTTCTTTTGTCCTGCGCTGTAAGGACTGCCCTCCATTGGCCCAAGAGGACCAAGGATGTAAATCTTTCGTCCAATGAATTCTTTAAGATTTTTCAGATGATTCAGGCGTTCACACGATTTTTTTGCCATTTAAACTTCCTTAGAAATATCGTACTTAGCATTTTTCTTGCTACTAATTATGTTAGCGAAATTCGAACGACTAGCGTCGTTGTCTGACTGAAGCTAGAAATGCAATTTCTCTTTTTGCTGATTAAGAATTTAGACTCTTGGAAGCGGTATTTGAACTCAATTAGGGGACGTTTGATTTCTGCCCGAATCATCTTTAGAAGGAAAGAATCTTATATTTTAAATATATGGTATTCTACTGCTGGTGCACATCACCCTTCCCATCAAATAATGACGTCCCGTAATTAGTAACTGCTCATTAGGAGTGCTTAAAATTTTTCAATTATTTTTCTTATTTTATTCTACATCCCTATCTAAAATTCATCTACCGGACTAAGATTATTTATGGTTCTAGGTTAGCTACTATACTAAGGATTTTTTTTTTCTATATCTAGCACTGATTACTTTTACATTTCCAACAAAGTTGGGGCTATTCTACTTTTACATTAGTTTTTTTTTTATTTTGCTGTCTATATGACGTACTACATACTATCTACACTACGTTAAACGAATAACATGATAATATTACACCTAATTCTACTTGTGGTACATACATGAATGATTTATAACATACAATATTGGGTTCATCATATTCACTGATAACATTAATACACTTTCACTATTGGGATTTTTGAATTGTCAAAGTTATTAGGAAGTAACACATGTAGCTTCACATCTATTCATCACCTTTCGTGTCCTTAGTGTACTACACCGTTCTGTTGTAAATTACTGTCCTTCACTCCTTTTGTCATGGCAAAAATTTCGAAGCACTTACTTTATGGTTTCTTCATGGAACAGTTCGAGTCTAGTTGTCTTTACACGGTAAGTTTTCCCTAATAGTCAACTGGGAAATGACCGTTAAATATCGTTCTAATAGTCAACTGGGAAATGATTCTTCCCACTAAAGGTGTTGGTGTTTTTCTTCTTAGCATATCATTTTTAGGATTTTTGAGGCACATAGAGAATGTATTCTCGCGTAAAATTGTTCATTTGTGCCTTTTGAAACGGGTTGTCGTCATACTATAGTGACTCTCTTAATATATTGTCTTTAAATTCAACTTCAAACATCTTCAAATATTATTTGACTTCAAATATCGTTTATCTTGTACTGCTCGATGGGGTTCTCAGAATTAAACTTCAAATTGTCTCTAACTTCAGTTTCAAATATCTTCAAATGTCTTTAAGTATCTTTTAACTTCAAATATCGTTAAATATCGTTTATCTTGTTCTGATTGATGGGGTTCTCAGAATTAAACTTCAAATTGTCTCTAACTTCAGTTTCAAATATCTTCTAATGTCTTTAAGTATTATTTAACTTCAAATATCGTTAAATGTCGTTTATCTCGTTCTGATCGATAAGGTTCTCAGAATTAAACTTCAAATTGTCTTTAACTTCAGCTTCAAATATCTTCAAATGTCTTTAAGTATCTTTTAACTTCAAATGTCGTTAAATATCGTTTAGCTTCAAATATCATCACTATACTGTCAAATTATTCTGGGGTCCATAGTGAGTATCAAAGGCGATATCTACGTATTTATATCTTGTACTGACCGATGGGTTTCTGTGATTATATAGTTCGTTAAAGTACTTGATACTGAGGTTCAAATATAGTGTTACCTGATACGTAGTATGGTTCATATTCGAAGAAACGACGATCGAAGGTAACTGTTGTTTTCGTAGACGAAGCTGGGATGAAAGTTGCCTGGAGTTATGGTGAGTACTCTTCGTTGGTTGAGATATGATGAAAATAGATGCTACTGGGTCGTATCTGTACTGGGCAGCTCATTGTAATGCTCAATAACCAATTTGCCATTTACTTCCTGTAATAAAAATAGCGAGGCAGAATCACACGTTCTTTAAAGTAAACACTCATAGTACAAATAAGTCACGTATTAATTGGGTATATTAATTTCTAAGCTATGAGACAGAATTAAATAAATATACTAATATTAGTACTCACAATGAAAATCTAAAACAGAAATGTCTTCAAATTTGTTTTGAGAACGGAAATATCGATATTAAATAAAAATAATTTACCCTACATTATTAAGTTTGAGGTCTACTTTTACAATATTTTTCATGCCTGCATTGTTCACGCACGTCCGTGCTGTTTAAGAAACGCATGTTGCAGCATCATAACCACACGGTTTTACGCAAACAGTACTACAATGAGGGAACAAGACATAACAAGGACGAGTGGAGACCTCTATACCCACTCGTTTTCTGATGTCTTCCCTATTTCTTGGCTTAGACGTTCTCATGGGGCTCCGGGTTTAACGGCTGAAATGCAGAGGTGTTCTTCTTTGTTTCCCCGTGTTCTTCTCTTGGTTTTCGTCCTATTAGTTTTAGGATTTTTCCATAATTACAAGTCAACATTGGTGTCTCATATTCGCTTTTTGAATAAGGTCATTAGATGCAGGATTTTCAAGCTTGCCTCCGTAGATTCCAGTTAATGCTTGGCAAAGAATATAAGCATAATGAAGAACTGACATCAATATCTTTTTAGAAGGCTATTGTTTGAGCAAATCCTTCAGAACTAAATAAATAAATATGATATATTAAAGTCTTATTAGAATCCGTTAAGCGAGAAACATCTCAAATTAATGGGGAATTCCTTGTGGGTTTTACTTAGTCGCCATAGGACATACACAGGGTTTCAATCCATGTATCTTAACTGATCAAATGGTTTTAAAATTTTACATATTATTATTGAGATATAATTCCACATCCGCCGTGAAATTCTACATATAAACGTACCAATAGGTTGTTTGGTTATAGTTACCAATAGTTGGCTATTGGTACATATATTACTCGAGTAAGAAACACATTAATCAGCAATGTGTAGGCCTAAAATAATTATAATCTGCACTAAGATAAAATATTTCATATAATTAGACGCTTCTGTACTGATAATATCTTGTTTTGGATACTATTCATCTTAGTTAGGGCACGGGTCGAATTTTTTTTTTTTTTTATAGAAATTTCGAGGGGACCTGAGTCAGTATAGGTAAGATATAACGTGACTGACTTGCGAAAATATGTCACGAAAATTAGAGCACAAGATATGTCATAGATAAACCAATGAAATTAAAGAACATTTTTGTCACAGAACTATAGAACAGTGATCTCTCTGTTATTGTATACGTCATAGATATAAACTAATGAAATTAAATTTTTCGCCAAGGAGCTAAAGACATTAATGGCTTTGTTTCTCTTTGAAAGTAATGTTTAACACAGCTGTAGGACAGCATACGTCATAGATATAATATAATGAAATTAAAAAGCTTTTCTCTCTTTTTTTTTGCCTCGGAGCTATAAGAAAGTAAACTCTCTGTTTCTCTTTCAAAGCATTCTGATCCAAAAAACGAAAACTTAACTAGCTCACAGAAGTTTCTATTCAACCTTTAAGTATTGTTTTGACTGGCCCTGATTGGCGTAAAAACACTAATTTCTTACACTTGAAGGACTGAGAAATATCCCTTCCTACGGTCGTTTAAAAAAAAATTACAAAAAACAATCATGGGCCTTGAGTTCCTCCCCGGGCTTCCCACAAGACGTGGTCCAACACCACTTGTCGTTCCCAGTCGACCACGAGCTTCCTACCTTTGGTTATTTTCTGTTCCCACCTTTCTCTCTGATCACCAATGTTTTGAGATCACTTGTATTATTTTTTTTTCATTAATATTGACTTGGTTAACTCTACTTGCACGCTGTTAAATTTATTATGGTGTTAAATTTATTATCTTTGAAATTTGTCTTTACGTTAATTAGGGTATTTCCATCTGTCAGGTTTTTTAACCGTTCTACCTGACTGTGTCGTTATTTTTTCCTCTGTTTCTTGTGGTTTTTTCTTTTTCGGTTTGTCTAGCGAAATAAGGTCAAACTTTTTGTATTGTTTTTTCAAAAATTCTTGCCCTTTTAATTTCGTTTGTTTCCCGTGTGCGGCTGCTGAGGTCGGCCTTGATTTCCCAATTTCTTTAGCTACTATTTGGTCTGATTCGCCGTCAGACTCTTCTGAACTGGTTACCGACGAATCCGAATTGGAACTTTTAGAGGTGGCACTTTTTGTGGTATCACCTGCCATTCCTTCGTAAATTTCTACTCCCCTGGAAGTAGAAGGTTTATTCCCTAAGTCCTCGTTCTGAGTTCTCAACTCGGGGGATTTGAAAGATTCTTGAGAGCTTTGGGAGGAATCAATAGTTTTTGCGGGGTTCCTCCATTGTTTGAAGGCCATGTCTTCAGGGGGATGGGGCATTCTTTGCAAAAAGGTTTCCCTCCATGAAGTCCACTTTTTAGGTTTGACCTTGGACACAGTTATATCATGATGTTGACCTTGCTGGTCATCCTTGGGAGTTTTATTCTCGGGCAATGTACTTTGACTCTTTTTTATGGGGAAATTAATTAAATCCATAGCTTCTCGCAGGTTTGTTTTAATTAAATCTTTGAGAGGAGTTTTCTTTACAGCAATGCCGGGGGTTTCTACAGCTCTGTTTAATTCTTCCTGTAAAGACAGGGGCCTTTCTATTGGTGTTGCAAGGGAAACCATATCGTCTGGAAATCTTTTGGGGGGACATGGGGTCGAAATTCTATCGGGGAAGAATTGGGTTATTGGAGATATTGTATAATCTAAATCTCCTGCACTCGCCGATGAATAACTTTGGGCTTTTTGGCGTTCTTATTCTTACTGGTGTTAGGGATTTTTTCTCAGGAACAACCAGATTTTCCATTGCTAAAAATTCTTCAAAGTTTTGTTCATCACTTTCATTTTCAAAATAATCTTGTTTAAAATTGAAAGGTTTTAGCTCTGCCAATCTTGACCTAGGGGGCTCATTTTCCGAATCTGAAGAATCAGTAGAAGAGGGATGGGATACCCATCTCTCTGGAAATTTGGCTCTTTTTATTCGGCTAACATGCGCCTTGTAAGTTCTTCCACTATCGGGTTTTCCATTTTAAAGGTATATTCGTTATCGTACTTTTTGACTATTCTGTACGGTCCGGAATATTTGTTGGAAAGTTTTTTTCCTTCCGTTTTTGCCTCGTTCTTTAGGTAAACGAAGTCACCTACTTTGAAATTTATATTCCCCTTAACTTTGGGTTGGGTTCTAAGCTCTTGGTTTATTTTACATTTTTCCAACTCTTGCCTAACTATTTTATAAGTTTTCCTCATCCTATTTATGGATTCTTGTTTATAATCTTCTGAGTCGTTATAATACTGCCGAGATTCAATAATCTCATCATACGGGATTCTAACATCTCGACCAAAAAGTAAATAAAATTGATTGTCTCTGGTTGTTTCGGAATAAGCAGTGTTGATTACGTTAGTTAAATAAGGTAAGAATTTATCCCAGTCGCTCCTATTGTCTTTCGTATAAATACTTAGAACGTTCGAAAATATTTTATGTCTGTTTTCTATTTGCCATTAGCTTGTGGATGGTACGGCGCTGTCATCATTTTCTCTATGTTAAGGAAACTCATTAAATCTTTTGTTACTTTTGCAACAAAATTGCTCCCGTTGTCGCTCAAAATTTTATTACGAATGCCAAATTGTAAAAATAATTTTGCTAACGCCTTACTTGTGGCATAAGCACCATGATTTTTTAAAGCTTTTGCAAAAGTAAATCCTGAAAAATGATCTATAACCGAAGACTACAAGTATTACCTCTGCTAGAAACAGGTAAGCCTCCACTTGTCCCGTATAGGTCAAATGAGATAGTATCGAAGGTGTACTTTGCTACCGGGACCCTTCCCATAGGAGGGTTTGGATAAGCTGGGGGGATTTTTCTCAAATTACATGCTTCGCATGTACTTACAAATTCTTTAAGTTTTGTCAGTGCCGATTGTACGTAAAAGTATTGTTTTAACTTATGGAACGTTTTCATAACTCCTAAATGTCCACCTGTGTCCGAATGAAAATATTCAAATGCAGGCCCTATCAAGTTTTGTGGTAACACAGGTATTATCGAGGTTTGGTTTCTATTTGTCTCAGCAGTCACAATTCTACATAGTGTTTCTTCATCAAGGTCGTAGTAAAAATTATCTATCTCTTTTCTAAGAGTTTTGAATTTATCCGGTAACGCCTCATCATTCACAAAATAATCAATTAGTGCTACACACATTTCGTCCTTTTTTTGCTTTCTTTTTATATTTTCCAAAGACAAGGGACAATAGTTAATCTTATTTTCTTTTACTGCGTCTTTGACTTTGTTTTTCTTACATCCAAGATTGCTCTTAGCAATTATGGCGTCAACTTCATTTTCTTCAGCTTCCGATGGAATATTTTCTGGGTATCTACTTAAAAAGTCGCAAGCTGCGTTTTGTTTTCCCTTTAAATGTTCAAATTCATAATCTAGGTCTTGGATTTTCATAATCCATCTGGCTAGAATTCCCGTGGGGTTTTTAAATATGCGCAGGTACTGCAAGCTTTTATGGTCTGATCGTAATATAAATTTTCTACCAATTAAATAATGTCTAAATTTGTCCAAGTGGTAGATAATAGATAGCAATTCTAAGTTTGTGGCGGAATAACTACTTTCGCCTTTTGATAAAGTTTTACTTGAATAGCATATAACTTTTTCAATTTGTTTGGGTGTTCCCTGTAGAGGGTTAGGGTTTTCTACCGGGATTATTTGCGAAAGAATTGCGCCAATGCCTTTTGAACTAGCATCAGTGGTAACGATGAATTTTCCGTTGTCGAAATCAGGGAGTGATAAAATTGGTTCAGAAGTGAGTGCCTTTTTGAGACGGTCTAGGGAAGTTTGAGCTTCCTGGGACCAGGTAACATTATGGGTGTTCCCTTTGGTTAATTCTGTGAGGGGTTTCGCAATTTGGGCATAATTGCGTACGAATTTTCTAAAGTAGCCAGTAAGTCCTAAAATTCCTCTTAGTTCTTTCATAGTTCTGGGAGACTTGAGGTTTTCAACACATTTTATTTTATCAGGGTCTGGGGATATCTCTCCCTGGGTTACTACTACTCCTAAGAATTTAATTTTTGATTGAAATAAATTTACTTTCTCAGGCCGGCATTTTAAATTGCCTTGCCTGAACTTCTCGAACACCTTAGCTAAAGTTGCTAAGTGTTGCTCAGTGTTTTCCCCCACGCATATAATATCATCAACAAAATGAATTATATTCTTTAATCCTCTTAACAGGTGCAATAGGGGTCTACATAACGCGCTTGAACTTGTTTTAAGCCCAAATGGTACCCTTAAGTATTCATAAGATCCATATTCGGATGCTGAAAATGCAGTTTTATGGACATCCTTTTCGGCTATTTTCACTTGGTGGTAGCCTTGGGTAAGGTCCAAAGAAGTAAAAATTTTGTTTTTGCTTGAAATTGAGTCAAGAATTTCGTCTATTCTTGGTAGAGGAAATTTATCGCTAACTACTTGTTTGTTAAGAGCCCTATAATCTACTACGAGTCTAAGATCTCCATTCTTTTTTGGTACTAGGATCACTGGTGCGCTATACGGGCTTATACTTGGGCGTATAATTTCGTTTTTTTCTAATTCATGGATTTTATTTTTTAACCAGTCTTTGTGCTTATATGGCACACGATATGGCTGTTTTGCTACAGGATTACCAGTCGTTAAAATTTAATGTTCATAAAATGGAATTAGCCCGATATCATCTTCAGATGCAGAAAATACATCCTTGAATTTCCATAATAATTCGCATAATTTTTTCTTAAGTTCCATATCCGTAATATGATCCATTTTAAATTTGTTTAAAAATTGCGATTTAGTCAAAGGATATTCGTTATTTGAAGTTTTAATGACGTTAACTAGGTTTCTTTTAGAATTTTCCCATCTATTTAAATCGTTTTCCTTTAAAACCTGGATTTGGACTAAACACGTCCCCTTTTTAATTGTAATTGTATCATTTTCATGGTTATTGGTTACCCAAATAAAACCTTCCCCTTTGTCATAAGATATAATCTGTTCCTCGCATAACAGATTTCGGGTATTTCAGACGGTGTCGCAAACCATATTTCTGATTTGCTAATTATTGGCTCGATCATTTGTGATATTTGGATTTTTTGCTTCTTTTTGGGAGGGATTTTTGTTTTCCTTATCGCAAATCCGTAATATTTCTCTTCATTTTCATTGTTTATTAGATTCATTCTGGCGCTATGCTGCGCCATTGCGGCATCTTGCGGCGTCACGTTGGGTTTTATTATGTTCTTCCATAATTCTGCTATTTTCTTAATTTCATTTGATCTGTACTGTCGCATATTTCCTATTTTTATTTTCGCAGCTTCAATACTGTTATTATTTAAATATACTTCATTTCTGCAATATCTCTTAGGGTAATTGAATAAATTTCCAATTATACCCTGTCTTTGCGAGACATGAGGTTCAAAATACTTCGACATTATACCATTAGAAATTTTGTTTACTGTTATGTTATCTTCATAACCTCTGCTACGATTTCTTAAGGTAGAAATTTCTTCCCCTACCTTAGCTGGGTATACAAGCTTCTCGTTGGCTACGTCTAATAGTATTCTATTAGACCTTAGAAAATTTGTCCCTATAATAGCTTCATATGGGAGATTATCACATATAATAAAATTTGTCATGAACTTTCTATTGTCTCTTTTTAAGTTTAGGCAAATTGACCCTTTTGCAGTTAATTTATGACCTGTAACACTTGTTAAATTGGGATTATTAGGGTTCCTTTGTCGCCTAATGTGCAGAGGCAACATATTAAATATGCAAGAGTTTATGATATTTACAGTAGCTCCGCTGTCAACTAAGGCCGTAAAGTAAACGTTTTCTACACAAAAATCCTTAAATATAGGTAACTTGTTAATAATATCACTACAAGAAGTCACTAGTATTGTTTTGGACCTATTTAATATTCCTGGCACCCTCTGGGTCCAACTTATGTTTCTGAGGTGCCTGACACGTTTCCCTGAGAATTGATTTCCTGTGTCGGTGCCTGTAATAGATATTCAGGCGTATTAGGTTCCGTAGGCATATTTAAATGATTTACGTCTGTCTGTCTTCTCCATATATTATTATGGTAACGTGGATGTCTCGTGTCAGTGCTGTTTGCTGGCGCTTACTGCCAGTGCCGTTGGCTTGCAAAATTTTCATTTCTCATCGGCAAATTTTCATGATTTCTATATTGCATTCTCGCATTATATTGGCCTTGGCGAGTATTTGGGTTTTCAAACCGGTAATTAATTTGCCTGTTGGGGGGAGGGTTATACGAATTTGGTTGGTACGCATTATAAGGTACTGATTGGCGCAATCCCCTCTGGCTATAGCCTATTGCACGACCGGTGCTAAAATTTGTTCTTCTGAACAAATGGTTACCGTAATTTTGCGTATTACCGACAGCATTTCTTGGTATGGGATTGGGGACATAGTGGCACTCTCTTGCTATGTGGCCAACACGATTGCAGTTATAGCACCTTATTATTGTAGGGTTAATGGGCTGAAAACGTACTGTTCTCTGCCTAGCGGGTTCTGGCGTTTTGTTTCTTTGTGCTACTGGGGAGTTATCCCTTGAAAGGAAATTGGGGGATGCCTGATCGCCCTTGAAGATAAGGTTCGCGTTTGAGTCGCCTAGGTTATTTATTTTTGCATTACTATGATTAGCAACCATTTTATCAACTTCGATTAGTCGCTCTACCTCTTGGACTGCAAGATCCAACGTCTGAATATTTTTGGATATTACTGCTCTATATAGTTTTGGGCGTAGCCCTTGCAAAAAGGTATTTAGTATGACGTTTTCATACAGTTGCCCCGAACCACTTCCGTATTTTGCTTCTACAGAAATGCGTATGTTATCGAGATATTCCCTTATATTTTGTGAAAAATCAAAGCTTACTACTCCGTGTTTTAATTTATTTATAGAACTGGTTTCTATAAATCTCTCTTTGAATGCTTTTAACAAGTCATCAACCGTATTTATTGGCAAGTTGGCGTTATTGCCTATGGTATGTTCGACCTGTTTAGAAAGGTTAAGGCCTGGCCTCTTAATCGTAGAAGCAGCATGTCTTTTAACGCTCCAACGTCTGTTTTTGTTAATTGTACAAACTGGGTCAATTGGATATTAAATTCGTCAATATCTGACTGACCATTGTATTCCGGGATAGATTTTGCAATCTCTATATTTTTTGCGACTAACTTTTGCACTATTAATAATTCGTTTAGTTCGTCCATTTTTTTTGCGTTTATATCAACTTAAAATTTGACTTAACCTATTTTGGGGTAGGCTATTATCTCCTATGAGATATATGGGGTTTACTGTCGTAGCCTAGCGGTTATAGGCCTAATCAATTTACTTATATGTCTGTATCTCTCCAACAATTAAATTCAAATTACAAAGTTTAAATAGCCTAACTAGTTCGCAGTTTTCCTCCAATTTCCGACACGCGCCATTTGTAGCGATAGAAGAATTATTTGTAGTAATGGAAAAATTTATTACTCGTAGCGATAAAAGATTTGCTACTTGTGGCGATAGAGATTTCTCCGATAGCGCCGCTTATAGCGCTGGAGATTGTGTCAACTAGGCTAGCGCCGCTCTCAATTAATGAGAGAAAATTGAATATGTAGACATATAAATGTGGCCACTTTTTTCTTGAGCTATCTGGAGATCAGATTCCTTTGGGAGCATTTACCTTGGAGACTTACGAACTAGTTACCTATTATTGGACTAGACGCAGACATATAAATGAAATAAATACAGATAAAAAAGACAATAGATTTATTGAACTTACATGTTTAGTTGCACAGGAACGGGTCACTTCAATGACAATAACGGTGACCAAAATACAATAAATTCGTTTGAATCTCTCTAGTTCTGATGTACTGATTGTTTCAGATCTCACTTGAGATTAAAATTAAAAAGCACATTTACCCCACTCCCAAACGCAGTTCTTTTGTCCTGCGCTGTAAGGACTGCCCTCCATTGGCCCAAGAGGACCAAGGATGTAAATCTTTCGTCCAATGAATTCTTTAAGATTTTTCAGATGATTCAGGCGTTCACACGATTTTTTTGCCATTTAAACTTCCTTAGAAATATCGTACTTAGCATTTTTCTTGCTACTAATTATGTTAGCGAAATTCGAACGACTAGCGTCGTTGTCTGACTGATGCTAGAAATGCAATTTCTCTTTTTGCTGATTAAGAATTTAGACTCTTGGAAGCGGTATTTGAACTCAATTAGGGGACGTTTGATTTCTGCCCGAATCATCTTTAGAAGGAAAGAATCTTATATTTTAAATATATGGTATTCTACTGCTGGTGCATTGATGGCAGAAGGATGTCTTAGAGCAGTTATAGTGTAATAGTGGGGAGCGAATTGCTAGCGAAAAACCCAAATGAATGAGTTGAAATAAAATTTTTAACGAAAAATGTCTGAAAAGTGTTCTTGGGGGGATGGATTGATGGCAGAATGATGTCTTAGAGTAGTTATAGTTTGATGATGGTGTGAAAAATTGCTAGTAAAAAACCCGAGTGGATGACTTGAAATGAATTTTTTACAAGAAATCTCTGAAAAAATATTTTTTGGGGGGTGGAGTGATGTCAGCGGGGTATCTTAGAGTACCTATAGTGCTCTACTGTGGGTCGAATCGCTTGCAAAAAACCCGAATGAATGAGTTCAAATAAAATTTTTAACGAGAAATGTCTGAAAAGTTTTTTTGGGGGGATGGGGCGATGGCAGAAGGGTATCTTAGAGTTGTTATAGTGCTGTACTGTTGCACAAATTGCTTGCGAAAAACCCAAATGAATGACTTGAAATAAAAATTCTTAAGAAAAGAAATGTCTGAAAAATGTTTTTGGGGGGATGGGGCTGATGGCAACGGGGTGTCTTAGAGTACTTATAGTGCTGTACAGTGGGCCAAATTGCTTGAGAAAAAACCCGAATGAATAAGTTGAAATACAATTTCTAACTAGAAATGGCTGAAGTGCTTTGGGGGAAATGGGGCGATGACAGAGGGGTGTCTTAGCGTGGTTATAGTGTGATAGTGAGGGCGAATGGCTACCCTAAAATCTGAGCTAATAAGGGTTTTTGATTGTGAAATCTAGTTTTTTGTAAGAAAATTATGGAAAATAGAATTCTCTGGTTCAAATGTGAAACTTAAGTCCATTTTTTGATAGAAAAATAAATCTATTTCCATAAAATCTGAGCTAATAAGTATTCTTGACCGTAAACCATCGCCCCATCCCCCCAAAAACTCTTTTCAGACATTTCTCGTTGAAAATTTTATTTCAACTCATTCATTCGGGTTTTTCGCAAGCAATTAGACCCACAGTAGAGCACTATAGGTACTCTATGATACCCCACTGACATCACCCCCCCCCCTCAAAAAAAAATATTTTTTTTCAGAGACTCCTTGTTAAAACATTTTATTTCAAGTCATCCACTCGGGTTTTTCACTAGCAATTTGCCCCCCCACTATCACACTATAACTACTCTAAGATATCCTTCTGCCATCATACCATCCCCCCAAGAACACTTTTCAGACATTTCTCGTTAAAAATTTTATTTCAACTCATTCATTTGGGTTTTTCGCTAGGAATCTGCCCCACACTATCACACTAAAACTACGCTAAGACACCCCTCTGTCATCGACCAATCTCCCCCAAAACAATTTTCAGCCATTTCTTGTTAACAATTTTATTTTCAAGTCATCCACTCGGGTTTTTTGTAAGCAATACGACCCCAAACTATCACACTATAACTACTCTATGACAGCCGGCTGCCATCGCACTATCTACCCCCCCCCCCCCAAAAAAAAATTGTTTTTTTTTAAGAGATTTCAAGTTAAAAATGTTATTTCAACTCATTCATTTGGGTTTTTTGCTAGCAATTCACCCACCACTATCACACTATAACTACGCTAAGACACCCCTCTGTCATCGACCAATCTCCCCCAAAACAATTTTCAGCCATTTCTTGTTAACAATTTTATTTCAACTCATTCATTCGGGTTTTTTCGCAAGCAATTCAGGCCAGTGTACAGCACTATACGTACTCTAAGACATCCCGCTGCCATCACCCCATCACTTATGTATAATATAGAACACATCGAAGAAGTAAAGCTATCTGTTATTAAAATCCTTTTCTTGTCATCTACATCTCTCTTAGCATCAACTTTTTAGTATACTATAACGTTAAACTCTATTTTAAATTGACAACACTGTTCAAACGCCACTTGGAGTATTATACAGAACACATCGAAAAAGTAAAGCTAGGTCAACTCATAAGACCATTTTATCATCGTTAACCATTTTGCCTTTTTCTCCATCTTCATACGATCCAATCACTAATTAGAATCATTCACGCTCCTATTATTCAAACATTAATTAATAGCATTCATAGAGTCCAATTCGCAAATGCTAAACCTTTTTTTCGAGCTACGATCGCAATGAATGGTACTTGTAATCAGAAATAAATATCAATTGCCAAAAAAAATAAAAAAATAAAACACGACATGCTGAATGTGCTTCAAAAACCCATCTGGTTGAAAACGTGTTCGACCACTTTATAGGTATAAAAGGTTTGATCGCTTTTTACAATGTGGACGTGAGACTGTACTGCATATTCTTGTGTAATTCCATGTATCCCTGAAATATATAGCAATAACCAATATGCTTGTCTTACACAATCTCAACCATACTCTCAAAACGCGTTTAATCACTTTATAGGTAAAGAATTGCTCGCTTTTTACAATGTGCACGTGAAACTTTACTGCATATTCTTGTGTATTTCCATGTGTAATTGATTTTCCCTATGCCCTTACTACTCACGAGAGCTGAATAAGCACTGCAATTATCCAATAAACAACTTATATTTCTTGCTTGGTAAAATTAGGGCAAGACTTAACACATGAATATGTTATGGAAGAAGACCCAAAAGGACCCCCTCTCCAAATCTCTGCCTATAGGCCGACCCCCTTCCCCTAAAAACACGATACACAGCCCAAAACGGTGTCCTAGCCTCTGAAATTTACCAGGGAAACAAATATTACCAGAAGTTTTATTTATGTCAAAATTTAGATCCGAGTATTTAGATATTTCCTAATTTTACAAGGTACTCCTATACTAAACGCACTCTTTTATATACTGCAATGCAAACCAGTCACGAAATAGACCGATACGCGTGATGAAACACAGGCTTACGCTGCCTTGTGGGATATACACAAAGGCAAGAACTATATTTAAACTGTTGTTTTTTGGGGTTTAGGGGGGGGGTACCTAGGTTAGATTACGTATTTAATATATACTATGCTTTGCCCCCACCCCCTCCCAATGTAGAAATCTATAGCCCAAATTTGTTTCTAAACTATTATATAGTCATCCTATTTTTTCATTAGCATTAACCAAACTAGCGCTATATAAAAGAGTGCGTTTAGTACAGGTGTACCTTTTATTTTTTTTATTGCTCTTCTTCTCAGAGGGGCATTCTCCCGGCCCAACACTTCTGGCGTCCATGGGGATTACACAATTGATGAGGCGAGAAGGGAGGGGGGAGCTAATTAAATTTATCGATTTGAGGCCATTAACCCCGTGAAAGAATAAATTTACTCTATAGTTTAGCACTAGCCTAGATCACTCAAAGCTTTAAATTAGCCTACCAATAGCCTACAGTCCATTTTTATTTTCTGTCCCCTACCCTCACGTTTGTATGAAAACCACACGCTTGTCTACATTAGTATGCCCCTCCTCCCCTTTGCTATCACTGAAGAAAATAATTAAAAATCAATACCTGGTGATTTTAACTGTTGACGGGGTCCTTTCCAAGAAAACATCATTTATTGGTATGGCTGCATCTTCCCGAGGAATTCTTCAGCATTGCTAATGTGTGCAAATGACGCCCAAAGTCTTTAATAAAACTGAATCTCAAGGGAATTTGATTAAATTAACTAAAAACACAAATTATGTACACTTTCCTTGTTAGGTCTCAACGTCGAAAATAGAACTGAATCCCAAAACCAAAGCCTCTGGGCGGTAAAAAAATTTCGGAATTTTAGCCGCCTGTGATTGATTGTTCTTTGGATAAATTTGTTTCATGAAATATTGCTCTAGGCATTTAACTTAAATAAGCCAAAATAGCTCAGTTGGGAGAGTGTTAGACTGGAAATCTAAAGGTGCCTGGTTCGATTTTGGGTTTCGGCATTCTTTTTTAAAGTGTTCCTGGACTTTTTGTCGTATCTTAGACTATTACAATTAATTGGTTTTACATAATAAATAGTGGTAATTGTGCATTATATGCTACAAACGAAAGAAGTCAAGTTTGGGCAATGCCAATGAAATATAATAAAATAGGATGAATATAAATATAATAGTTTAGAAACAAATTTGGGCTAGATATTCGCACATTAGGGGTGGTGGTGGGGGTAAAGCATAGCATATACTAAAAAGGTAACCTATCCCAGGTTTCTTCCCCGCCCCTAAACCCCAAAAAACAATCGTTTAAATATTGTAAACTCAATAAGAAACCACGATATGCAATCAATTTAGATAGCAAATAACCGTTTGACGGGTGACGTTGGGTAATGAAAAGATTCATCAGGTTGGCAGCTTCACTTACCTTGGTAGTATTATTATTAAAGATGGTGGGAGCATTGAAGATGTTAAATATAGAATAGCCAAGGCTCAGGGTGTTTTTTCTCGGTTAAAACAAGTCTGGAAGAATAGGAAGATAAATCTGCAAACCAAGATTAGAATATTAGAAGCTACAGTGATGACAGTGGTCAAATATGGCTCTGAAGCATGGATGCTCCGAAAAGCGGATGAAGATTTGCTAAATGTGTTCCAGTGAAATTGCTTAAGGATTGTTCTGGGTACCCGGCTGACTGACCATATTTCAAACAATAGGCTATACGAAAAATATGGTTCAGTACCGCTCTCTAGGGCTATAATGAAAGAAAGGTTGAGGTGGCTAGGGCACGTTGTGCGGATGAAGGATGCCAGATTGCCGAAGATTGTTCTTTTCGGCCAGTCATCTAGGGCTAAACGGAAAGCAGGTTGTCCCTGTCTGGGGTGGGAGGACGTCATAAAGAAAGATTTAAAGGAAAGGGGAACTTTGTGGGCCGGTGTAAAAAGGGAGCCATTGAATAGATTGGGGTGGAGGGGGAGCCTGCGTAGCTGTGTTGGCCTCAAGCGGCTTGGTGCTGCGATGAGTTACTAGTAATAGTAGTAGTTTGACGGGTTTCGTATCTGGTTTCTTTGATACAGTCTGTAGCGGTGTGTAGCATATTATGCACCAGTACTTAAATAGTATTGTAGCAGAAATAAATTAAATTTAAAAAGAAACAGGGTATGAATCAAATGAAGCACTTGACTTTTGTATGCAAGTACCATAAACCATATACATACACAAGTACCATACACCATTTGGCTGGAATACAGTAAATAATTGGGGACAGTTTGCCTTGAACACAATAACCAAAAACTACTTATAATAAATCTGTATAATAAATATGATAAATTATATTGGTTCTAGATGCTGCATGATTCAATTATAAAACTTAATTACAAACCTAAACTATGATTTTAAATTGTAAAACTGTCCTAAGTTGACTGATTAGAAGAGATAAGGTTCATTCGAAAAGAAATTAAAAGTTCTAGTGCCCTTATAAATCTAAACTATAATTTTAAACTGTAAAACTGTCCCATGTTGATTGGTTAGAACAGATAGGGCTCATTCGAATAGAAACTAAAAGTTTTAGTGCCCTTATTAAGTCAGACCTAGAGAAGCTAAACCTGTTGATATTCATTAAATTATAGTGGTTCTCGATGCTGCAAATAGAAATTCATCTTGATTCAAGCTCTTGATTTTTATTTCACTAGCCAGGAATGAACTATTTCACTCAGCTCAAGGACGGCAGTACATAAGAAACATACGATAGGAGGGGGCTCAGGTCCAACCCTCCCTCAAATCCTTAATTTTCACAAATATTTTGGTACTACCCTTAAATCCTGAAATTCCCCAAGTTTCTGGCGTGCATGGCTACCGTAGGCCTCAAAGAGGATAAGAAGCCCTTTGGTGGCACAATTGATAAATTTTTGCTTGATAATTAGGGCCCCATGGTTCATCCCCAGCAGCCACAGGGCAGACGCAGGGACGTTTGAGGTCAAGAAGCGGCGTTATTCAATAGACTAGAAGACTAAGAAAAAAAAATTCAAAGTAAAGATCAAGCGATTATTATCATCAGGTTCTAAAGAAAATCGGCCTTTCGTACAAAAATCGACCAATGTATAGAGAGTCTTTATGTACTGAGTTTCAAAAGTAAACCAACGTTGATCTATCAGTAAAGAGAAAGTTCTTTATTTAAGGTTTATGACCTCTACGCAACATAAGATTTTCCGACAAACCTACAGCTGGTAAGTCTACAGCTCCATCAAAAGGGCAAAATCCTTGTATCATTGGATTCCTCTGTTTCAGATCTATTCATTCACAAATCTAGCTTATAAAATCAATTTTTCTTAAAGAATGACCTTTTTCTTAGAGAACAAAATAGACACAGCCTAAATATTTGCAGATGACTAAGTTTTGTGTTTCAAGTTTACGTTTTTTACTTTTGTATAGGCAACACCTCAGCTCTTTTTTTTTACGGTTTTTGTTATTGGACTTTTGATTTCCGCTGTCTTGGTTCAGAAGGGCATGGAAGAATAAACAAAAATATAGAAAAAATTTTGTGCTGATTCCAAATTTTTTGTCGCTATATTTTGCAGCATTGTACTTTTTTAACAAAAGAAGTTTTTCAAATAAAACTAAGGAGCTACATTAAATCAAAGATGAGCAGAAGTCAATTCAAACATTAACGGAAGTCTAAGACAAGGATTCTTTGTCTTAGATCATTGGATTCCTCAGTTTCAGATCTATTTATTCACAGATCTACATTATATTATCAATTTTTCTTAATTTTTGTTCTCTAAAGTTTTGTGTTTCATGCTTAAGTTCTTTACTTTTGAATAGGCAACGCCTCAGCTCTTTTTTTTCTGTGGTTTTTGTTGTTGCACTTTTGATTTCTGCTCTCTTGGTTTCGAAAGGCATGTAAAAATCAGTAGAAATATGCGAAGAATTTTGTTCTGAATCCTAACTCTTTATCTCTATATTTTGTAACTTAAACTTTTTTCACAAAAGAAGTTTTTCAAAGAAAAGTAAAGAGCTACATTTAAGATGACATACATATGAGCATAAATAGATTCAAACATTAATGGAAATGTAAAACAAGCATAGCTCATAATCAATAAATAAACTAAACCAAAAACGAACAGACATGACAAAAAATTATCAGGTCAAATTTCAAACAAACAGAAACTACCACAAACAAGAGAAAAGTTAACGCTCACTATGTCTTCTAAAACCCAGAACGTTATTCGCATTTTACTGAAAACAATTTTTATGTAGAGTCGTATATTTTATTTGTGATAACATGCGCCAAAAAAAAGAAGAGAAAATCATCAGAATAACCAAGATTACTGAAAAGAACTAATGGAAAATATATTGACAGTTTGATATATTGATGTTCGTTCCTGAAAGTGTCAGCAATTTTGAACTTACTAACATTATAGAAGAGAAAACATTTAAAACGCATTTTGTTTTCCTGTTTTCGCTTCAGCTTTATTTCGTTTTCATTTTATTTAGTGAATTTCTTCCTTTTCTTTTTTTTTTAATTTTGTGCCATCCTTTGAGCGTTACAAGGCCGTTTAGACATAGCAATTCAAAAAGTGGGTGAAACCTGAACAAGCTGCCCTGGGTGCCGAATCTGGGAGGCACCGCGACTAGGAGCTTCTGCACTTTGATAGTATTTTTCACTTTGAATCGACTTAATTTGCTTACGTTCGAGCAAGGAGGAGGCGCTATAATTAATTTTTCCGCGGGTGCCACCAAACCTAGGAACGGCTCTGGGTATATCAAACGTTTATATTTCCTCTGAAATATGTACCTTTATGACAAGCTTACGGCCGTAATTTATACCCACAGGAGAAACTTTTCTAGCAAGGTTGCCACATGTAGTACTATAGTGCTACGTGTGGAATAGTATAGTGCTGCTACTAAACTTAGCATAACAGCTAATTCAGCAATTCTAAAAAGCATTGGGCGAAACTTGCAAACTTAGCGAAGACTATGTGTAGCACGCATTTGGCACTTTGTTTTCGAGAAACACAGCACCTTCTAGACAAGGGCTTGTGGCAACCCTGTTTTCTAGAGGATTATCTAGACTTGTTTACAGTTCGCCCCAAATTTTTCAAAAAAAAAAAATAATAAGCAAATTTAAAAATATTATACTTTAGATGAACAAAACTGAATCTCAGCTATTTAATGATAGCAAAATTGTCGACTTATGAAAATAAAGAAACTGGCACAAAGAAACATAAGAATCCGAACGTGATATTTTCAGGTAGCACCGCTGCACATGTATTGAAGTAACTATTTTTGGTAAGGCTTTAAAGAATTACTTTGGTAAACGAAGGCTTTATAAGCCCTCTTTTCCGGGAGCCCAAGAAGCATCGAAGCCCATTTTAATTCGCTATTTTAAACAAACTAAATTTACTCTACATGGGCCTACTCTACACTCACCTATATAGAACTCTAATTGACAGTGTTAGACTAGGTTAAAGCCCAAGTGTAGCCACAGGAATGGACTTAAGAAGTTAGACCAGATAAAAAAATCATCCAATGAGAGGGGTTGGGTGCTAGGGCTTAAAATGTTTTTCCCGCATGAGGTGTGTCATATTTCTTAACTGCTACAGCATTCCGTACTTTCTATATACCTCAAATCCGCTCCGGTGGGGGGGGGGGGGGGGGTCCGAAGCCCTCCAGACTTTCTATATGATTGGCCCTGATTGAGCACCTCGCTCTTAATCCATAAAAATTTTAGAATGTAAACCCTTTCTTTTAGCTTTTAGGCTTCCTTTTATAACCTAATTTGGATAATAATAACCTAAAATAACCTAATTTGGACAATAAATTTCTAATTTCTAATAATTTCTAATTTGGACAATAAAGATATTGTCCAAATTAGTAATAATTATGACTGTTATGATATTCGTTCATAAGAACTATGATGATTTTTATTCATCAGACATTTGGAGGAAGGATTTAAAATTTTAAATCCCTTTAAAGTAGAGTTCAAAAGCTCCTTGAGCACTGTGAACGGAAATGATGTATTTTTACTAAGACTAATCTCTTTTTAGAAATGCCCAAATCAGGGTATTATTCAAAACTTTAGACTGACGCGACCCTAAAATAAAGTCCCTTATTAATGTTTTTGGACATATTTCAAGAGCAGAAGTAGCCCCGAAAGTTTGAACATAATACCCTCAGTCGTTCTTGGGTTACTGCTGAGATGCCTTATTGGGAATTAGCGTTAACACAGTGCATTTTGATTTAATCTTAAGCCAACATTTAGTCTTTAAACATAATGGGCAAATGGGAGAGTGGGCGAGGGTGGGGGATTAGTTGCCCTCGAATCACTTTCGACTATTAAAGAGAGCATTAGCCCTTTCTATTTTCAATCGAATGAGCCCTTTTCAAAGTTCCTACGACAGCTCCTTCGATACGAAGATCCCTGGTCAAAAAAAAATGTATTGTACCCACATCGTTCTTTACTAAAAAAAAATGTTCTTTACTTTACTCTACATCGTTCTTTACCCTAGCCACTCCAATTTCAAATCAATTGAGCCATTTTCGAAGTTTCTACGACAACGCCTTCTATAAAAACCTTATATGCCCCCAGGGCCTAACCTAAAACCTTAAAACCTTGGCTATTATGGAACTTAGGTCTAAGGTAATGTGTATTTAAGCTCTTTTATCATATATATCACGCTAAACAATTCAACAAAACACCACTAAGCTTTTGCTAAAACTCACAAATTTCATTGCATCAGAGTCTTTGAAATTCTACGTAGCTACCTCTCTGATCAGGCATGGTCTCTCAAAATAGTACCACTCAGGAAAACTGTGGAAAATACTGTGGAAAAAGCAACACTGAGTTTGAGAAGTACTAGCTAATTTTCACGTTTTTAACTTACCAAAAGTGCTGCTTTGAAAAGGGCTTCTTGGGGTTTGTCCTAAACCAACCCCGTGACCCGCCTACAAAAATAATGGACTTCAAACTGCAAAACATAATCTACAGTTGGTAACAATGACAAAGGGGCACATCCAGGATTTTTTTCTGGGGAGTAGAAGGGTACATTAAAAAAAAACGCATCAGATACTTGTTTATATGCATTGTTGTTAGCCTACGTTTTTACGAATCGGACAAAGATTTGAAGGGAGGGGTTCAAACCCCTTACCCCCCCCCCCTCCCCGTGGATACGGCCCTGACAATGACACTATTTATTTCTCAGCTAGCAGAAAAGACTAAAATCGTTTAGTTTGCGTTTATTACACTTACAAAAACATAAACAGAATACAACTTTATACTAATCAGCAAATTTACATAAAATCAGGGAAAACTTATATGGAGGAAAAAGAAACAACCTTTTAAGGAATTACACTATTTAAGATATGAATATTTAAGTCCCTAAGTAGAAGAGAGTGGGGAAATATGGCTACTGAGCTTACCTCTTCGCAGTGTCAATAAAAGCTGGTGAATAAGACGACTTGTCTCCGGGCTCACATCACGAACATTCTTCTTTAACAATTAATTCTGGCATATATGGTTACAGAGAAGAATCCCATTTTATCCAGGAACATGGCCGGGGTACCATTCAGATCCTCAAATATGTCTAAGGAACTAAATTTGGCCATGGAAGTAGAATGCTTATATTGAATTTGCTTGGGGCCATAGGAAAAACATTTCCAGAGCATGTACTTATGGATTTGGGTGGATTATGTTCCCTCCCATGCTATTCTAAGGGCTTATGTTCCCTCCCATGCTATTCTAAGGGCTTATGTTCCCTCCCATACTATTCTAGGGGCTTATGTTCCCCCCATGCTATTCTAAGGGCTTATGTTCCCCCATGCTATTCTAAGGGCTTATGTTCCCTCCCATGCTATTCTAAGGGTTTATATCCCCTCTCATGCTATTCTATAGCGCTATGTTCCTTCCATTGTTATTCTATGGGACCTCTGCACGTGATTAAACACGTTATGAAACTACGTTCTATTTGCTTATGTCCTGTTGATACCTTTCCAAGCGAGCGGGGATTCCCCACCTGTTCCTAAACATTGCAAAAACGAGAGCAGTATGAACAGGGATTCCTCACACAAGTTTGTTTCAACTCCGTGTCTTTCAACCAGACTGGTTTTTGAGCCAACATACGTTTTTTTTAGGAGCCAATCAGAGACATTAGAGAAAAAGGGTTTAGCATTTGCAATTTGATCCTATTAAGGTGGAAAAAAGGGTTTACCATTTGCGAATACTTCAATGAGTTCTGTATAATACACAAGTGATGTTTGGACAGGGTTGTCAGTTTAAAAGGAGCCAATCAGAGACATTAGAGAAAAAAGGTTTAGCATTTGCAATTTGATCCTATTAAGGTGGAACAAAAGGCATTACCATTTGCGAATACTTCAATGAGTTCTGTATAATACACAAGTGATGTTTGGACAGGGTTGTCAGTTTAAAAGGAGCCAATCAGAGACATTAGAGAAAAGGGTTTATCATATGCAATTTGATCCTATTAAGGTGGAAAAAAGGGTTTACCATTTGTGAATACTTCAATGAGTTCTGTATAATGCACAAGTGATGTTTGAACAGGGTTGTCAGTTTAAAATAGAGTGTAACGAGGGCTTGTTAACTCAGGCAATTTGTTATAAAATTGGGACAACATAAATATATGAAAATGGTTAATGATGATAGAATGACATTGTGAGTTGACCTAGCTCTACCTCTCTGATGTGTTCTGTATAATACACGAGTGGTTTCAAACTTTTTTGTCTTCTTTTTAAGGAGGAAAATTCCTACAATTACTCTCCTCCTCCAAAGAGAGCTAAGGCTAATGGCATTACTCCAGTGCAACAAGTGGGGATAACTGGCACTGCTCTGTAGAAATAGTTATTTCCTTCAAAAAATATTCTTTTTTCCCATTACCAGAAATCTTTTCCGATATAAGTAAAAGGTATTTGTCTTTGTAATTAGAGAAATGGTCCCTTTTGGAAAAACATGCATCGCAAGCTTGTGTTATCTTTAAGATTAATGCGTAACTCGAGACACGTTGGCAAAGTTTTTTTTTGTCAAATCAAACGAGAGAATTCAAACCCTACAATGGGAAAAATACCTTTTTGTGATATTTTACTTTTAAAAAGTTCAATATTCGATGCTAGCTTCAGCAGAAGCTTAGGATGGCAGCGGTGACAATTGAGAGATAGAGATTAATTGCCACCCTAGTTTTTGAAAAACACCTTTTTGTGGTATTTTACTTTTAAAAAGTTCAATATTCGAAGCTAGCTTCAGCAGGAGCTTAGGATAGTAGCGTTGACGATTGAGATATAAAGAGCAATTGCCCCCTATTTTTGAAAATATACCTTTTCTGTGGCATTTATACTTTTAAAAAATACAAAGTTCAATATTCGAAGCTATCGTCAGCAGGAGCTAAGGATAGTAGCGATGACAATTGAAATATAAGGAGCAATTGCCCCCTATTTTTGAAAAACACCTTTTTTGTGAAATTTTACTTTTAAAAAGTTCAATATTCGATGCTAGCTTCAGCAGGAGCATAGGATGGCAAAGGTGACAATTGAGAGATAGAGATTACTTGCCGCCTATTTTTGAAAAACACCTTTTTGTGGTATTTTACTTTTAAAAAGTTCAATATTCGAAGCTAGCTTCAGCAGGAGCTTAGGATAGTAGCGGTGACAATTGAGATATAAGGTGCAATTGCCCCCTATTTTTGAAAAAAATACCTTTTTTGTGGCATTTATACTTTTAAAAAAATTCAAAGTTCAATATTCGAAGCTATCTTCAGCAGGAGCTTAGGACGGCAGTGGTGACAATTGAGAGACAGAGATTACTTGCCCCCTATTTTTGAAAAATACCTTTTTTGTGATATTTTACTTTTAAAAAGTTCAATATTCGATGCTAGCTTCAGCAGGAGCTTAGGACGGCAGCGGTGAAACTTAAGAGATAGAGATTAATTGCCCCCCAAATTTTGAAAAATACCTTTTTGTGATATTTTACTTTTAAAAAGTGCAATTTTCGAAGCTAGCTTCAGCAGGAGCTTAGGACGGCAGCAGTGAAAATTGAGAGATAGAGATTAATTGCCCCCCCCCCACTTTTTGAAAAATACCTTTTTGTGATGTTTGATGACAGAGTGGATGTCTTAGACTAGTTATAATGCTTTACTCTAGCATGAATTGCTTTCAAAAACCCGTATGAATTAGTTGAAAATAAAGTTTTAACAAGAAATGTCTGAAAAGCGCGATCAGAAATTAAGAATTGTGTTGAGAGGGGAATTTTCCATGGAAAAGGGGAAGGGTATTTTTACATGAAAACAACTTCAACCGTGGCGCGCCCCCGCGATCAGAAATTAAATTATAAAAAAGTTTCTTCAACTGAAAGTTAGGACCAACATCAAAACTTAAACAGGCAGAAATAGAGGCTGTTTCCTAAGATTTAGGATTCATTATAAAAATTTTTAACAAGAAATCTCTGAATAAAGTATTTTTGAAGGGATGGGAGCGAGGTGTCAATTTTTGGAGGGATTATGCGCTACCTTGCAATGACTATAAATGGCTCAATGACCCTCAAGCTCCCCATTTCCCCAACATTGACAGTGTTGAGGAGAATGGGCCGGTTGGATGTTTTTTTAAGTTGATGGGGAGATACCACTTGAGCTTCACGATTCAGTAAAGGATTTTGTTTTTCCATGCATCAATAGGCATGAATTGCTTTCGAAAACCCGGATGAATTAGTTGAAAATAAAGTTTTAACTGGAAATGTCTGAAAAGCGCGATCAGAAATTAAGAATTGTCTTGAGAGGGGAATTATCCATGGAAAAGGGGGAGGGTATTTATAAATGAAAACAACTTCAACCGTGGCCCGCCCCCCGTGATAAGAAATTAAATTATAAAAAAGTTTCTTCAACTGAAAGTTAGGACCAACATCAAAACTTAAACAGGCAGAAATAGAGGCTGTTTCCTAAGATTAAGGATTCATTATAAAAAAATTCAACAAAAAATCTCTGAATAAAATATTTTTGGAGGGATGGGAGCGAGGTGTCAATTTTTGGAGGGATTATGTGCTATCTTGCGATGACTATAAATGGCTCAATGACCCTCAAGCTCCCCATTTCCCCAACATTACAGTGTTGAGGAGAATGGGCCGGTTGGATTGTTTTTTTTTTTAATTGGTGGGGAGATACCACTTGAGCTTCACGATTCAGTAAAGGATTTTGTTTTTCCATGCATCAATAGGCATGAATTGCTTTCGAAAACCCGGATGAATTAGTTGAAAATAAAGTTTTAACTGGAAATGTCTGAAAAGCACGATCAGAAATTAAGATTTGTCTTGAGAGGGGAATTTTCCATGGAAAAGGGGAAGGGTATTTTTACATGAAAACAACTTCAACCGTGGCGCGGCCCCCCGCGATAAGAAATTAAATTATAAAAAAGTTTCTTCAACTGAAAGTAAGGAGCAACATCGAAACTTAAACGAGCAGAAATAGAGGCTGTCTTTTAAGATTTAGGATTCATTATAAAAATTTTTAACAAGAGATCTCTGAATAAAATATTTTTGGAGGGATGGGAGCGAGGTGTCAATTTTTGGAGGGATTATGTGCTATCTTGCGATGACTATAAATGGCTCAATGACCCTCAAGCTCCCCATTTACCCCAACATTACAGTGTTGAGGAGAATGGGCCGATTGGATGTTTTTTTTTTAAATTGATGGGGAGATACCAGTTGAGCTTCACGATTCAGTAAAGGATTTTGTTTTTCCATGCATCAATAGGCATGAACTGCTTTCGAAAACCCGGATGAATTAATTGAAATAAAGTTTTAACAGGTTTTTGATTGAAAAATAAAGCTATAACCGTGAAATCTGAACTAATAATTCAATATTTTTTCATTCTTAAAAACAAACTTTTTTTTAAACTTCGAAATTTTTCAACTTTATTTATTTTTTTTCTTTTTGTACATATCTTAAAATGTCAAATTATACTTACGGTTCTAACAATTGTGCTCTATGATTGGTCAGAGACACGATGTGGCTTTCCCACTGATATTCTATGACCGGTTATCGACACTACCTAGTCTATAGCATGTATTAAATCAGTATTTTTTACGCAGTGGAACGATAAACACATAAGTCATATCTTAAAAAAAAAGTGAAGATGGAACATTTTAATAGAGTGTGTTCACATAACAAGGTTATTGTAGCATTGAATGCCGACAAGGAGAAGTATTTAAACTATGAAACAAGTGGTAGCACTTTTGGAAATGCATGCATTCATTGTCATGACAGTGAGAGTTTAGATTGCTTTGGAGCACCCAAGAATTTCTATTATACAAATGCTGGATATGCGAAATTATCATTTCCAGAGATGATTACGCTCAAAGAGAATGCTAACATAAAAATAATTTTTGATGATAGTGGACAACTCCTTGCTACTGCTGCAGGTAACACATTACCTACGGATACATCCAACCATCAGCTTTTGGGTATTAGCATTCAACGGAAGGCTAATAAAAGAAAGGCCTAGTCTGCTACTAGTATCGTAAACCATATCTTGTTTACGTGCCGAAACTGTTACCTGTGTAAAAAAATGTGTTAATAGACAGTGAAATTGTCAGAAAAATAAAAATGGCATTGTCAGAAAATATCACTACGGAATATAAGGATGAAACGATGAAAAACAAAGCATCAGCAAACGTTACTGGCATTGATCAACCAGTCAATGAATCAAATAATACCAAAGATGAAAAAAATATTGACCCTGTCGATGACACACCAGTAAAAATTGTGTATGATTCAAAATGGAATAATGATTATTCTACTGATTACGAACTAAGAGAAGACAATAGCTATAGTATCAAGAGAGAACATGGGGAACCATTTTATGGAACAGATTCAAAACGTCCAAAGTTGTTCAATGATGTTAATAATGTATAATAATATATGTTTTTTGTATTAATATTTTACAGAACATTATTTCATTAAAAATATATTATGCATTACATTATTATTTTTTCATTATTTTTAGAGTAAGCTAGCATATCGAACGTTCGTTTTTCAAGCAGACTATTTTTTGAGCCAAAAATAGACTAAAGTTTCAGATTTGAACCAGAGAATTGTATTTTCCATAATTTTCTTACAAAAAACTAGAGTTTACGGCCAAAAACCTTTATTGGCTGAGAGATTTTATAGAAATGGTTTTATTTTTCGATCTGAAAATACATTAAAGTTTCAGATTTGAACCAGAGAATTGTATTTTCCATAATTTTCTTACAAGAAACTAGAGTTTACGGCCAAAAACCCTTATTAGCTCAGATTTTATAGAAATAGTTTGTTTTTCGATCCGAAAATAGACTAAAGTTTCAGATTTGAACCAGAAAATTGTATTTTCCATAATTTTCTTACATCTTTGGAAATGGTTAATGATAACAAACATGTTTTCGACCAGATGGGTTTTTGAAAGCACATTCAGCATGGCGTGCGCTATTTTTTTTATCAAAACTTAAACGGGCAGAAATAGAGGCTGTTTCCAAAGATTTAGAATTCATTAACTTTAGTGTTGTCAGTCAAAAGCTATGAGCTTGAGAAAATTGCCTGATTATCGAAAAATGGGGAAACACCCTCCAAAAGTCGACAGGAATGGTATTGTCTTGAGGGAAGGGGGAAATTTTCCATGGAAGAGGGGAAGGGTATTTTTACATGAAAACAACTTCAACCGTGGCCCGCAATCAGAAATTAAATTTTAAAAAGTTTCTTCAATTGAAAGTAAGGAGCAACATCAAAACTTAAACGGGGCAGAAATAGAGGCTGTTTCCAAAGATTTAGGATTCATTAACTTTAGTGTGTAAGTCGTCAATTTGTGTGTGTGTGTCGTCTGTGTGTGTGTGTCCTCTCTGTGCATGTCTCGTCGCTATGTGTGTGTGTGTCGTCTGTGTGTGTGCATGTGTGTGTCCTCTCTGTGCATGTCTCGTCGCTATGTGTGTCTCTATATGTGTGTGTGTCGTCTCTGTGTGTGTGTCGTCTCTGTGCATGTGCCCTCGCTATGTGTGTGTCGTCTCTGTGTGTGTGTGTATCAGCATAAATTCCACTATTTAATGCCCACTTGTTGCACTGGAGTAATGCCATTAGCCTTAGCTCTCTTTGGAGGAGGAGAGTAATTGTAGGAATTTTTCTCCTTAAAAAGAAGACAAAAAAGTTTGAAACCACTTGTGTATTATACAGAACACATCGGAGAGGTAGAGCTAGGTCAACTCACAATGTCATTCTATCATCATTAACCATTTTCATAGATTTATGTTGTCCCAAATTTATAACAAATTGCCTGAGTTAACAAGCCCTCGTTACACTCTATTTTAAACTGACAACCCTATTCAAACATCACTTGTGTATTATACAGAACTTATTGAAGTATTCGCAAATGGTAAACCCTTTTTTTCACCTTAATAGGATCAAATTGCATATGCTAAACCCTTTTTTCTCTAATGTCTCTGATTGGCTCTTTTTAAACTGACAACCCTGTTCAAACATCACTAGTGCATTCTACAGAACTCATTGAAGTATTCGCAAATGGTAAACCCTTTCTTCCACCTTAATAGGATCAAATTGCAAATGCTAAACCCTTTTTTCTCTAATGTCTCTGATTGGCTCCTTTTAAACTGACAACCCTGTTCAAACATCACTTGTGTATTATACAGAACTCATTGAAATATTCGCAAATGGTAAACCCTTTTTTCCACCTTAATAGGATCAAATTGCAAATGCTAAACCCTTTTTCTCTAATGTCTCTGATTGGCTCCTTTTAAACTGACAACCCTGTTCAAACATCACTTGTGTATTATACAGAACTCATTGAAATATTCGCAAATGCTAAACCCTTTTTTCCACCTTAATAGGATCAAATTTAAATGCTAAACCCTTTTTCTCTAATGTCTCTGATTGGCTCCTAAAAAAACGGATGTTGGCTCAAAAACCAGTCTGGTTGAAAAACACGGAGTTGAAACAAACTTGTTTGGGGAATCCCCGTTCATACTGCTATCTTTTTTGCAACGTTTAGGAACAGGTGGGGAATCCTCGCTTGCTTGGAAAGGTATCAACAGGACATAGGCAAATAGAACTTAGTTTCATAACGTGTTTAATCACGTGTAGAGGTCCCAAAGAATAACAATGGAAGGAACATAGCGCTATAGAATAGCATGGGAGGGGATATAGCCCTTAGAATAGCATGGGAGGGAACATAAGCCCTGAGAATAGCATAGGGGGAACATAAGCCCTGAGAATAGCATAGGGGGAACATAATCCCTTAGAATAGCATGGGAGGGAACATAAGCCCTTTGAATAGCATGGGAAGGAACATAAGCCCTTAGAATAGCATGGGAGGGAACAAAATCCACCCTAATCCATAAGTACATGCTCTGAAAATGTTTTTCCTATGGCCCCAAGCAAATTCAATATAAGCATTCTACTCATGGAATCCCTATAAGGGTCTCAAGAAAAGTTTCTTTTCCGTGTAAATTTTTTTTTCATCCCTCTCAAACATATTGCGAGTAATCTACAAATAATACATTTTTTATTATTTCTATTTAACTAAATCGGTCAAAATTTCTACTACACTAGTGAATCATCAATACGTGACGAACAGTTGTTTCATAGATAGATAGATACATAGATCGTGTATTTCAAAAGCCCAAGAGTCATATACACACAAAAATTATGAAAAATAGAGAACTCACAACAGAGCAAATTACGAAACACACATTAACATGATACATAGCGAAAAATACCTTATGGTAAATTATCGAGAAAATAACTTTAATTCCATATAATTAATAATAATTAATTATAAAAACTTTTCCTTCTTTCTAGTCCCTTCTCTATGTACGCACCAATACGAAATATTGTGGTTTGATTACAACTTTGTAAAATTTTAGGAAGCAGCAAAACAATCCCATGTAAGTAAATTTCTCTTAAATCAGAGAGCACCGGGCACTTTCGTAGAAAATGGTCCTAATCTTCGTCCTCATTCCTACAAAGAGGACACAAATATCGACCATCAGGATTTACTATCCCCCTGTCGAGCACCATTTGCCTGCTCTGGATTGGAAGGCAATTCGCCCTAAGCTGAATCCATCGACATAAAACCACAGCCGGTAAATTGAATTTAAAATAAATTTCCTCTCCAAAACTAGGTTTAACCTGATTATAATGATTCAATGCAGCAGAACTTAAAACCAGCCCTTGGCAATACTGAATTTCTTGACCCTCCAAGATAAATCGTACCTGGCTTACTAAATTTGGTAGATCACGGGAACCAAGACCGTCATTCCATAAGTAAGACATTCCCACTCTTTCTATTAATGACCTAATTTGGGATGGCCACGACGTTTTCGAACCATAACTCAACATCTGATAATAAGCACCTTAGTCTATCTTCATTACACCTAATCAGCTTCAACCAAAATCTAAGCATCAAAATAGACCTACGTAGTTTTAAGGAAAACAGGCCTATATCACCTTTCAGAACCTGTGAATGAGTTGTCTGATGTAATCCAACAGTCTTTTATAATACTGGAGCTGGAAGGACTCCAACTTCTGTGCCACTTCTCCGCCCCAAATCTCCGCTCCATATTCTATTACTGGTAAAATTTTTGTATTAAATATTCTTTTATGCATTTTTAGGTTTTTAATTCCCATTATCGTCGGATTTCTAAAAATTGCAGACATGGCCACTTTACCTCTATTAATTAGTTCATCAACATAACTCTTTAAACTTCCATTTTCCGATAAAACAAATCCTAAATATTTTATTGTTTTACTTATTTTCAGTTCCTTATTATTACATTTAAATCTATAATTATCTTCGCCACTTGTTTTCCTTTTTTTAAAAATAACAACTTCACTCTTTTCAACATTCAGTCTTTTTTTTCATCTGCAAATATTCAACTATAAGACTCAAAAGCGTATGCAGATCTTGCGGTGTACTAGCCACCAAAGTAATATCATCTGCAAATAATAGTAGAGATAGTTTATGGGTCCCTAGACTAACTTTCGGAGCCCATCTATTCTCTAGATCAACAACATCATTTATAAAAATATTAAACAATTTAGGAGAAAGAGTGCTGCCTTGTTTTACTCCCAGCTTAATATTAAACAGCCTTAATATTAAACTAACACGATTCCACTCACACAAATATACATACTCATTATCAACCTCACAAGGAAATGAGGGAGGCCAATTCTAAACAGGGCATCCTTCAATAGCTCTCTGTCGAAACTGTCGAACGCCTTGTGGAGGTCCAGAAATCCCACTTAAAGACAAGTTTTTCCCTTTCCATATTTATCAATTAATGTCTTTAAAATAAATATTGTATCTATCGTCCCGTACCCTGTCCTAAAACCTCCTTGTTCTTCATGTATTATATTATTTTATTTAACCATTTAGAAAACCTGGTATCTAGTATTTTCTCTCCATTACCTTACTTAAAGCAGGGACAAGCGCTATTAAACGATAATTCATGTGCAACTTAGGGTTTCCTCTCTTAAAAAGCGGCATAAACAATGATCTCTTCCACTCATTCGGCCATTGTCCTGAAGTTAACACCTTATTACAAAGAAAAACAATTATCGACATAAAAATTGAAAGAAAATTCTTAAATAACGTTATTGGTACAACATCAACACCCGCAGCCGAACCTCCTTTTAAATTCTTGAATACAAACTTAACCTTATCATTACTCACTTCCCCTACTAAATCATAATCATGTTCCTTCATAGGGTAAACAACCATCTCTGTGGTCTGTGCTACCTCTTGTATTTCTGCGCAATCACCTTCCAAGCTTTCCAGGTAATCAGGCCACGAGTTGTTGTATGGAGTCACCTGTGTATTTCCTTTTTCATTTCCAATGTCATTCCTTATATAACCCCAAAATTTCTTAAAATCTTTATTCCTAAAATAATTTGCAATATCCAGTTTCTTCTTAATCTCAAACTCTTTTTTTTTACCTTTTAATTAACCTTTTATAATCTCTTCTTCTATCTTTATATTCGGCTAATCTTAAACTTTGCTCTTCAGCTTTATCACATTCTTTTAAATGACTCAATAAAATCTGACCTTTCCTTTCATTAACTTACATTCCAATTCAAAATATCTCTCTTTTTTTCAGATTACACGATACTGCACAACTGCAAATTATTTCATTTAACTCCATAATTATACCATGTATATCTTTTCCATCTTCTTCTAACGCTTTCAACTTATTTCCTACAAGCAACTTCATAAGCTCCCTTTTAAATGTTTCAAAATCATTATCAGTTAAATCATATCTAATTCGTTTTCCTAAGCCCTTTAATCTAAGCTCCCCATTAGATGAATTTCTAACTCGAGGAACATCATCCTGAAGCTTCCCAGTGTTCAGCTCAAGCTTAATAGCTCTATGATCGGATCCAACTAAATCTAGTACATCAATATCAATCGATTCAGGTAAAAGTTTCGTATTAATCAGCGCATAATCTACAACACTTGGAGTTGGGCCCGAAAGGCAAGTAAACTCGCCCACACCCTTATCATTTCCAAACCTTCTATTCGCAATGATCAGACCATGTTCCCCGCAAAGCGCCAGGAGCTTTCTTCCCCAAACATTTATTTTTCTTTTTTCATCCTTATTACTTCGCGGTATTCTACAACAAATCGGGACCAAATCTCCTAAATCTGGGATAATAAATCTGGAAGCTCAACCTCAACGTCGGTATAAGCATTAAAATCCCCCATCAAAACACACTCAAAATCGCTATAACTTTCTTGTATTAGCGACAATTCATCATCTAAAATTTCCCAAGTATTTTCTCGACTGTAAGAACTATTTTGTGGAGGGATATACACAACGCCCAAAATTAATCTTTTCCAACATTTAAAACAAATACGCAGCCAAAGTAAATTTTCAGATCTACTATTAACTCTTTCATAGCCATCAATAGCTGATGATTTAATCAAAACCAAAATACCACCATAATGTCTATTATTTTTTGCTGGTTTACGCACAACCTGTTCAACCAAATACCCTGGGAGAGGTGATATAGGAGAATGATCGTTCCATGTTTCAATAAACGAAATCACATCAAAAGAAAGTAATTCGTCATATAAATAAGGTAGCTTATCACGTAGTCCTTGTATGTTCCATGACACTAAACTCAGTATATGGCTCTTTATTTCCTATGCGTCTATGCTTTCTGTCAGTGCATTAACATCACTAGCCACTTCTTGGAGTTTCTCGTTCCTGGCCTCTGCCGAGGAAAAGGCAATATGGTAATACTCACGACTGTGACTATTAATATCTGTTAGCACTCGCTGACTATTATCAGCAAAATCACCGGAAAAGCCACTGCGAGGTCTTCTGTTAAGTCCTTTTCTTGGAGAATGATTTCCTCTGAGTGCCACGTTACGAGTGCCTTGTCGATGTAGGTCTTTAGGGCTAATAACAGCACTAGCAGGTCTTTTAGTTACCGATACTGCATGAGAATAGGCTATTGATGGTATCCCTGTCTCGACATGACTATCACTGACATCACTATCTAGCCCATCGGGATAACAGCAGGGTAATTTGGGGGTCTAGCACCAGGAGGTGCACCAAGATTTTTAACTGGCGCCAAGTTACATTTAACCTCAATCACAGCCTTTCCATCGTACCTGAATTGTCGGCCTTTGATAAACAGCTTGTCACCTCGTGTCTTTGCATCACGGCCGTCGTTCTGTGCAAGATTTGTAATTTTCTTTAAGTGTTTACGGGCTTCTCTTTGTTTAGCCGTGTAATCTGGCGCCACCGATAGACCTAACTTTCTCAATAAGGAACTATTTCTTAAGATGTAGTCTCTGATTTCGACCGAGTTTAGCTTCACTACTACTGGCCCTGATTTCAATCTAAAAATGTCACGTACATCACATCAACTTATTTTGAGAGAAGGCATAGCACGGTTTAATAAATCCATTATTTCTTGCTTCACAGTATACTCGCCAAGGTGTTGCGGAGTATAATTAAAAATAATCAAATTTGTTCTTTTCTGCTCTGCTTTAAGCTGGTTGGCTCGTTCAGATATGATAACTAGGTCTGATTTCACATTTTCCAGCTCTTTTTTAATTTCTTCATTTGTCTCAGCATTGCTAGATAGCTGTGTACTAATGTTATTCATCTGTACTTGTAAGGCAGCAATGCTATCCGAAAGTCCAAGAATTGCATTAAATTTCTTCGAAAGTGCTGGTAATGAATCCAATTTGAAATTTATTTCTCGCAAAAACTGGGCATTTTGCATTTTCTCGGCCTCTATTGTTTGGTTTGTCATTTTCACACTTTAGATCTAATCGATGTACAAATGTAGTCCTTAATTTGATCTAGTATTGTAACAAGCAATAAGTTATTTTTCTTGTTTTCGAAAAAGATATTCACAATTTTGTCACAAAGCCACACACAGGTAAAAACTGGTGACGCAAGCTGTCCAGATTTAATCTTGAATTTTATCCGATTTAATTGCGCTAATCTCTCTGAACTCTGAATCAATACTGATGCCTTCCCGTATTCCATGCTGGTTGGCGTAAGAATAAAAAGCGGTCTATGATTAGTCGCCAAAAAATAACCCACCAATCAGAATCAAGTTTATGTCTTTATAGATTTTAAGTAAACTAGTTCAATATACATACATAGCCAATTTGAAACCCCTCTAATTTCTACTGGCCTTCTCTTCTTCGAAATCGTCGCTGGCCACAACACTTTCAATATTATTTCATGTGACCCATGTTGCATTATGTACAAACATCCAGAAGGCAGTCTTAATTTAAAAAAAAAAAAACAAAGAGTTTTTTCTTTTTAGGCGAGGGGATGGGCAGTGTAGCTGATCTGATCCAGAATAAATTTTAAAGTCAATTATATTTTAAAATTTTATATGTTATAGTATATTTATGGTATAGTATATTTATATATACTATGCTATATATAGTAGCACTGTTTAGTATATAAATATATAATATGATATACAGTAAATAGTATAACTATATAATATACTATTATCGTTTACTATATAGTATTTTTATAGTATTATAATATTTCTTTGGAATATTTTTCAAATTTTATAGTTAGGCAGCATACAAGAACAAATTTCTCCTCGTGTCATTTGGAATATTTCAGCATATGTTTACCTCTAAAAGAATATCTATTGACGCAGTAGTCTGATGGTGGCACATTCATCAGAAATGGCAAAATACCTTTGATGAGTCGTGCCCAAGAGTAAAAAAAAGAAAACGGAAATATAATCAACCCATCCAACCATGGATATCGCCCGCCCTTTTGACGTCAACAAAACATAAAAACAATATCTATAAGACTTGAATTTCTTTCCCAAGTGTAGAAAGTAGAAGAACTTAAAAAATTATAAAACCTACTTTCAAAAATAATACATTATGCTAAAATGAAACTTTATTTCGATTGTTTTAATGGAGTAAGTAAATCCCCAAAGAAAACTTGGGAACTAATCAACTCATGTCTAAATCGATCGCGGACGTCTTTTTCACCATCAAACATACGGGACACCCAGGGTAATACAATTGAAAGGGAACTAGAAATGGCAAATTACACAAATTCTCATTTCGTGTCAATCTGGAAGTAGCTAATAAACTCCAACGTAATATGTCCCATTGGCAATTTAATTATCCTACGTACCTAGGAAGTCCTTTTGAAAAATATATGTTTTTAACTCCGGTAACAGAGGAAGAGCTTGCTAAGCTTGATAAGCTTTTAAAGAATGGAAATTCCCCGAGGATTGATGAATCGTTGACCAATACTGCTAAAGTCAATTTACCTAGCATTAATAAAGTTATGTGTCATTTAATAAATCTGTGAATTAGATCGGAAACTTTTCCAGATTCTTTCAAAAAAGCAAAAGTGTTACCGCTATACAAAAGTGGTGACTGGACTAATTGCTTGAATTATAGACCCGTTTCTATTCTTTCGGGTTTTTCTAAACTAATGGAGCGATGTTTTTATAAGCGAATGTATAATTTTCTCTGTTCAAAAGATTATTTTTCAAAAACACAGTATGGATTTAGAAAACAGCATAGTACGCAGGATGCTATATTATCTATGGTATAATTTATTCACGAATGTCTGGACAAAAATGGATCTCGGTGAGTATATTTTAGGACCTTGTGAAGGCATTCAATTTGTTATGCCATGAAATATTGTTGTATAAATTAAACCATGGTGGGATACAAGGATTAGTGCACGATTTTATCGCATCTTACCTAAGTGGTCGCTCCCAAGTGACTATGATCAACGACACAGTTTCGGATCCATGTCTGTTGTCAAATATTGGTGTCCCGCAAGGTTCAATTCTGGGACCACTGCTTTTTATAATATACATAAATGACCTTCAATCAGCAACAGAAAACCATGGTCTGAATATTCTTTTCGCTGATGATACCGGATCATCACTTACTGGACAGTCAGAAGAGAATCTCAAAGAGAAGCTGCAAATCGTATTTTCACATCTTCTTGTATGGCTAAAAGCTAATCGTTTGTCACTAAATGCATCAAAAACCCAATTTATCATTTATAGTAGAATTGGGCAGAATGCACAAGCAATTTCAACAATATTTGATCATGATACAAAAGTTCAAATTCAAAGGGCAACTTCGCTCCAGTATCTGGGTATTATTATTGATGCAAATCTGTCATATAAAGAACATTGCAATAGATTACGGGTTTAAGTTGCTCAAGGGGTTAGTATAATGCAAGTAGAATGCACATTCTGGATTTGTGTACAACACAAGGAATTACCATGCTATTTGCGTACAGCACGTTCCTTAGTACCTCACCAATGCTATTTGGGTGGATTACGTTTCTTGGCACCTTTCCAGAGCATGTACTTATGGATTTGGGTGGATTTTGTTTCTTCCTGTGCTATTCTAAGGGTTTATGTTCCTTCCTGTGCTATTTGCTTGAGGCCATAGGGAATATGAAAAATCCATGGAAAAATACATGGAATTACACAAGAATATTCACTACAGTATCACGTGGACATTTTAAAAAGCGACCAATCCTTTACCTTTAAAGTGGCCAGGCATGTTTTGAAACAATAGTCAAGGCTGTACAAACGTGGACATTTTAAAAACCGAGATATTTATTATAATTTGGAACAATATCAATCTTTGGAAATGCTTAAGGATAACAAACATGTTTTCAACCAGATGAGTTTTTGAAGTACATTCAGCATGTCGTGTTTTTTTTGGCAATTGGCATTTTTTGTGATAACAAGTACCATTCATTGCGATCATAGCTCTGAAAAAAGGGTTTAGCATTTGCGAATTGGATTGTATGAAGGTAGAGAAAAAGAAAAGGGTTTAGCATTTGTGAATTGGACTATACAAACGATATTAATTTCTTAACTCGAGAGTAGTTTGTTATTAAAAAATTAGATGCTACAATCAGAATTGTTTGATTGACATTTGCAAAAAAGGGGTAAGAGATTCGCGAATTGGACTGTACGAACGATCTTATTTGAATAATAGGGGAAAAAACAGAGCTAGATAACATTTGCGGATTGGATTGTATGAAGGTGGAGAAAAAAGGGGTGGTCTTATGACTTGACCTAGCTTTACTTCTTCAATGTTTACTGTATAATACACAAGTGATAATTGAACAGTGTTGTCAATTTAAAATAGAGTTTAACTTTGTACTTTACTAAAAATGTGATACTAAGAGACATGTAGATGGCAAGAAAAGAATTTTAATAACGGATAGCTTTACTTCTTCAATGTGTACTGTATAATACAAAAGTGATATTTGAACAGAGTTGTCAATTTAAAATAGAGTTTAACGTTATACTTTACTAAAAAGTTGATACTAAGAGAGATGTAGATTGCAAGAAAATAATTTTAATAACGGATATCTTTACTTCTTCAATGTGTACTGTATAATACACAAGTGATGTTTGAACAGTGTTGTCAATTTAAAATAGAGTTTAACGTTATACTGTACTAAAAAGTTGATACTAAGAGAGATGTAGATGGCAAGAAAAGAATTTTAATAAGTCTTGATTGAGAGTTCAGAGGAGACACTTCTCCTGTGATTCCTGTAATTTCGCAACCTAACCTGTGTACAAAACGTGATTAATTCATGTTTTTGATAAGTCTTCTCTTGTGAATTATTTATATTCTGGATACCAGCAATTTTGCAACCTAACCTGTGAACAAAACGTGAATAATTCCTGTCTTGGATAAGACTTGTGGATACTTTGACTTAAGGTGACCCATTAATCTATTTAACTTTGTTAAAATAGTGAATATTTAAATTTTTGGCAACTGATTAGTAAACACTAAACCAGATTACTGGTACTTTTCTCGTTATTGTTGATTATTTTGAATTTATTGTGAAACAATTTCTAATTAGTGTTCGAATTTGTGAGTTTGAATAGCTCAAATGTTTAGAAAAAAGGAGCCTCCTGATAGGGATATGAGTAAGTCACCATTTCAACCATCTTCAAAAGCCCTTGCTAGAACCCCCCTAAAGCTGCGAATGTACCAGCGATCTTTCTGAAGAGTATTCATACCCTAAACATGGATACCACCCAATGTCCATCCCCCTCAACAACTGATACTGAAAAAGATGAAGAAGGCTTTAAGATAGTAAACTCGGCTAAGCGTAGAAGACAGAGAACAAAAAGTCCACCAGATTCAGCAATAATACATCTAACCGATACCACGAACAACTCTTCAAGAAATCCAGCCGATTCCCCGGTAATTATTCAACTAGTTCCCCAATCTGTTAATTGCTTGTTTACCAACCGTGATCTACCAAAGTTGCGAGTTTCCCTCTTCAAGACCATTCGTTGAAACTTTAATATGAATATAAACAGATCAGGATCCCTAGATATCCTTTTGAACGATCCCACATCAGTGAAAAAGGTAATGGAGCTAAAAAGTGTTGAAAATGTTGTTGTCACAGCCCACCCGTGGTCCCCAAGCCCAATAAAAACAAAGACAGTGCTCTACAATATCCCTAAATCATTTCTAAACTCGGACCTGATGGAAGCATTGATGAATGGAAAAGGTGAATGCATTCCGGTCTCTAGTGTTCATACCCTTGGTCGCAAAACCACTGAAACCTCAAACTTTAAAACTGTGTTGTTTGAGCTTCAAGGACAATTTAATATTGACAAAGTGTTCCTCTTTGGCCAACAAAAATCTTTCAAGCCTTACAAAGAAAAGCCATTGCAGTGTACTAAATGTCTAAAGCTTGGTCACTCAGATAAATACTGTAGAGAGGATTCCAACATTTGTAAGATTTGCCTTGGCAAGGACCATAATGAGTCAAACTGTCAATTTGACCCAATATGTACTAATTGTAAGGGCAAACACCAGTCCCTAGATAAAGGAAACTGTCCCAAATATAAACAAAGGGCAGAGATACTAAAAATAGCAAAAGAGCAACAACTTCCAATCCCTTTTGTAGCAATACAAGTCCCAAGGACACCAAGAGTCCCCCGTCCCCCAACAGGCCTCAGGCAACCAACAGCCCCTGAACCACCAACAGGCCCCAGGCAACCAGCAGCCCCCAGGACACCAAGAGTTCCCAATGCTTCCCCTAGTGTTGAAAGTTTTCAGAATAATCTCATCCGAGACAAAACTAATGCATGGTTCCCCTTGATAGCAAGTGCCCCCCAAAAAAACCTGAAGAACCCCCTTTCGGAAAATCCTACGCAAGGAAAGACATCAAGACCGACAAAGCTACCTGGAATTACTCCCCACAGATTTCACACAGTTTCTCCAAATGCTTTGGAAGATGAATCAAACGTGTACTTTAAATTAGCAAGCTTTACAGTTACCTCTATGCTCATCTCCCAATTAGAGTTACCCAATCAGTTAAAATGCATTATTCTGAAGAATTTGGCAAAAACCCACTTTGGCGAGACCATAGTTTTCGAAGCAGAAATTCAAATTGAGAGTGTTTTAAGCCAACATAGGCTGATTGAGTCACAATCAGAACGCCTGACGACTATTTAATGTATGACTTTTCGTTTTTAACTAATTTATCCCTTTCCAATAACATTGTTTTTAATTATCCCGATATAGAAGATAATCAGCATGCCAACCCTATAAGCAGCCCCCCTGGTACCTTAACAAATGCTAGTTGTAAATACCTTGATATTTTCGATTTTGCTACTAATGTGAAGCCAAAACTAGTAAATAATAATTCCATTAATGTTCTTTGTTTCAACATCAGAAGCATCCGGGATAAGTGGCTCAAGTTTAAAGATTTAATTTCAATTAATGGTGTCTGCCCTTTCGATGTAATAGGATTAACAGAGACATGGCTTTCCGATAATGATGACACTAGTGATTTTTTACTCCCTGGTAGCCAAACAATCCATATGCCCAGGAGATTGACTAAGTGTTCTGGTGGTATCTCACTTTACATCCGTTCGAATGTAAATTTTACCAGGCTATCAGAGTGCGAATCTATTTTCTCTACACAACTAAATCTCAGATGAATTTATTCAATAATTGTAAACATAGTTATCGGCCAAAATTCCTATATACTCTCCTTATTTTATAAACCTCCTACATTTCCGACGTCATGTTTTTGTAATCTGTTTGATGATTTTTCTAATTTTATTAACCTACCCCATAAAAAGGCAATAGTTCTTGGGGACTTTAATTGCAACCTACTCAATGTTGGTAAAAATATTGAATCTGACACTTTTTTTGAATCGGTAACCGCGAGTGGTCTTCTACCCACAATTTTTTCCCCAGTAGAGTCGATCCTGTGAGATCAACTTCAACATTAATTGACAACATTTTTGTATCCACTTCCCTGGGAAATGACCTGTCCTCAAATATAGTATTTTCGGATCGGTCAGACCATTTTCCTATTTACTTGTCTCTACCTTCGCAACCACTACCTCTACGGTCTAGAATTAATATCCCAACACCTACTCGAAATTACAGTTCTGCAAATATAAACCATTTCATCGATTGCCTAAGAACCACTGACTGGTCCGATGTCTTAAATTGTCACGAGGTAAATTCTGCCACAAATGGTTTTGCGCAAAGGCTAAGTGAGATTATCCATTCAACTTTTCCTATTCGTAAACCTAACCGGAAAAATATCCCTATTTGCCCCTGGATGTCACATAGCCTCATTGTCTCCTCATATCGTAAAAACAAATTATATAAGTTAGCCTGTAAGACCCGTAGTGATATTGACCTATCTAATTATAAACATTATAAAAACTTATACACTAAACTCATCCGTGAAGCGAAGAAAAATTATTATTATACAAAAATTCTCAATTGCAAAGGAAATCTGAAAAAGATATGGTCCACCATTAATGATATACTTTCAAAAAATAGAAAATCAAAGTCTATACCTATTCGCCTTAAAGACACAAATGGTAGATTAATTGACCCTTTACATGCACCTGATGCATTTAATAATTATTTTTTGAATGTTCCTCATACTGACTCCCGCTCCTCCTCACAGGCTGTATTCCCTTGCTTCAATTTTAGATCCATGTTTTTCTGCCCAACTGATAGCAATGAGGTACTTCAAATCATCGGTTCTCTCCCTAATAGTTTTACTCCTGACTGTCTTGGATTAAGTAATAAGCTCCTGAAGACGATATCTCCTTTTGTCTACGAGCCCATCAAGCATATTGCCAACCTATCTTTAACCCACGGAGTTTTCCCTGATTTACTAAAGTCAGCCATTGTTATTCCAGTTCTTAAAAAGGGCGATCCAACTGAGATAGGTAATTATCGTCCAATCTCAATTCTTCCTGTTATATCCAAAGTGCTCGAGAGAATCATCTTCAGACGTCTGTCTCCCTTTCTGTTTGACAGTCAGCACTCCGTATCCTTGGTTTCTCCTCACCAATATGGCTTTAGGCCGAAATTCTCAACCTCTCATGCTCTAATTGACGCCACACAGTTCATACGCTCACAACTCGACCTTAAAAAAACTGTATTGGGCTTATTTTTGGATTTTTCTAAGGCCTTTGACATGGTCGATCATAGTATTTTAATAAGTAAATTAAATAGTTACGGTATTCGTGGTGTTCCCCTCTCTTGGTGTGATTCTTATCTATCTGGAAGGGTACAGAGTGTGAGCCTGGGTGGAGTATCCTCTCAGCCCTTACCTGTTCGGAGGGGTGTCCCACAAGGCTCCATTCTAGGCCCTATTTTATTTCTCCTGTATATCAATGATCTTGTTATAGACCTGGGCCCTTTAGTGTATCCTGTATTATTTGCTGATGACAGCAACTTCTTCATCACTGGCACCAATCTACCATTGGCAATAACCTCTGCCCAAGTCCTTCTGAACAGAGTCCAGGCGTGGTGCCTTACGAATAACATGACCATTAATAGCAAAAAAAGTCAAATAGTGTTATTCAGAACCCCCTACAACAAAGACGTTATTCAACCTGCTCTTGGTCTCAGGTGCTCCTCCGACATCATCCCACAAGTGGAGGTTGCCAAGTTTCTTGGTGTATTTATTGACTCATGTTTGTCATTCTCTAATCATATTTCTTACATAACAGCAATAATTTTGAGACAAGTTGCTATGATTAACTGTGTGAATTATTTTCTTCCTCCTGACATCCTAGTTACCCTTTATTATTCCTTTATTTTTCCTTACATTTCTTATTGCGGATCAGTTTGGGGAAATACAAAACGGTCCTTCATTAAAAAACTCAAATTTGCCCAAAACTGCGCCATTAAAGCAGTTGTTCGGCTTCCCCGTCTATATCCAACTCGTGATTTGTATTCAGATTTTGGCATAGCTCCACTTGATCAAATCATACAAAAACTAAATTTATCGCTTGCTTACTCTGCTTTCCACAATAATCTTCCACCTCAACTCCTAACCTATTATAATATTAATAATTCGGAAGCCCATTGTCTCCGTTCATCCAATAGAGCCTTTAAAATTCCTAAATGCGTTTCTAGTGCTGCCCAGCAATCTCCCATTTACAAATCTATTATTCAATGGAACAAAATTCCCTCCAGTGTTGAACTAGCCACAAGTTTCTGCAAGTTGTATAAAAATGTAACAAAACTTGATGGTATAATTTAATATTTCCATTTTTAACAAATTTGCTCTAATTAGCCATGTTTTATTCTTCTATTTTTTTATTTTTTTTTCTCTTTCAGTGTTACTTTAATTTTTTTTCTCTTGGTCCTTAACAAGTTATCTTCTAGGATCTTTATTGTTATTAATGTTTGTGTTATGTTTTTATTCGAATAAAATTGAATTGAATTGAATAACGGATAGCTTTACTTCTTCGATGTGTACTGTATAATACACTAATGATGTTTGAACAGTGTTGTCAATTTAAAATAGAGTTTAACGTTATAGTTTACTAAAGAGTTGGTAATAAGAGAGATGTAGATAGCAAGAAAAGAATTTTAATAACGGATAGCCCTACTTGTTCAATGTGTACTGTATAATGCACAAGTGATGTTTGAACAATGTTGTCAATTTAAAATAGAGTTTAACGTTATACTTTACTAAAATTTGATACTAAGAGAGATGCAGATGGCAAGAAAAGAATTTTAATAACGGAGAGCTTTACTTCTTTGATGTGTACTGTATAATACACAAGTGATGTTTGCACAGTGTTGTCAATTTAAAATAGAGTTTAACGTTATACTTTACTAAAAAGTTGATACTAAGAGAGATGTAGATGGCAAGAAAAGAATTTTAATAACGGATAGCTATACTTCTTCAATGTGTACTGTATAATGCACAAGTGATGTTTGAACAATGTTGTCAATTTAAAATAGAGTTTAACGTTATACTTTACAAAAAAGTTGATATTAAGAGAGATGTAGATGGCAAGAAAAGAATTTTAATAACGGATAGCTCTACTTGTTCAATGTGTACTGTATAATACACAAGTGATGTTTGAACAGTGATGTTTGAACAATATCCTGCTTTTCTGAGCTAGGTTTCATAGCCTTTTGTAGGAGTGTGTTGTCTGAAACCTATGATTTTGGATGCTATTTGGGCTTTTCAGAACTAGGTTTCTTAGTCTCTCATAGGTGTGTGTTGTCTGAAACCTACAATTTGGGGTGGGTAGTTTGCTATTTTTGGCTTTTCTGAGCTAGATTTCATAGCCTTTTGTAGGTGTGTGTTGTCTAAAACCTACAATTTGGGGTAGGTAGTTTGCTATTTCGGGCTTTTCTGAGCTAAGGTTTCTTAGTCTCTCATAGGTGTGTGTTGTCTGAAACCTACAATTTGGGGTGGGTAGTTTGCTATTTCTGACTTTTCAGAGCTAGGTTTCTTACTCTCTCTTAGGTGTGTGTTGTCTGAACACCTACGAAAGACTAAGAAACCTTAGTTCAGAAAAGCCCGAAATATAAAACTACCCACCCCTAATTTTAAGTTTCAGACAACACGCACCTATGAGAGAGTAAGAAACCTAGCTCTGAAAAGCCAGAAAGAGCAAAATAGCCCATCCCAAATTGTAGGTTTCAGACAACACACACCTATGAGAGACTAAGAAACCTAGCTCTGAAAAGTCCAAATAGCATCCCAAATCATAGGTTTCAGACAACACATACCTACAAAAGGCTATGAAACCTAGCTCAGAAAAGCAGGATATTGCAAACTAAAGATCCCAAATCATAGGTTTCAGACAACACACACCTGCGAAATACTAAGAAACCTAGCTCAGAAAAGCCCAAATAGCATCCCAAATTGTAGGTTTCAGACAGCACACACCTATGAGAGACTAAGAAACCTAGCTCTGAAATGCCAGAAATAGCAAACTAGCCCACCCCAATTTGTAGGTTTCAGACAACACACACCTATGATGAACTAAGAAACCTAGCTTTGAAAAATCCAAATAGCATCCCAAATCATAGGTTTCAGACAACACACACCTACAAAAGGCTATGAAACCTAGCTCAGGAAAGTCCAAATAGCATCCCAAATCATAGGTTTCAAACAACACACACCTACAACAGGCTATGAAATCTAGCTCAGAAAAGCTCAAAATAGTAATTTACATACTCCAAATCATAAGTTTGAGACAACACACACCTACGAAACACTAAGAAACTTTATCTCAGAAAAGCCCGAAATAGCAAACTACCCACCCCAATTTGTAGGTTTCAGACAACACACACCTACGAAAAGAGTACGATTTTTTTCCAACAAAAGTTATTACAGTTTGTGACACTGACAAACCATGGATCACCCGCGAACTCAAGCAGATGATAAAAACTCGCTGTAGTCTCCACAAAGCTGGAGATCAAGTGGCTGCAGCCATTTTGCGTAACAGAATTGTGAAGTTAAACAGATTAGCCCAATGACAGTATGTAAAAGAGAAAATAACGCCATTACTGCACACTGACCCTCAAAAATGGCACTCCTCGGTCAAAACCCTTGCAGGGCAATCAACGCCAAAGGACCTGAGACTACTCAATGATGACGGCACACTGACATCAGCTACTGAAGTGAACAATTTTTTCTCCGGCATATGCACCACATACCCATCAATCACAAACTCAGAAATTGAGAGTGTCATTGCTGACACCGAGACTGATGAGATATGTGAAGTATCTGAATATGCCGTCTTTAAGGAACTTCAGAAACTGAAAGTAAACTGTGCGTCTTACCCTGGTGAACTCCCTGTCAAGTTGTTACGCGAGTTCTCCATCTTTCTCGCAAAGCCACTCAGCTCTATTATTAACAAGTATTTTCGCGAACAAGTGTTCCCCAGTGTTAGGAAGAGAGCTTATGTGCGCGTCATTCCAAAAGTGAAAAACCCGAAATCTTGCGACCAACTCCGCCCAATTTCGATAGTTCCGAACCTCTCTAAGGTAGCGGAATCATTTATAAATCGTGAACTTATGTCACAAGTCCAGGGCTCTCTTGATCCATACTAATACGGGTGCTTGAAAGGTAGTAGTACAACTGTTTATCTTGTGCGTCTGTATCACCTTATTGTTGAGTGGCTTGACCAAGGAGGCACAATTGTAGATCTCCTCCTAGCCGACTATAGAAAAGCCTTCGACTTGATACGCCATTATACTGCAGTGAACAATCTGAAGGTTATGGGAGCTTGCAGACACATTCTCTTATTAATAATAGATTTCTTACGCGATCGACTACAGAGTGTATATGGTCTCTACCCGGGTGATACTGATTCGGAATGGTCTGAGCTTATGTCTGGTGCCCCACAAGGCACTAAACTCGCTGCCTTGTTGTTCTTGGCAGTGATCAACTTCGTCCTTGCCGATTTTGACAAACGGTTCAAATTCGTAGATGACCTTTCCACCCTCTTAAAATACCTCATTGAGAAGTCTCAAACCGTTCCCCAGTTCAGTGAATCATTTATCGACAACTTTAGAGACCATTGTTCTGAAAACAGCCTCCAAATCAACGAAACGAAAACCGAAATTCTTCGATTTAACCGTCTAAAAAGGGATTTTCAGTGCCCCCCTCCACCATACCAAAGCGTATCGTCGGCAGTTATTCTCGGTGTTATGTTCAGCGTTGACTGTTCGTTTAGCCTCCACGTCCAAGGGGTAGTGAAAAAGGTGAACTGTGCCATGCGTACCCTTTTACTGATGCGAAGATTTGGTTTTTCATTGCCACAATTGAAAACAGCCTACCTGACATATATTCGCCCGATATTAGAGTATGCGTACCCTGTATGGGGTCCACAGGTTTAGAACACTGCCTATACGAGCGAAGTACTCGAATCAGTCCAGAAAATAGCGGTGAAGGCCATACTGTCTGATCAGTACACCGATTACGAATCAGCACTGTCTCAATTAAATTTGCCGTCACTCTACGATCGCCGTTTTCAACTTATCTGTAAATTTGGCCAGTTTCTTCTGACAAGTGATAAACACAGAAATATATTACCCCCAATGCTGACAAAAAAAGTAACTACAAGATCAAAAGCAACAAAGTTAGCCCAGCCCAAGTGTCGCACTAATCGCTTCAGCAATTCGTTTGTGCCTTTTTATGTTTCTGTCTACAATAAGTGACATGTGTATTAATTTTTTGTGTCTTTGTTCACTTTTTAAATAATAGCGCGATTTAGTCGGGATTGAAACCCTGACTACGAAAGCTTTTATGTTAATAAATGATTCTGATTCTGAAACCTAGCTCTGAAAAGCCAGTAATAGCAAACTACCCACCCCAAATTATAAGTTTCAGACAACAAACACCTATGACAGACTAAGAAACCTAGCTCTGAAAAGTCCAAATAGCATCCCAAATCATAGGTCTCAAACAACACACACCTACAAAAGGCTGTGAGATGTAGCTCAGAAAAGCTCGAAATAGTAATTTACATACTCCAAATCATAAGTTTCAGACAACACACACCTACGAAATGCTAAGAAACCTTAGCTCAGAAAAGCCCGAAATAGCAAACTACCCATCCCAAATTGTAGGTTTCAGACAACACACACCTATGAGAGACTAAGAAACCTAGCTCTGAAAAGCCAGTAATAGCAAACTACCCACCCCAAATTGAAGGTTTCAGACAACACACACCTATGAGAGACTAAGAAACCTTAGCTCAGAAAAGCCCGAAATAGCAAACTAACTACCCCAAATTGTAGGTTTCAGACAACACACACCTAAAAAAGGCTATGAAATCTAGCTCAGAAAAGCCAGAAATAGCAAACTACCCACCCCAAATTGTCGGTTTCAGACAACACACACCTATGAGAGACTAAGAAACCTAGCTCTGAAAAGCCCAAATAGCATCCCAAATCATAGGTGTCAGACAACACACACCTACAAAAGGCTATGAAACCTAGCTCAGAAAAGCATGATTTTGCAAACTAAAGATCCCAAATCATAGGTTTCAGACAACACACACCTACAAAAGGCTATGAAACCTAGCTCGGAAAAGTCCAAACAGCATCCTAAATCATAAGTTTCAAACAACACACACGAAGAAGTAAAGCTATCTATTATTAAAATTCTCTTCTCGCCATCTACATCTCTCTTAATATCAACTTTTTAGTAAAGTATAACATTCAACTCTATTTTAAATTGACAACACTGTTCAAACATCACTTGTGTATTATACAGTACACATCGAAGAAGTAAAGCTATCCGTTATTAAAATTCTTTTCTTGCCATCTACATCTCTCTTAGTGTCAACTTTTAGTAAAGTATAACGTTAAACTCTATTTTAAATTTACTACACTGTTCAAACATCACTTGTGTATTATACAGTAAACATCGAAGAAGTAAAGCTATCAGTTATTAAAATTTTTTTCTTGCCATCTACATCTCTTTCAGTATCATCTTTTTAGTAAAGTATAACGTTAAACTCTATTTTAAATTGACAACACTGTTCAAACATCACTTGTGTATTATACAGTACACATCGAAGAAGTAAAGCTATCCGTTATTAAAATTCTTTTCTTGCCATCTAAATCTCTCTTAGTATCAACTTTTTTGTAAAGTATAACTTTAAACTTTATTTTAAATTGACAACACTGTTCAAAGATCACTTGTGTATTATACAGTAAACATTCAAGAAGTAAAGCTATCTGTTATTAAAATTCTTTTCTTGCCATCTACATCTCTCTTAGTATCATCTTTTAGTAAAGTATAACGTTAAACTCTATTTTAAATTGACAACACTGTTCAAACATTACTTGTGTATTATACAGTACACATCGAAGAAAGTAAAGCTATCCGTTATAAAAATTCTTTTCTCGCCATCTACATCTCTCTTAATATCAACTTTTTAGTAAAGTATAACGTTAAACTCTATTTTAAATTGACAACACTGTTCAAACATCACTTGTGTATTATACAGTACACATTGAAGAAGTAAAGCTATCCGTTATTAAAATTCATTTCTTGGCATCTACATCTCTCTTAGTATCAACTTTTTAATAAAGTTTAACGTTAAACTCTGTCTTACATTGACAACACTGTTCAAACATTACTTGTGTATTATACAGTACACATCGAAGAAGTAAAGCTATCCGTTATTAAAATTCTTTTCTTGCCATCTACATCTCTCTTAGTATCAACTTTTTAGTAAAGTCTATAAACGTTAAACTCTAATTTAAATTGACAACACTGTTCAAACATCACTTGTGTATTATACAATACACATTGAAGAAGTAAAGCTAGGTCAAGTCATAAGACCACCATTTTTTCTCCACCTGCATACAATCCAATTTGCAAATGTTAACTAGCTCTGTTTTTTCCCCTATTTTTCAAATAAGATCGTTCGTACAGTCCAATTCGCGAATCCCTTACCCCTTTTCTGCAAATGTCAATCAAACAATTCTGATTGTAGCATCCAATTTTTTAATAACAAACTACTCTCGAGTTGAGAAATTAATATCGTTCGTAGAGTCCAATTCGCAAATGCTAAACCCTTTTCTTTTTCTCCACCTTCATACGATCCAATTCGCAAATGCTAAACCCTTTTTTTAGAGCTATGATCGCAATGAATGGTACTTTTTATCAGAAAAAATGCCAATTGCCAAAAAAACATGCCATGCTGAATTTACTTCAAAAACTCATCTGGTTGAAAACATGTTTGTTATCCTTAAGCATTTCCAAAGATTGATGTTGTTCCAAATTATAATATATATCTCTCTTTTTAAAATGTTCACGTGTATACAGCCTTGACTATAGTTTCAAAACATGCCTGGCCAATTTATAGGTAAAGGATTGGTCGCTTTTTAAAATGTCCACGTGATACTGTAGTGCATATTCTTGTTTAATTCCATGTATTTTTCCATGTATTTTTCATATTCCCTATGGCCTCAAGCAAATAGCACAGGAAGGAACATAAACCCTTAGAATAGCACAGGAAGGAACATAATCCCAAATTGCATTGGTGAGGTACTAAGGAACGTGCTGTGCGCAAATAGCATGGTAATTCCTAGTGCTGTACGTAAATCCAGAATGTGCATTCTACTAATGCGAGGGGTTCAGTATTTTTTTCCATATGACATCCTACGTCTAATTTATTTTGCGTTGGTTCACTCCAATCTGACGTATTGTCCTCTGATATATTTGGCAACATTCAGATGTCATGTGAAACCGATACCGGGCTCTTCTAATTTTACAGAAATATTTACCATCGCCGTCTTCTTATCCTAATAAGAGTAAAACTGAAGCTATATCTTCTAACTAATATTTTGCCTGTTTCACAAATATTCACCCTTAATTCTTTTTTATTTAAGGTAAAATATGACCGGTCGGAACTACCTCCGTGCTTGTGTTCGAATAATTTTTTCCCTGTGCAACATGCCCATGCTTATGAAGCCCGACATAAATGGAAAATTCAGCACCTAAAATTAAGCACAGAGAGATCACGGTTCTCGCCATTATTTTCAATCACGGGTTCACGGTGTCTTTATCTACAGTTTATTGATCGCAGCAAATCTCTTCAAAATATAAAAAAGTGACCATTCCATTCTTATAAGTAAATTCAAGAATTAATAGTATATTGAAAAACTGGGTACATTTGATAATATTTTTTTGTTGGGTGTTTTGCCCTGTGACCTGCCAGTCATCGGTTACCTTTGCTCACCCGTTGCTTTTTTTATTCGTGTGTTTTCGGTGGATCTTTGCCCAGTGTCGGTGGGTGCCCGTCTATTGGTGAGTCGTGCAATAACTCTTAATTATTTTTTGTTGTCAAATAGAATTATTCCGATTAATGTACCGGGTTTTTCTCATTCGACCTTGTGTCTCCGGCGTTTACCCTCTATTTATGTTTATTTTGTACAGATATTTTAAAATTAAACCTTGAACCTTGATAACTTCTAATCTAAGAAAATATATGAAGTAAATTTCTGTTAATTTTCCTATGCTTCCTCGTTGAGTTTATATGAATGTTTAATTTTGTTTTTAAATCTAGTGACTTTTTTCCACGCTAAGTTCCCGACTTCTGAGGATAGCTGCGGGAATCTGGGGTAGAACTTAATTTATCTCTTACCTGTTCGCAGCTGTCTTGATCTGTTGGTGAAATTCTCCGGTTGTGTTAAATTTTTCCATGGAATAAAGTAGTAATTTTTGGCTATTTTTTAAAGGGGTTTTTGTTATTGGCGATTTTTGCTGGAAAGTTTTAGGTTATATCTTATATTTAAATTGCTTTTGGTTTCTTTTCCCTAGCACCATTTTGCTTTCTAAAGTTATTATAAGCTTCGCTTCAATCTTTAGAGCCTTTAAATATTGCCCTTAATTTTTTCCTTTTACATTTGGTAATTAATAAAAATTTATTACATTAAACTATAACTAATTCTAATAAGATTACAGCCAGCTTGTTCACATACTGCACACACAATGTAGACTCTTGTTGCATTTCCTATTATTATTATTTTTAATTCCCGTCCAACAAAACAAAATTCAAACAAATTGCCTTTCTAATTTGATTCTCAATCTGTATACTTTATTATTTTTATTAATCTTCTCAGAAGGTATGAGTCTAGACTTAGAACTAATTAACGACAGCGAAATTTGAAATCTGGTTCCAGAAACATTTTTAATGTCTAGCTTAGCGATTACTTATTTTAGCTGATAATTTGTCTCATTTTCGGAGACAGTTTGACATATCTGTAAATTGTGTCTCTTTAATCGGGGCTCCCACGGCTCCACGGCAACTTTTCGAAGTAATTAATTTGAATTATTCACACATTCCTTCTTGAATATATCTGATATTATTTTTTTGTAACTTTTTGAATTTAAAAATTAGTTTTAAGTTAGATGTTGTTTTTACTTTAAAATTTACTAAAGAAGGGTTCACAGATAAAATGAGGACCCAATTCTTGACACATTACTTCACTTATTTCCTTGAATGCGTTTTCAACACAAATTCTGTCCTTATGTTCCCCTTATGAGGAACTGCATATTAAAGGTTTATTTCTCACTAGTGAAAGAAGCAAGTCTTCTGCTTCAATATTCCACATATCAATGTTCCACAGGTTACAGAAAAAAAATTCAAGACTGGCTATCTAATTAGTTTCTTTTAGCTGAATTAAAATTTTCCACAAGTCTTCTCCTATTGGCTAAACCTTCCGGACTTTACTGAAAAAGTTAAATAAAGTTTGACTTCTTTCTGACAACCATAAATTCAATAAAGCTATAAGAGGAAAACGGTTTATTAACTTTATGGACATCTTTATTAACTTTATTGACGCCGTGGGAGCCCCGCTTTAGGGACTGTTAGCTTTTTGTCTTATTAGCATATAGAAAAATGTAGAAGATTTGTGTAGAGTCTTTTTACCCGTTTTCTTTTCCAAAGATTATTATTACTTTATTCAAATATTAGGCAACTGAGAGCAATGCTAACCCTACCCTTTTCGATTTGCGTTTCCTCTTGTGAGTTTTGGATTCCTAACTTAACTTTTTCCTCTTTATAATATTGACAAGTTTTCTCGTGGTCTCTTTAGTGTCGCTTACAAGGTTCTGAATTTTAGCGTGGTTTCGTTGCTTCATCAAAGCTCTGTAGTCTCTGTTCTTCTTTGCGCCTCGCCTTTTGCATTAGCGATTTGGCCGCTTCTGCGGCCAAAGTTAGAACTTGTCGCTGAATTTTTTTTTAACCTTTCTCCATGGTTTTCCTCTTAAAGTATTTTTCTTTGAGGTACCAGGCTTAGGCACATCTGTTTCTATAGAAGAGTTGTCTGTCTCACAAGGTGTTCCTATTTATACCTGACGTTTGTTGAGAAATCCATTTCTGTGTCAAGATTGCCGGCGAGACAATACTTGCATTTCCTCCAATTTTTCTGCTTCTTTGGGCTGAACCTCTGGCTTATTATCTCTTGAACCACTATGTTGTCTTTGGACTTTTTCCTCTTCACTTTCCTCACTACCATCAGATGGGCATTGAACATTACTGATTTTCTTTTGTTGGTTAGGGAAAGTTTGTAGCCAAGACTGGGCCCAATATATCTTCCATTCTTCCCAACTGTTTTGGTCGTTAAAAAGGTCATAAAATTGACAAGGTCTCTTTATATATACTGGCGCGATTGGTTCATTTTTCTCTTCATCTGAGGAATTAGGCTCAGATTTTCATGGTTTTGAGATAAATCCTTTTTTCATTCTGTTATGGTAGACCACCTCTTCCGTTTTTCTATCTTGGTGCTTTAAAACATGTGTTAAGTTATTTGGCAGTACCTTTACTATTCTAAAAGCTCCGTCCTATTTCGGTTTTAACTTTTTTGGTCCTTTTAGGTTGGTTTTTAATATATAAACCAGGTCTCCTAAACTATATATTTTTTTATTTTTACTTTTCCTGTCATATTTTTTTTTGTATCGTCTTTGCATATTTCAAATTCTCTTCAACTTGTTCCATCGCTTTTTTCATGCGCATAACCATTTCCTGTTTATATTGATCTAGATTGTAATATGTTCTATCATTTTGTGTTTCATCCACACATACTCTAGGATCCCTCAAATGTAGAAAAAAAAAATTGCATTTCGTTTAAAAAATGTGAGTAAGCCGTGACTACAAAAGCAAAGACTACAAAAGATAAATGGTCATCCCAATTTCTATTTTCCTGCCTTGCATGTATCACTAGCATTTAAGCAAGCTCTCTATATTTTCGCTCGATTTTTCCGTTAGTGAAAGCCATATATGCTGAAGTATACCAGCGTTTTATACCCAAATATTCCGTTATTTCGTCTAATATGTTTGCTCTAAAGCATGGGCCATTGTCACTAAGTAAAATCTGAGAGAAAATTCCGTGTTCAAAAAAGAGACGGTTTACTAAAACCTTTGCTACATTGATAGCCTTTTCGTCTTTAATTGGGAAAGAATAAAAACATGAATTGGAATGATCCACTATTGATAATACACAGCGATTCTCCTTCCTGGAAATTGGTAGACCTCCCGCTGCACACCAAGGTCTATAGACGTTAATTCCCTCCTAAAGACGTAGGATATTGACCTGATTCTGCCCTAGGCATCTTTGGTGGTGACTTTTGCCTGGCACATTCTTGAGAGCCTTGTATGAAGGTCTTAACGTTGGAGTACCGTTTTTGAAAATAAAAGTCCCTTTATTCGACCAATCGTCTTTTCTTCTCCCATGTAGCAGCCGCTTGATGCATTTGCCATCTGTAAAATGTTTCCCTGTAGTGATTTTGAAATTACTGGAATAATTCTTAATTCATTTTTTTCTATACTCTTGATGCACTCTGTAATATCTTATCAAAAGATTTTTAGTCTCACCTAGATCAAAATTAACTATTTCTTTCAGAAAATGTTTGAAGTACTCAGGAAGCTCTTTTTCGTTTACTAAAAAATATTTCATGGCTGAACGAAAATCGTCTTTATTTTGACATAGCGAAATATTTCCATTACATAATAATTCCGCATGAACAAGGTCGTTTTGGATGGCGGTTATAAATTTTCGTCTTCATCTGGGCTCCGCGATAAATAATCTGGTAAAATGATTTTACGATCTTTTAGTCTTTAATATATATATATATATATATATATATATATATATATATATATATATATATATAATATATATATATATATATATATATATATATATATATATATATATATATATATATATATATATATATATATATATATATATATATATATATATATATATATATATATATATATATATATAATATATATATATATATATATATATATATATATATATATATATATATATACATATATATATATATATATATATATATATATATATATATATATATATATATATATATATATATATATATATATATATATATATATATATATATATACATATATATATATATATATATATATATATATATATATATATATATATATATAGATATGGATATATATATATATACATATATACATATATATATATATATATATATATATATATATATATATATATATATATATATATATATATATATATATATATCTATATATATATATATATATATATATATATATTATATATATATATATATATATATATATATATATATATATATATATATATATATATATATATATATATATATATATATATATATATATATATATATATATATCGGGTTATATGAATATGCTTGAAGACGGAGTACCCATCCTGTCAGTCTCGCTGAAGTATTTTGCATTATAATGAACCAAATTAGCAATTTTTTATCTACACGTAAAGTGATTTTTTTTTGCAAGCAAAAATTAGCGAAAATATTTGGTAAAAACTACAACTGCCAAACATTCTCTTTCAACCGTGGAATATTTTCTTTCTGCCTCTGTCAGCGATCTGCTGGCATATTATGCTATTGAGTCTTCTCCTTCATAATTTATATTAAATACTATCGCTCCTATTCCATAGGCCAAAGCATCTGTTTGCAAAAATAATTCTTGTGACAAATCTGGAAATTTAAGTATGGGAGGCTTCAATAATTCCCTTTTTATGGCATTCAGTGCTTCTACAGCATCCGGTGAACATTTAAATTTGCCTGATTTTCTTAAAAGATTTGTCAAAGGCTGAGCTATTGTTGCATAACTTCTTATACATCGTCCGAAATAACTTAGAAGCCCACAAACTGATCTACAGCTTTTTTGATCTTTTGGTGGTTTTAATTTCTGTATGACCGTGAATTTTTCTGGAAATAGTACCTTGGTTTATCAAATTTCCAAGAAAAATCAATTTTGGTACCACATTTCTTCAGCTTTTCTGGTTTTAATTTTTACTCTACTTTTTCAAATTCTCCTACCAAGTCCAAAACAAATGGTTTTCTAGGTTTTCAGTAAATAATATTACATCATCTAAGTCAGCTAATGTGTCTCTGTTTCTTCCTGGTTCTTTACCTTCTAATACTAAATTCATCAGTCGGCTAAAACAGTTTGGGCTAAATGATAAGCCAAAAGGCATGCGTTCAAATATGAACGTCCTGCCATCGTCTAAAATTACTGTTGCCTTGTGTTTTGTTTCTGGGTCGAAGGCTATTTGCCAATATCCTGCTATCAGGTCAAAACTATTATAGTATGGTGATCCACCAAAGGAATCTAATATTGTATCTATTCCTGGTAATTTCATAATATCCTTTACCGTGCTGCATTTAGTACCCTAAAATCTACGCAAAGTCTCCAGGTATTGTCTTTTTTCCTGACTATTGCCAGTGAAAAACACCACTCACTAACACCCTCTTTAATTATACCCCGTTCTTCCATTTCTTTTATTTGGTTATCTAGCCATGATTTTTAATGATAAAGTGTTTTATATGGTGACTTTTTAATTGGAGGGCCTTGTGTTAGTATTTTGTTCGTGATAGGGTGAGTTACACCGTAGTCAGCTTTGTGTCTTGCAACCATCTATCTATAATCCTAGAGAATATTTCCCACCTGGGTTTTCGTATTCTCCGGTAAATGTATTAAATTAAACTTTTAAAAAATCAGTTTTTATTACACCGTAATCTTATTGCGGTTGTGGTTTCGACGAAATTTGCTCGTGACTAGTAAAATGTATGCTTAATTCTGAGCTGCTTAGGGATTTTATGTCTGTATTTGAAATCTTTTCAGCCGACCTTAGGGCTACTTGATTTAGCTTTACCTTATCACTACTTAGATTTGATAATTTTAACTCTGCGATACCATTCTCATTTTTAATAGTTTGATTTTCCACGAATATGGCGGGATACTCCTCGAGGATATATCCTCCTATTATGGTCTATATTGTTTTTTTCTTACCCTCCTTTGCATTGGATGTCGCTAAAACTTGTAACACATTATCACTGTTACTGTTATTTCTTTTTTTTCCTGTGCTAAATTTTAATGGACATTCACCCAACATTGTCAGCTTGCGACCTGTTACCGATGTCAGGGTATTCTGGCATCTGCTTACGCGATTTTTTACATTAGGGGGAAAACTCTTAAAAAACCTCCTCGAATTAAGGATTTTGACGCACCCATATGAAGTAAACACAGCAAATTTTGGAAACGTTCAGTTTTAAAACAACGCAAAATCGGTAGATTATTATTTATATCTGTATCTCAACATTCTAAATTATAAAGGTGTTTTTTAAAGGGTTCATCTCTCTCGACCCTTACAGGCTGGTTCCTCCGTTTAAAAGCCCACTATCATTGGTCCAAAAGTCTTCTGGGTTTTCAAAGTTTTCTTCAGTGTTGCTATTTTGACCTTGGGTGTTGTTCACCGTTTGATATCTAGGCCTAAATTCAGGAATATTATTTGGTGCTTTCCAAGTATTATTTACTCCTTACTTTCTTAAATATCTGCCCCCCTGTGCTCTGATTTGGTGTCTTGTTTTGTATGTCGGGTCTTCCTTCCGTATTCTATGCCAACAATCTTCCGCATAGTGATTCTGTTTGCCAAAATATAAGCAATTGAATCTTCTACTAAATTGTTTGTTGGTTTCCTGTTTTTCTACTGGGTGTATAATTGCTTCTATATACTTTTGATCTTTCATTGTTGGTTCTCCTACTATCTGCATTTGGTGGGGGTGGGTGCTCATATTTTCAATGGTTACTAGCCGTTGACGACTCAAGGTCGTGGAGTCTGTCGGCAACTTCCATAGACGGCGACCCTTGGCCTCCGTCGCGCCTTTTTGGTTCGTGATTTGGCTCCCCAAAGCTCACACGCTTTTGCCTCCTTCTATAGTTTATATTTTCTCGGTTTTCTGTGCTATTTATTGACATCTGATCAAAATTGAACATAGCCTCATCAATTTTTACCTCTGATTCTGCTAGATTTATAGCCTGCTCGAGATTTTAAGGTTCCCGTGATAATATTAGCTTTAATAGCTTTTTGGGTAACCCTTGTGTAAAAGAATGTCATTTTACTTTTTGTACAGTCTCGTTACTTCCGTCATTTTCCAACTGTAAGCATACAGATCGATAAATTTTGTCTGCATACCTTTTAATATTAATTGAGGCATTGAATGTCACTACCTCTGTTCTTAGCCTCTCGGAACCACTCGTTTTTATAAACCGGTTGCTCTTTAACCTTATTGTCAAATTTCACTATGGAATTTCACGAGAGAAAATTTGAAGAGGATTGGGAGGATCTCTTGAGCAATTAGCAAATATAATGGCTTTAGGTTTACTAATTGAAATTGCAAAACCAAAAGCTAAAGAGAATCTATCAGCTAATTGAACATCCTGTTGAATAAGACTTTGAAGAATTGCGATATCCATTCCGGACTTCCAAATAATCAGACCATCTGCGTAAAGGCCAAACAATGGGTGAGATAATTCGAATTCTGAGACATAAAAATTGAACAGAAGGGGACTCAAAATCGCTCCTTCAGGAAGACCTCCAGTAATAGGTTTTCTCTTTCCCTTATACTCATTAACTTGAACACAAACACTTCTATCATCTAAAAAGGACTTCATGAAACTTATGAAAGAGTATCGACAATCCAGGTTAATTAAAAGATCAATCAATATATCATGGACCCCAGTTCCATAGGCATCTGACCAGTCAAATAGGACTGCAATTGCAGCCTACCTGATTTTAATAGAGTTACAAACATCACTTTCAAGAAGAGTGATGTTATCTACAGAGCTATATCCTTTTCTGAAGCCTGTTTGTTCACTTGGAAAAAGATTATTAATTTCAGCAAACCACTCAATTTTTGATAGAATAAGTCTTTCAAGGACTTTACTGAAAGCTGGTAAACAGATAAAGGTCGGTAATACTTGCGGTCACTTGATACGTAAGAAGATTTTAAAGCAGGAAAGACCCGGGCAATTTTCCAAGCATCTGGGAACTTTTGGCTTGACCAAACAAGATTATACACACTTAAGAGGGCAGTATGGAAAACCTCTGGGGACTCAAAAATCCATTTAATATAAATACCATCATGACCTGGGGAGGAGTTGATATTAAGAGAACTGAGTGCTGCATTAAATCCATCTAGGGAAAATGGTTCCATAAAGGACCTTTTATGTAAAAAAGTACGACGAAGGGTACAAAATGGAGGTCGAGGGTAATGAGAATCAAAACGATCATTTTTATAAATATCAGAAAAAATTTTTGCTTTCATCTTATCTGAGGAAACTGGAGATCCATCCTGCATGATATCATATTTTGGGTCATCATTAGACTGCTTACCACTATTAAGTTGGCTAATGAAGTTATGTATCTTTGAAATTGCGGTTCAGAAGCTAAAACCTGCACTAAAGTTAGATCATGTAGACTGTTTAGCTTTCTTACATACCAATTTTACTTTGGCAAATGCTTGCTTAAAGGAAATAGCAGTAGATGGAGAAGGATTATTTTGAAACAATTTACGACCCTTGCTTTTTACCTGTACTGCAACCATGCACTCCTCATTCCACCAATTCTTAAGTCTCTTGGAGCCCTTATAAGAAATTGGCTTAATCATGGGTATGGAAGATTTAGCTGACTGCAACAGAGTGGATTTCATATTGGCCTAAATAGCATTAATATCAAAACTAGTTGATAAAAAACAAAAATCAGCATCCTTCACAATTTCTCAAAACAGGGACCAATTCCCTTTGGAGTTGTTAAAGGATGCTATATGGGGTTTAGGAGAATAGCATACATTTTGTATTTATGTTAGAATCGCAGAATGATCAGATTGCAGAGAAGGGACCTTTACCATCTGAACTTGATCATAATATAAAGAAGGGCCACGTGGCAAGGCAATAGTAGAGAAAGCGTTAGATGAAATATTATACCGGGTCCGGAAATTAAATGGAGTGAACATCAAGGTATCTGGAATATTGGACAGGATATTCTCAATGCCTCTTCCTGCTTTGTTATTATAGGCTATTTGTTCCAAAGTGGACTATGCGCATTGAAATCACCATAAATAAAAGAATTATTTCCAAAAAGTTCAGATTCCAAAACTTCTGGATATCATTCTTTCCACATGGATTATACAATGATTTAATGACAAGATTACTACCATTAGTCAGGTTAAGTATAATACCTACGATATCAATTTCATCCCTGTAAAGATTTAATGGTTGAGGGGAATGAGGGATCGAATCATGAACAAAGATGGCAACTCCTCCTCCCTTTCTATTGGTAGATATGTCATTCCTATAGCACTTGTAGCCAGACATTTTAATTATCTTAAAATGGTAAAGATTGGTCTCTTGTGGACAGATAATATCAATTTTATTCTTAGATGTATAATAAATAAGATTGCCAAGTTTATTTGAATTAAGCGAGACACAATTCCATTGTCGGATCTGTAGTTTAATTGCCATGGGTTGAGTTGAATAGGTACCCTGCTCTATATTTGGTGAAAATTGAAGATAAGTCATTTCCTATCTCATCAAAGATGAAATTAGAATCTAGCAATGTCTTTAGTTAAAGTAGCTTTAAGGGCTTTAGGCAGATTTGATTGGATGATTTGATCCACTGAAGCTATATATTTAATTAGTTTTGACATATAAGAACCATCTCACTTTTGAGCAGTGTTTGCTTGAGAGGATATATTAGGTGATGCTGCCACTCTTTCAGCCCATGATTTCTGACTAAATCTAGGATTTTGGAGAGCTGGGCTAGCTTTGATTACATTAGGGAGCTCAATACCTTGCTGAGGGATGGATATCTCAATTGGAGGTAACTGTACCTGATTTTGGTTATTTTTGGGAGTGCCTAGCCAAGGGTTGGGTAAAAGGCTTGAGGATGCTTTCTTAGCCTCATTAATTATTGGAGATAATGGAACTTTGGAAAGCTTAGCATATGAAATGGGACATTTTCTTGATGAGCTATCCTTGAAACTTTGGCCTGTTGGATATATTTAGGGCGCAAGTTATGATTTGTAGACTGGTGGTCACCTCTACAGTTGATGCATTCAGGAGCTGTAGAACATCTAATTTCACTAGAAACAGGGTGATTACAAAGGCAAGTGGAGCAGATTGTCTAAGAAGAAGAGCAGTACTTAGATGAGTGACTAAGCTTAAAACATTTTGAGCACTGAATAGGCTTTTCTTGGTAAGATTTATAAGCTTCAGGTTGACCAAAAAGGAACAATGAGTAAAACTGGGTACTCACTGGTAAGATAAAAAGGACACTCTTACTGATTATATCCCATTAGCATCTGGCTTGCCCATCCTGAGGACTTCCAGGACCTCCAGCATTTCTCCCTTAGTATTCATGAGACCATCTTCAGGTCTTCAGTTAATAGTTTGATTGAGACATTATACATCACTATTTTCTAGGTGGAGTCCACCATTCAGAGGTAACTGGAATATTACCAATTCTATTTTGGTTAAGAGCTTTGCAGGCGTCCTTTCTGTCTTGGAACATAACCTTGTAAGGGAGCCATTTCTATTAACATTCACACTGAAACTACATCCTAAAGATTTGAATAGATTCATTATAATGTTAGTGATACTTTTGGTGGTAAACACTTGGTCTTTTACTGTTGATGTGAAAAAGACGATAGGCTCCAACTCAGCTGAAACTGAGTTAAGGATTTCTATTGTTTCAGGAGGGCTTGTGGAGGGCTTTTTGCGTTTCTGCTTTCTAATAACTGTCTGAAAATCATTATTGAGCTGGGAATCAGTTTCTGGGCTTGGGGGCTCTGAGACTGTTATCATTGTGTTATTCTGGCTGACTAGAGATCGGAGATACAGTAATGGCATTGGCAGCTATGGGGATGTCAGCTTCTGAATCTCAATTTGATAGTTGACCCCCTTCTCTGATGGGGCTGAAAGAGCTAGGATACATACAGTTAAGGCAAGAAGAATTCCAAAACAAATCCTACCCACAATAAACTTACAGGAAAAAGTAGTAATATACTTCCCAAAAAAAGGATAATGAATGTTTAATTCCGATCACTGAGGATAAAAAAGGATAGAAATAAAATAATGCTTCCAAACATCTGATTTCTTTTTCCTCTCCGATTTCTTCTTCCTCATAATTCATGACTATTATTTTTGAATTCTACTGCCATTTTTCAGATCTTCATAAAGGTTTTGCTCAATGCATCCCTGAACACTTTTCTCGTCACCCTTAAAGGATTTCCTTTCCCCCTTCAAAGGAAATCCTTAAAGGGTAATGAGAAAAGTATTCAGACGTATATCCTATATTAATAGGCATACTGTATGGCAAGTCCAAGGGTCTTTCCAGTCTATTCTGTACGCTATGTCTCAAGTTTTTAATCCAGACATTTTTAGAAGTTTTCTCTACTGGATAGTGGCTTAAAATATTAAAAAGATATATGGTCAAGAGGTTACTATAAATTCAAATCTTCTGTAGTTAATCTACAGTTTGTAGATACACAACTTAAAATAACTTTATATAATCATATTCTTCTTTGAAGGAAGGTTCAGTTTTTCCTTTCACAAAGAAATCCTTTCAACAAAATCCTACGTGTCTGAACCTAGCAATAAGATCTTTCTGCAAAGATTATCGTTTTTTTAACTCATCTTTGTTCTAAGATCTTAGAGTTCACTGATGTTAGCAAAAAGTGTGAAGAGTGCCATTTTTCTGCCGAATAGAACAATAGCTGCGATCGTTTTCGTCGTCCGTCATTCTACAATGATTTTCTCAGTTTTACTCTTAAGGGCAGGGCACACATAGCTGATTTCAGAACTGATTTCCAAATCAGCGCCGATTTTAAAAGAAATCGGCGTCGATTTGAGCCTGAAAATTTTAATAGTTTTCGGCACCGATTTTCATCATGATCATCAAAAAAAAAAAAACAGGGATACAAATAAATAGTCAGCAAGAGATGTCTGTGGTGAAAGACCCCGCTACTAAGCTGAGAACTAAACTGAGATCAGTCATGCAACTATCAATAAACTTCAGTTGACTATTTGTGTCCATGATTTTTTGTTTTGAAAATCTCGCGCAATAAATTTTTCTTTCAGCAAATTTTTCTTACCGCTATCGTTTGTCCACTGATGCTGAAATCGGTTCCCGAAATCAACTACGTGAGGCGAGCCCTTTAAGGGTTCGGCACACGTAGCTGATTTCGGGAACCGATTTCATTTTCCTGAAATTTAACTGTGGGGGTTCATCGATTAATTACTTAAGCGTCTTAAAATAAGGTTAAATTTTATTTCAGGAACTTCTCTAGTGAATTCAGATTCTAATTGGTTCAAGAAACACAAAAAAATTAAAAAGAGAGTTTATTTTCCCTTAATATAAATTAGTAAAAACAAAGCTGAAACGGGTCAAATTTTTCAATAAATCAAACAATTTAGATGCAAATTACAAGGATATACATTTTGAATACATTGTCTTATCAACACTGTTAGACACGTAATATCTTACTTCTTCACTTGTCCATGGTAATTGCCAAAACCGTTGTGTAAGCTGTTCTCAAAGGGAGATCAACAGATTAATGTAATTTTCGTTGATTACACCAGGTATACGGATAAGCCAGTGGAAGAAAAATGAAGTAAAGCGAGGTCTGGCCATATAAGTGAGTTTAATCACTTGGTGCAGTCTATTGGACATTAGGGTTTTAGGACATTAGGGACATTAGGACATTAGGACTTTTCTGAAACGGTTCATTCATTCAAATTAAAATATTAAGTTACTTCTTAGTCGTGACGCAAGTAGAGCAGATGGTTGGTGAGCATCATGGTTCATTGTTTTTTTTTTTTTTTTTCTTATTTATTTTATGCTTATAAAGAACAAAATTCTTTATACCTATTCTTATTTCTTTTATTTTTATATTAGAATTAATTATATAATTTTATTCTTATACATGGTTCATTATTTTTTTTTCTTCTTCTCAACGTCCTTTCTTTCTGGATTTTTTTATTTGCGTGTTGCTGATGTAGTTATATAAATCATTATCAGTGGCGTGATTAAGTATACACTGCCATACTGAATCCTTTGAATGCAGCTCAGCAAACGGTTTTTGAAAACAGAGTTAAAATGTCAGATACGACCTTTATGCGTAACAGCGATGATATGAGAACATTCTTTGCTAAACATGCATAGAATGCTTAAAAAATATATGATATCGTTAAGGGGCGATGAACGCCCCTCGCTCCCTCGTCGTGTACGTCTCAGAATGGCTGATGTCAGCGATAAAGCAAGTACATGTTTTTATCTTTCTAACCATTCTTAATTTTTTTTTTAGAGTTTGAAAATAGTTGAAATTCCTAACTACTTAGGACTTTTTGTTGTGTAACTTTAAATTAACGATGGATTGTGCAAAAAAAAGGAGGGAGTGATGAAATATTATAATGTATCCATCTACAGAAAACGGTTTTATAACCTCTATAATGTATTATAGAGTATAATACAGTATAATGTATAATGTACTTGGTAAAAAAAAAAAAAAAAAAAAAAAAAAAAAAAAAAAAAAAAAAAAAAGGTAACAGCCGATATTTAGAAACTTAGCAAAGATTTTGGTCAGCAATGACAAGCATAGTCTCATACAAGTCCCATTCAGTGGTGGGGAAAGATATTACAATACATTTTCTTTCGAGCGGCGGGGGGAGGGGGATTAAAACATAGAGAAAGGTAATTTAAGGCAAGATTTTCTTATTTTTTCCGGGAAAATAATATTTCGGGCTAATCCTTGGAAAAAAGCCCCTTTTATGTCCCTTAAAGTCCCTTATATATGCAGCCATGAAGCCAATGAATTGAAATATGAACATCGATATACTTGACACAAAACAAACAAATATCAAACAAGACAGACCTTTCAAATAGGCATATAAAATGGCACTGATTTAATCAACTTTCTTCTTAGAAATTACATCGCGTATCATACCAGGAACATTTGAAAAAAGCATAGTTCCAGCAAAAACGAGGCCAGTGCCCGTCCAATGAGTAAGGGTGAATGCATTTCCAAAATAAACAATTGAAAGCAGCAAAGAAACGAATTTGCGCAAAGTCAGGACTAATGTTACGGTCAATGAGGTACATTCAGTTGTTAGGACAAATACTGAGCTAATGCAAACGTATCTGAAAAGAAAAAACATTAAATAAATATAAATAAACAAAAAATAAACAAATAAAAATAAACATATAAAAAACATATAAAAAAATAAAAAAAATAAAATCTTGATATCAAAGCCGTATCAAAGATTTTTGTTTAGGGTGAGGAGATACATAAAAACTTAGAAAAGCGCACCAAAAACTTGTTAATATACATTTTTGTTACTTTTTACGAGTGGGTTATTCTTTTTTCTTTCTTTTTTTTTTGGGGGGGGGGGTTAAACCCGGTAGCCACTCCCCCAGGATACGGCCTTGATCGATATATAATTCTGAAGATCTAACATGTTTTTAATACATCCGATTCAATATATATATATATATATATATATATATATATATATATATATATATATATATATATATATATATATATATATATATATATATATATATATATATATATATATATATATATTATTTGAAAAAAAAACTACGTTTTCTAAAGAGTTAAAGAGGCTGAGTCACAAGTTCGAACCTTAAAACGTACAGGGATTAGGAGGTGCAGTTTGGGGGGCGGGAACCAGAAAACGTAGTTTTTTTCAAATAATATATATATATATATATATATATATATATATTATATATATATATATATATATATATATATATATATATATATATATATATATATAATATATATATATATATATATATATAATATATATATATATATATATATATATATATATATATATATATATATATATATATATATATATATATATATATATATATACATATATATATATATATATATATATATATATATATATATATATATATATATATATATATATATATATATATATATATATATATATATATATATATATATATATATATATATATATATATATTATTTGAAAAAAAACTACGTTTTCTAAAGAGTTAAAGAGGCTGAGTCACAAGTTCGAACCTTAAAACGTACAGGGATTAGGAGGTGCAGTTGGGGGGCTCCCGCCCCCCAACAGCACCTCCTGCAGTATATATATATATATATATATATATATATATATATATATAATATATATATATATATATATATATATATATATATATAATATATATATATATATATATATATATATATATATATATATATATATATATATATACATATACATATATATATATATATATATATATATATACATATATATATATATATATATATATATATATACATATATATATATATATATATATATATATATATATATATATATATATATATATATATATATATATATATATATATATATATATATATGTATATATATATATATATATATATATATATATATATATATATATATATATATATATATATATATATATATATATTATATATATATATATATATATATATATATATATATATATATATATATATATATATTATATATATATATATATATATATATATATATATATATATATATATATATATATATATATATATATATATTGAATCGGATGTATTAAAAACATGTCCAATCTTCAGAATTATATATCGATCAAGGCCGTATCCTGGGGGAGTGGCTACCGGGTTTAACCCCCCCCCCCCCAAAAAAAAAGAATATCCCACTCGTAAAGTATATATATATATATATATATATATATATATATATATATATATATATATATATATATATATATATATATATATATATATATATATATATATGTATATATATATATATATATATGTATATATATATATATATATATATATATATATATATATATATATATATATATATATATATATATGTATATATATATATTGAATCGGATGTATTAAAAACATGTTAGATCTTCAGAATTATATATCGATCAAGGCCGTATCCTGGGGGAGTGGGTACCGGGTTTAACCCCCCCCCCCCAAAAAAAAAGAAAAGAAAAAAGAATATCCCACTCGTAAAGTATATATATATATATATATATATATATATATATATATATATATATATATATATATATATATATATATATATATATATATATATATATATATATATGTATGTATATTGCTCGTTCTAGCACCACTCATTAACAGTCGTTATCAGTTGGTTAAAAAAGGAATGATTTAGATTTTCCAAATGTATATGTGGAAAACATAAAATTGCGCCAAGGGCTCATATGTTTAGCGAAGACACAGTCCCTTAATCAGTGGCATGTTCAAGCTTACTAATTAAAGGGTACTGATATAAATTCATAAAAACTTACTTTTCAGAGAAAAAGTTTATCAGGGAAAAGTAACCTTTAATCGGTAGCCTTTTACATATAAATCCTTGGTACCATTTTCCGTTTTTCAAATATACATTTGGAAACCTTCGCTAAATATTTCAATCCTTAGCACCATTTCTCGTTTTCCACGTGTATATTTGGATTATTTTTTTCCAAATTTTAGTGGAACATTTTCAGTAAAAATCCAGGAAGGGTAACTACCTTCCAGGTAGTTCTGAGGTTGATAGACTGAAAGATTAGAATTTGAGGAAAACTTTTCAAGAACGGTTGGATGTGAAATCAGAGAGTTTAGAATTTGACAATGCAGAAGATGGATGAAATAATTGAAGGAACAAAATTTTCCCTAAGCAGCTAATATGTCTTAGGAGTGAAGTTAGAAAAGGAGCTAATACTATCAGCGAATACGCTTTATACTTGGTGAATGTAAAAAACAGTTTATAAAAAGAAAGAACGAGAACGTGAGCAAGAGAAGACAAAAGAAACAAAACCGAAATCAGAAACAAGAAAAGCAAGAGCACAAGAAAAGCACGGGAATAAAGGAGGCATTAAAGAGTGAATTAAGGAGATTAGTTACTTGATCTTGTTTAGTTACTTGATCAGTTACTTGAAGTTCTTGTTTATCAGTTACTTGAATTTTTTTTTAAAAGAATACGATTTAAAAACGCCCCAAATCTTGATAGCCGAAAACAATAAAATATATTATCATTTTTTATTTATCCTCTCGATACTTCAAATTTACTTACAACAGAAGAAGTGTCACGCTTCAGCCTACAGGCTCTTCACTACTATGAAGACTATGATATGCAAAATAGCATGTGGCTATTGAGTTACTGAACTAAATCTTATCAAGTAGCAACCACAAATCATTAGATATCAGTAACAACAACAACTACCTTTCTTTACTAAAGTACATTTTTATACTACGCCATCTATATCATAACAAAGTTAAATGGCAAAGTAAGCCAGGATTAATGGGAGTTGACTTCATTTTTCTGGTAATAAAAGGATTTTGGACATTAATGAAAATTAGTTTTATAACAATTACTTTAATTGACTATCGAAAATCCTTTGGGACAGAAAACTAGAAATTGCGTCACAATTCTCGGTAATAAGAAAGAGCCCAGTATCTAAATAAACTGAATCTAATAAACTCGGAGAAGTTAGAATATAAATGCAAAATAAATAGTTTAACAACTAGAAATAACTAAACTGCTAATTCAAAAATCAGTTTTCTAACTCTGCTCTTAATTTTTCTAAGTCGTTTGCCATGGAAGCATCAGATAATGCTAATAATGCTTTCAATAATAATATAAAAGATTTTATTTTAATATAAACAAAAATAAAATTTTGGTTAAAATAATAAATGAAATCATCTAAAATGAAAATATTATAATATTTTATTTTGTTTTCAATTTTAATATAAACCTGATATTAAACTTTATACATATGATATCGAATATATTAATAATTTAATAATAGTTTCCAGAGACAAGTGGCACCTCGCAAAATTACCTGGCTCTTGCAGTACCTACCAAATTGGAGCTCTGCAGACAGGGTTGCCAACCCTTCTGCTCAAAACTTTAAAGCAAAGAGTCTTTTTTCATAGAAAAAAAATCTGATTTAATAATTCATAGACTTACTGAGTAATCACATTTCCGAATAAAAACAAAATCATCACCGGTATGCCATAGCCAAAGATATACATAGGTTCTGAGTCAGCAAGAATTCCAAAATGATTTTTCAAATCTTGCAGCAGCAGAAGAAATCCAGGCATAGGAAGAGCATGCTAAAGAAGAAAAATAATATGAATAAAAAAAGATTGTAAACAAAATATTTTTATAAATAAATCTTTTTTAATTTTTATTTTTTTACTAAATTTTTAATTCTTTTAACTAAAAAAAATGCAAAAATAAGATTTAAAAAATATATATAAATAATTCTTTTAATTTTTGTTTTTTTAAACAATATTTTTTTTTTTATAAGAAATATAATTTTGTATAAGAATAATTGAAGTTTCATATCAAAGATAATTCGTAATGAGATATGCAAGTCTCTTTTCAACCTTAAGAAACAGCGGTGAACTGGCACGTTTTTACCTGTTTTAATATGGAAACTCCATAAAAAAAAGTCGTAAATAAGACAATTTTTAATAGACAATTCTGAGGGGAAAACAATATTTTTGACCTACATTTTTTTTTTAGTTTAAATTTACTTTAGAGTCCTGGTTGAACTTCCCTGAAGTAAGGATGCTACTACTACTACTAATAACAACTCACCGCAGCACGAAGCCGCCTGAGGGCAACACAGCTACGCACGCTCCTCCTCCATCCCAATGTATCCAAAGCCTCCCTTTTAACACCCGCCCATGAAGTTCCCATTTCCTTTAAATCTTTCTTTATGACGTTCTCCCACCCCAGACGAGGACGACCTGCTTTCCGTTTAGCCCTAGACGGTTGGCCGAAAAGAACAATCTGTCATCCTTCATCCGCACAACGTGCCCTAGCCACCTCAACCTTTCTTTCGTTATAGCCCTAGAGAGGGGTATTGAACCACATTTTTCGTATAACCTATTGTTTGAAATACGGTCGGTCAGCCGGGTACCCAGAACAAAGTCTTCAGTTTTAATGGTCGTATTTTAATGCAAGTTTCTTTTATAGTTTCATTTGTTTTGCTGAGGACCACCCTTGGATATAGAGTCGAAATATTCATTTAGGGTTAAGGTTCCACTGTCTTACGTAAAAAATTCCTGTTCTTTCTACTTGTTGTTTGTATTTACGATTCAAAATAGTCTTTGTTGAAATTAAGGAAATTTCTGCAACGTTGTCCCCGTGCCCACTTCAGAAAATTGTTCCTCTTGAGTCTTTGACCACTTTATTTTCGAAACTAGAGCAAAGGGTACTAAGGCGCTTTCGGACCAAAACCTTGCTTACGTGTCCCCTTCCTACTAACCATTTTACATATTATGATAGAATTTACAATAGAACTTAACGTACCTTAACACAAAAAAGTTACGTATAAAACAGGGTTGAAATTTGCTCAACTTTGCGGCAACAAAGAAATAAAAATGGAGAAACTTTAAGGAAAAGTATGCAAATTTGTTTATAAAATAAATTCATTCACGATTAAACAGAACAAAATATAATCAAAATCCAAAATGGGCGGGAATTTTTGGCCAGAAGCATAAGTGGAGGATTGACAAAGAGTTTGTAGAAGAAAAAAATAATAGCTATAAGCTTCATTACTTCTGCAGGTTTAAGAATATTTGCCTTGTAGTAGTATGCAAGTAGTTGTTGTGATATGCAAGCAAGGCAAATTATTTAATTTAAGTAATTATTTACAACATTTGATTTCATTACTTTTTTATTCCTCTTTTTTAACTTTCAAAATTTCAAACCCATCTTATTTTGAAAAGTTCGTCTTTAAAAATAAAAGAAACTCGAAGTTTCCATGCTAGCAAGCACAGATTATAACACTCCAAGGTACGAAAAGAGCCAATTTTCGTTGTTAGTTGATCGTCCTAACTTTTCCCAGATGTCCTTCTTTCGGTTTATTTCCTTGTTCCATTGCAAATGCCCTTCTTTCGGTTGTTCCATTGCAAATGCCCTTTCCTTGTTCCATTGCAAATGCCCAAATGCCCGTCTTTCGCTTTTTTCCCTTGTTCCATTGTAAATACCCTTCTTTCGGTTGTTCCATTGCAAATGCCCTTTCCTTGTTCCATTGCAAATGCCCAAATGCCTGTCTTTCGGCTTTTTTCTTTGTTCCATTTCAAATGCCATTCTTTCGGTTGTTCCATTGCAAATGCCCTTTCCTTGTTCCACTGCAAATGCCCAAATGCCCGTCTTTCGCTTTTTTCCCTTGTTCCATTGTAAATACCCTTCTTTCGGTTGTTCCATTGCAAATACCCTTTCCTTGTTCCATTGCAAATGCCCAAATGTCCTTCTTTTGGTTTTTCCTTGTTCTATTGCAAATTTACCCTTTCGTAAATTTACCCCTTGCAAATTCCCTTTCCTTGTTCCATTGCAAATGCCCAAATGCCCTTCTTTCGGTTTTTTCCTTGTTTCATTGCAAATGCCCTTCTTTCGGTTGTTCCATTGCAAATGCCCTTTCCCTGTTCCTTTCCTTGTTCCATTGCAAATGCCCAAATGCCCTTCTTTCGGTTTTTCCCTTGTTCCATTGCAAATTTACGTATTGCAAATTTCCATTGTTCCTAGTAAACGACACAGCATTCGCACGGGATTCTGACTAATGGACAATTCTTCTGGGATTGGTATGTTTTGATGGGCGTCTTTGGGCTGAAAAACCTCTTCCTAGCTAATTTATCTATTACGGGTTGCCTCCCCGTAGTAGCATAATATTTGTAGGCATGAATATATAATGAGTCGGAGGTAATAGGCTTGAGATTGTCTGTGCAGGATTTCGACTCTTGTTGATAGAAGAGCATCGCCAAGCGCTGAAAACCATGTTGTGACCAAGATGGGCCCAGGATTGCACAAAGCCTCCATTCATGGAGGTCCCAGGGACTTCTTGCTTTCCGGTTCTAAGCCGGCTTAAGCACTTCGGTGTAGACTTGAGAAGATATGTGATCCACGTCCTGCGCTGGTATCCGGGATCATTGCTTTTCCTGAGGCGAAAAAAATTTCAATGATTTAAAGAACATGAAAATTGGAACTTGGAATGTTACGACATTAAAAAATGACTATCGTATCGACATTTTGACTGACGAATTCAGACGATTCGAACTGGATCTATTAGGAGTTTCAGAAACTCATATCCCAGGGGTAGGAAGCATGAAATTAGGTGATATAGAATTTGTTTACTCAGGCAGGAAGGATGGGTTACATAGACAGGGAGTAGGGCTCATGATGAATAAGGAAGCGGCTAAGTCTTGTTTAGGCTGGGAAGGTATTAATAATAGAATACTAATTGCTCATTTTATGACTAGAAAGTTCAAGGTATCAGTTATAGTAGTATACGCCCCTGTAGAACCGACTGATGGAGATACTAGTGACTCAGATGAATTCTACTTACAGTTACAGGAGCAAATAGACAAGGTCCCAGGTAGAAATATGATGTTATTGCTGGGAGATTTTAACGCCCAGGTTGGTAGAAATAAGGATAGATGGTATCCCAGCTTAGGTAAATTTGGTGTAGGAAAAGAAAACAGTAATGGATACAGACTTTTGCAATTTTGTAGGTATAACAATCTAGTTATAACCAATACGGTGTTTGGTCATAAAATGGCTCATAAGCTAACATGGTATTCACGTGATGGTAAGACAGCAAACCTTATTGATTATGTTATAGTAAATCGAAGACTGGCAGGATCAATACAAGATACTAGGGTATATAGGAGTGCTGTTATTGATGTTAAAAGTAAAGATCACCATCTAGTAGTGTCAAGGGTTAATTTAAAGCTGAAATATCGGAAGGGTAATTACCTCCCGGGAAGTTATGATGTTAGTAGACTCCAGGATGAGAATTTGAGAGAAACTTTCCAGGAACAGTTGAATACTAAACTTGAGAGTTTAAAATTTGATAATGTGGAAGATGGTTGGAATAATTTTAGAAAAATAATTTGTGAAGTTGCTGAAGGTGTATTAGGGAAGAAAGCTAGAACTGTAGCTAAGAATATTAGTGAAAAGGCTTTAAGTTTAATAGAAAGGAGAAAGGACTTGTACAAGAATTATCTGAGTGATAGATCACATGAAAACAAAAGAAATGTAAAGAAAGTGGAGAAAGCATTGAAATATGAACTAAGGAGGTGTGAAGTGGAGGCCATGGATAAAATTGCCGAGGATTTAGAAGATGCAGCTAGACGGCATAATAGTAAAATATTGTACTGGCACGTTAACAAATTGAGAGGTAGTAGTCAATCCGGACTTGTCCCAGTTAAAGATAGGAATGGGGTGGCAATTAGCGATAAGACAAAAGCTAAAGCGAGATGGGCCGAACATTTTGAGAATTTGCTTAACCGTGATAGAGTTGCAGGAAAAAATATAGAGGAAAATGAAAAAGTTTGTGATACCTTGGATGTGAAGGAAGATTTGTTTTGTGAGGAGGAATTAGAAACAGTACTAAAAGGATTAAAGAATAATAAGGCTCCAGGTGCTGATAGGGTAGTAAATGAGTTTCTTAAATATGGTGGCTCTGAGGTTAGAAATAAGTTATTGGAGATTATGAATATGATTTTTGAAAAAGGGGAAGTACCTAATGATTTTAGGAAAACCTTAATTAAGCCACTTTATAAGAAAGGTGATAAAAGTGAGTGTGGTAATTATCGAGGCATTAGTTTGGTCTCTGTAGGTAGCAAATTGCTTAGTAATATGATACTTTTTAGACTGAGAGATGCCGTAGACAAAGTTTTAAGAGAAGAGCAGTGCGGTTTTAGAAAAGGTAGAGGATGTGTTGACCAAATTTTCACTCTTAGGTTAATAATTGAGAAGTGCCTAAGTTTTCAAACACCTTTGGTCCTCAGTTTTATAGATTATGAGCAAGCGTTCGATTCTGTTGATAGAGGAGCTTTAGTAAAGGTTTTATCCTTGTATGGTATACCAGACAAATACATTAAAGTGATTAGTGCTATGTACGAGAATAACACTGCTGCGGTTAAGGTAGGAAATGAGGTTAGCAGCTGGTTTTGTATTAAATCAGGAGTTAAGCAGGGTTGTGTTCTATCCCCCTTTATATGGATTATTTTGATGGACTTTGTTTTAAGGAGCACAGGAAAGGCAATGGGAGACCACGGAATCAAATGGGGAGGAAAAAGTCTCCTGGACTTGGATTATGCTGATGATTTAAGCATCCTAGATGAAAGTGTGAGCAAAATGAATGAAGTTTTAGAGGTTTTGCGAGTTCAGGGTGCTAGTATTGGTTTGAAAATTAATGTTAGGAAGACCAAGTCACTAAGGCTAGGAATAAGTGAAGATGAAAAGGTGACGTTGGGTAATGAAAAGATTGATCAGGTGGGCAGTTTCACTTACCTTGGTAGTATTATTAGTAAAGATGGTGGGAGCAGTGAAGATGTTAAAAATAGAATAGCCAAGGCTCAGGGTGTTTTTTCACAGTTAAAAAAAGTCTGGAAGAATAGGAAGATAAGTCTGCAAACCAAGATTAGAATCTTAGAAGCTACAGTGATGACAGTGGTCAAATATGGCTCTGAAGCATGGACGCTCCGAAAAGCGGATGAAGATTTGCTAGATGTTTTCCAGAGAAATTGCTTAAGGATTGTTCTGGGTACCCGGCTGACTGACCGTATTTCAAACAATAGGCTATACGAAAAATGTGGTTCAATACCGCTTTCTAGGTCTATAATGAAAGAAAGGTTGAGGTGGTTAGGGCATGTTGTTCGGATGAAGGATGACAGATTGCCGAAGATTGTTCTTTTCGGCCAACCATCTAGGGCTAAACGGAAAGCAGGTCGTCCCCGTCTGGGTTGGGAGGACGTCACAAAGAAAGATTTAAAGGAAATGGGAACTTCGTGGGCGGGTGTAAAAAGGGAGGCTTTGAATAGATTGGGGTGGAGGAGGAGCGTGCGTAGCTGTGTTGGCCTCAGGCGGATTGGTGCTGCGATGAGTTGTTAGTAGTAGTTAGTAGTATTGCAAATTTACCGCTTCGTATGGTATATTTGCTGCATGCCATGTATATTTTCAGTTTTGTCGCTGCGTATTTCTCGTTTTATTTATTTGACTCTTAATTCAAATTTTTTTACTGTTTTTATTCTTTTGTTTTTACCCTAAAGCGCTGTTAGTCGAAAACCCTCAATGCTAAAATAACTCAAGTTTCCCAATAGAGAGGAAAACAAGCTATTAAACTCTTTTTCAGAATTGATTAATGTATTTTACGAAGCATATTTTCAATAGCATATTTTTCAAAGTTGATTGCAAAATCAGGATGGCTCTCGATGAATTATCGGGTTTGTCAAGTACCTATTTCTGGTTCTAATCTTCTGACGCATACTATTATTTCTTTAGACTTTCTATTTTTTAATTTCTATTTTGTTTTTACCATTAAGTGCTGTTTGGAAGAAAATCCTCAATGTTACAATAGTCCAAGTTTCCAAATAGAGAGTTTACTGGGGAAAACAAGCTATCAAACTTTTATTCAGAATCAATGAATAATAGCATATTTTGCGAAGTCAGAAAAAACAAGAACAAAAATTAAAAAATAACATTTTTCATAATAATTTTTTATTTGACTTGTTTCTGGTTTTAATCTTCTGACTCGTATTATTATTTCTTTTGACTTTGTACTTGTAATTTCTATTCTATTTTTACTATGAGGTACTCTATCTTCATTTATTTTTTCGAAAGTCACTTTAAAAAATAATTTCATTTTGATCATTAAAAACAAATTCATCTGATCCAAGGCCTTAGGTTGAACTAACTGATTCGTCCTTTTTCGCTTTATCGGCTTCATTATTTGACTTTATTAGTAATATTATTTCTTTATATTTTTTACAGTTTCATTATCTTATATGTTAAGTTCTTCATTACCTCTTTCGTTTCATTATTCTCTTGATATTTCCTACTCATAACTTTCAGTATATGTTGTCAAAGTTCAAACAATAATACAATTTTAAAGCATTAGCATACCCCTTTCTATTAAGGAGTTAAAGAGAATGATGTTAAAGAGAAACTCTACATAATGGCTATCATTATTTGTTTGTTCAATTAGACAAAATATAAGCCTTTTTTAAACTGATATTAAGAACGTATCTAGGATTTTTTCGGGGCGGTGGGGGGGGGTTACAAAAAAACTTTTAAAATGCATCAAAATTTGTTTATATTCATTTTTGTTACGTTTTTGCGAGTCGGACAAACATTTCAGGGGGAGGTTCAAAACGCCTCACCCCCCCCCCCCTGGACATGGCCTTGAGTGCTCTAAATAAAGAACGAGACCACTGCCATAATAGAAAAAGATTACGTTGGCATGATTGCATCTCAGAGGCTAAAATAAAGTTCAAAATAGGGATAAGATCCTTTTTAATAGACAGTGTATAGAAATTCACAAAAATTACGAGATATTTCGGTCACATATACAGTGACCGTCATCAGCGGAAAAAAAAAAAGTTTGATAGCGTGTTTTCCCAGTAAACTCTCTATTGGGAAACTTGGGTTATTGTAACATTGAGGGTTTTCTTCTAAACAGCACTTAATGGTAAAAAAAAAATAGAAATTAAAAAATAGAAAGTTTAAAGAAATAATAGTATGTGTCAGAAGATTTTTGGTACTTGTGTATTATGGGCAACTCACTCAAGTTTACGCTGTGTAAAAATCGAGAACAAACCGGTTTCTTCGTTAGTTTTTTTTAGCTTAGCGCGAGACAAGACAAAGACAAGTGACAGAATATAGCGGAAATATATAATTTGGGCTATATTTTTGCACATAAGGGGGGGGGGGGGAATAGCGAGGTATCGGGAATTTTTTAAGTAGAAAAAAAAAATCTCAGTATAAAGTAAATGTAATGTTTCATTTAAGTGTTTTTCCCAAATGTTAAGTGCTTTTTTTTCAATGACCGTTTTTCCAAGTATTAAGTATTATTATTAGGTTAATGTAGTGTTTCATTTAAGTGTTTTATGATGATCGCTGATCAAAGTTTATGTTATTTGTGCCTTTCATTTATGTTATTTTACTATGTTCGTGACCTTATATTTGGCTTTAAAATGCACTTCTCTATCCATCTATCTAATATGCAGAATACTTGTACCAAAAACATTTTGCATGCAGACCCGCTATACATTAACCCCCCTCCCCTAATATGCAAATATATGGCCCAGATTTATTTCTAAAGTAACGAAGAAACTAACAAAAAAAACTGGTGAGATCTCGAATTTTACACAGGGTAAACTTAAGTGAGTGGCGCATAATAAACAAGTATCAAAATTCCTTCCCCCTATGGAAATAAAACAAAACTCAAATAAAATTCTCAAATCTGGAAAGCCTCATTTTCCACGGGGGTATTTTCCGCGGGGGGTAATTTCCGGGGAGGGGGGGTAAACGCCGGCCACCGTCTTCATCATGGCTTTTTCAGATGAAGTCGGCCAAGCGGCGTCAGTGATAACTTTTTGATCACCGGACTGAACTTATCCTCAAAAAGTCACTTCTAATGCACTTAATTTGCCTTTTGCGCATGATTATATTTTCATGAACGATTCCATTTTGGACGGAATTTTAAATTCTGCCTCTCTTTTTCATATTAACCCGTTTTTCGTTTATAAACTTTCCTACTGGAAGTTCTTAAGCCGAACTGGCCAGCCATGACAAAAAACAATGAAGAGAAATAAAACTCAATGAAAAGACAACAAACGAGACAATGGCCAGTAGAGAGAAAAGATGAGACTAAAACAACGCGAATATTTCACGTTGCACTTTTTTTTGCACTTTTAGTAAATTTACACCTTTAGTAAAGTTCTTGAGCATGTATTACTACCTTTTGTGACTAATAATATGCTTGAGGGTCAAACAAAATAATATATCTTTTATTAGCATTTACTACAGAACAACGGCTATGGGACTCTCCTCCCAAATAAGAGGATTCGAGATCAAATTCTTAAGCCGAACTGGCCAGCCATGACAAAAAACAATGAAGAGAAATAAAACTCAATGAAAAGACAACAAACGAGACAATGGCCAGTAGAGAGAAAAGATGAAAGACTAAAACAACGCCAATATTTCACCTGTATGCAAACTAGGCGTCCTCAGTACAAGAAAAACAAAGAAAAAAACTAAAATAAACTAAAAACAAATAAAACCACCATCAATACTAATAAAATACAATTGTCGCAATTGATCCACGTAGGGAAAAGAAGCTATATTTTTGTTGAATACAGAAGAATAGTTTTGTTGCTTTGGGTTTTCTCATCGAAGTAACTCTAATAGCTTCTTTTCCCTACGTGGATCAGTTGCGACAATTCAACATAATTTAAGATTTTTGGTGGTAGCTCCAGTCTTCACTGAAACCTTTTAAGGCACATAAACACAAACAAGGTGCATTAAAACTGACAGAAAGTCAGTTTAGATGATTAGAGTTCGGTTAGATGATTCGGTTAGTTCAGTTTAGAGTTCGGTTAGATGATTAAAAACCTTTCTTCACTATTACGGCACTTGCCCGACTTCAACTGAAAAGCCATGACGGGAGCACGGCTTTAAGGAACCTTACCACAGAGAGCTGGACAGAAGTAGCTGAAATCAGTGCAAATTTTTCTACCTTAATGTCAAAACGGAATAAAAAGAACTTTTTTTGGTAATTCTCAAAATATGATGGATATTGATCCAAGTATTCAGATTAGCCTAGGTTCCCTACCTTTCGCCGGAGAAGAAGAAAACACAGATCCAGTTAGCTTAGTTACAAAAGAATAAAAGAGTTTAGGATTTTAGAAGTGGTGACGGTGAAAAATATTGCCCCAGATTTGTCAAATCGATACAAAAAAAAAAAAAAAAAAAAAAAAAAAAAAAAAAAAAAATAACTAGCGAATTTTTTTTTTTATAGTTTGGTTTGATCTTGGCAAATCGGCACTGACTTTGGCCGAGTCAACCATGCCCTTGACGATAAGAGCTTACCATAAAGAAGAGAGCTTCGTACGGGTGTTTCCCATGCTCCTTATAAAGTACTTCTTGATAGATACCCATTCTAGCACTTAAAAACAGGGCAAACGTCAACAAAAATATACCTAAAACAAAAAAATTGATAAAGTTCAACACAATGACACACTAAACATTGGATTTGGACGAATCGATAGACCTATTCACACAAACATGTCCGGAGCATTGTTGCTTGCTCCGTTGCCACGTGAACTGAAACACACGAATTGATTTCGGCCAAGAAAGAGTATTAAAGTACAGCCAGACGCAAAGGAATTTGACAAAATCCTTATAGAGTTAAAGGATTCCTACAAGTTTTTTTGAAAGGAAGAAGGATTTTCGGATCAATTTTTTTTTTACTCGACCCAATACGGTTGATAGGATTTTACGACAGGATTGTGACAGGAATATTCCTTCAATAAGATAAGAAAGTGAAGTGAAGAATGCGGCATTGGACTTTACAGTCCCTTAAGGCAGTGCTGATCTCCGTTTCTTGGCCCTTCAGCCAGGAAGTGCAATGGTGTTTTGGGGGCCAACCATTCTGTACTTTCACACACCCTTCCTGTTTACCTTCCCCAGATTTCTCCAGGTACCCATTTAAAGCTGGGTTGACTCTGGCTGATCTTACAGAGTCACGCCCCTGACCCCCTTCCCAAACCAAATAGTTGGGTACACTAGGATTCGAACCCTCGTCCTCTCGGACAAAGGATCGTAAATCCAGCACACCAATCCACAAGATGAGAAAGAGACAACAAAAAAGAATATCAGATAAGTCTATTAGAAATGACCGAGTAAAGCCAACCAACTAGAATAGACCCATTATGGCAGCAAGTATAAATTAGATGGGGTGAGACAGCTTTTGAATTAGGACAGACAGATAACTATACACACCCTCTGTCGATATTAGAGATGTAACAAGTCTGGCAGCTCCCTTGCCAAACCTACACTGTTATCCTTAGTCTACAGTAGGTAGACGCAGTCTTGTATTTGGTTACAGGACCATGTATCTTGGTAACGGATAAGTAATCACTATTTAAGGTGATAAGAATTATAATTAATAATTGGCAGTTTTTGACAGGAACATATCTTCAGATAAAAAAAGAGTTATTAAAAATGCGATTACAATGGTAATTATGAAAAACATAATTTTTTTTTTTTTGGGGGGGGGGGGCGAGTTTCATAAATGAATGAGGGATAAAGTTACAGGATTTAAAAACCATTTCTTTACGTCTGAACAGATTTTCTTTCAACCTTTTAGGAAAATCCTGTGCATCTGATCCTACCTTTCCAATCAGAGAATACGAAAAACTGAGGAGAGGAATTTTCGGTGCTTTAACATGGATATCAAATAGGTTTAAAGCCACATTTTCCATACATATTTTAAGATAGGGATTGAAAACTATTAGCGCCACCACCAACAACAGTGTAGCGTCTAGTAACGTCATTAGAAAAGTTAAAAAATTCAAAGAAAATTGGATAATTTAATTTAACTAATCAGCAATATTGCAGGATCAAAACTGAAAATTTTCTAGAAGTAATAATTAATCAGCCCTTTTTGCTTTCAAAAACAATTTTAAGTCAAAACCCAGTCTGTTTGCTTTACCCTCCACTACATTCCAGGGTTCCTGGACAGACAAGTATGGATCAGTTTAGGCTGTGATAAAAAGGAACAAAATTGCCGAAATCTAGATGACGCTAGAGATTTTTCTTTTCGACATTAGTGCCAGTTTCTATTTACACACAATTAGCACGTTGGGTAACGGAAAGATCAATCAAATAGACAGCTTGACAAACCTAGGTAGAATTAATAATAAAGACGGTGGGTGCAGTGAAGATGTAAAAAATGGAATAGCCAAGACCCAGGGTGTTTTTTCACAGTTGAAAAAAATGTGAAAGAATACGAAGATAAAACTGTGAACCAAGATTAGAATACTAGAAGCTAGAATGATCGACAGTGGTCAAGTGTGGTTCTGAAGCATGGGCGCTCTGAAAGACGGGAGAGGAGTTGTTCGATGTTTTCCAGCGAAATTGCCCACGGATTATTTTGAGTACCCGACTGACTGACCGTATCTCAAACAGTAAGCCGTACGAAAAGTGTGGTTTAAACCCGCTTTCAAGGGCTAAGAGAGAAAGGACGAGATGGCTCGGACCCGTTCTGCGGATGAAGGATGAAAGACTGCGAAAGATTGCCCTTGTTGGCCAGCCGTCTAGGGCCAAGCGAGAAACAAATCCTGCCCGAAGGAAGCTGGAAGATGTCGTAAGGAAATATTTAGGTGAAATGGAAACTTCCTGAGAGGGTGTAAAGAGGGAGGCTTTTAATTAGTTGGGATAGAACAGCAGCGTGCGTAGCTCTGTTGGCCTCAGGCAGCTTGGTGCCGCAGTGAGCTGTTAGTAGTAATATTAGTAGTAAACTGAAAAATAAGACAAAATGGGTTTAAAGGGTTAAAATAACTCCTAATGACACTAACAATGCAGCGTCGCACATCAGAGCTAGACAAATTCGAAACAAACTTCATTTATTGAAATTTGGATTTTAAGTAAAGGACAAAGTTTACTTGTGCACAATCTGTATTTTTGGAAAGAAGCTATTCATATTTTTTCAAGCTGTTCATGTTGATTATAAAAGATAGGGCTAGGTAAGCATGCACAATATAGGCTAGTATTTAAGAAGTGGCAAAAATACAACAAATGTGACAAATCTGACAAAATTAGCTCTTTTTACTTTACCCTTCAGTAAAGCAACAGTAAAAAGAGAGGATAAAAATAAATAAAATAGCATTTTTATTTATGTTTATATTTAATTGTATGATTTTGCAGAGGTAATTCTAAGCATTGCTTCTTTTCAGAAACGAGCTTGAAATTCCTCTCTTTCCAATTTCCGATCCTCTTTGTTCGGAATTCTTTCTAAAAAGGATAATTTCTAGATTTTAAAACTAAAATTTTCATTTATTTCCAAAGCAACTGCTTTCTTAGTTAGTATCAAATGGGCTTAGTTTTTCAGTTAACCGCTTTCTTTCTTTTTTCATGCGTTATTAGAAATTATCTTACACTTAGCATACTTAAATGACACTGGCAAACAAGCTGCTAATTGGAAAACGTTAATAGATGTCACCTAAATTCTCGTCTTTGCAACTCCGTATACTAAACGGACATTTAGGAACAATATTTCAAATCTGACAAACAAGGAATTCTAAACTTTCCAAACAGCATGCTACAACAATACCAATGCCAAGAACTAAAACCTCGACTAAAACTCATAAAATGCACTAGAACACAAACAACCTTGACTAATCACCAAAACCGTTTCTTCTTGAAAATCACTTATACCCTCACTTATACCCTCACAATCACACCGCAATCATAATTGCATACTCCCCACTTCTCGAAACTATTCCTGAGGAACCAACCCCCTCCAGGAGACATGAAAATAAAGTCAGGCCCGAAAAAAAGCGATGGGGGGGGGGGGTAAGATGGTACGAGCAAGAACATTTAAACTTTCCAAGTACTACGCTAGGTCAAAATTTTAATAAATGTATCAATCGATCGAATAAATGGCATCATCACTATCAGCAAATATGCCCTGGACAAAGTCTTTACATTAAGATTAGCAGAAACCAGGCCTTCAGAGAGAAAACACTAATACTAAAAGAGAAGAAACAGAGGAGAGAATGTAAAAAGATGGTTAAATTCTGATTTTGTATTTTAATATACAATGAATCTGGTTGAAACAACGTCTGAAATTTTTTGATTATGCTTACGTACATGAGTTGGAAAACCATTTGAAGTACATTTTAAAATTTTAGTAGTTACACTGGCTTTTGAGAAATTATTTAGAGTTCAACGGTAGATATTTTAAATTTATTACAACCAATTCCTTTTTTCTTAGAATATACCTGTGGCTCTGTAAAATTAAGTCCCAATACGTTTTTCGACACTGAAACCTCAAAGATATAAATTTGACATGGTCAGATTAGTTTCAGAAAGGATGCGAGGGGTCACTCTCTCTAAGAATAAAAAAAAAGTTTTTTCAACTGAAAGTAAGGATCAAATTTAAAACTCAAAACAAACAGAAGTTATTCCGTATACGAAGAGGTTGCCCTCTCCTCAATACCCTACTCTGAAGATTTTTAGTCTTTCTAAAAAAGCTTCTTATTCTAATCAAACGGCCCTTGTGTTTCAGGAGTCTTTCTTAAGAAATTGGGACAAACAGTCAAATTTAGCGTTAAGAGCAAGGGATTGAGGAGGGGGGAAACCCCTTCATGTGCGGAATAATTTTTGTTTGTTTTGAGGTTGCTCCTTGCTTTCAGTTGAAAAAAATTATTTTTTTTATCTAACTTAAATCGTTTTTCAAATAATGTCGGTAAATCATGCCCCCCTATGATGAAAAATTCCCTCCCCCACGGGAAACTCCTCTGTGGAAAGTTCTTCCCAAATAAAATACCCCCCCCCCTCTCTCGTAAAATTTCCTCCGGACAACTGCATGACAATTTTGTAACTTAGAGTCCTTTCCTAAGGGTCTATGGGGATCATATTATCCCCAAAGACATAGTTATTGAACCTTTAAACTATGCTGAACAAAATGGCTATATCAAAATCTTGATCAGACGACTTTTGAGAAAACAAGGGGCGTGGGAAGAGGGCGAGCTGCCCTCAAATCTTTTTGGTATGTTAAAAAGGGCACTAGAACTTTTGATTTCCGACCAAATGAGCCTTCTCCTGATCTTCTAGGATCATTGGCGCAATATGATCACCCCTGGGAAAAACATACAAAAAAAATAAATAAACACGCATCCATTATCTCTCTTCTGGCAAAGAAAAAAATGCAGGATTCCACTTTTTCTCTATTTTAGGAGCTTGAAACCTCTTCAGCAGGGTTCTCTAATATGCTGAATGTGATGGTGTTGTTTTCATTAAAATCATTTGATGTTTTGAGCAAATTTTGTCAGGCTCGTAACTGTTGATGGGTAGCATTGAACTAAATGGATTTTATGTATTTTGAATCAAACAGTTCATGGCTTAAACGAACTGTAAGTAAGCAGCGAGTTGGCTCAATAGTAACTGGAACTCTAAACAAAATTAATATCAATAGATATATCACAAGAATCAGCTTATTATGCTGATTCCAAATATATAAGATCCATCAAGTTTAGTGTTACCCATCACAAGTTATGAGTCTGAGATATTTGCCTGATTTGAAATAGGGGGGGGGGGAGGCAATCCCTAAAATTCAAGGATTCTTATCGAAAATCATGCCATCAGATTCAGCGTACCAGAGAACCCTACTGTAGAAGTTTCAAGCTCCTATATACAAAATGTGGAATCTTGATATTTTTGCCAGAAGACAGATCACGGATGCGCGTTTATATTTTGTTTCCCAGGGTGATCCTATTGAAATGATAGTCCTAGAATATCGGATGAGGATGCATTCAAACGGAAATTAAAAGTTCTAGTGCCTCTTTTAAGTGACGAAAAAGATTAGAGGGCAACGGGCCCCCTCCCACGTCCTTTTTTCCAAAGTTATCTGATCAGAATTTTGAGATAGCCATTTTGATCAGTATAGTTGAAAGACCGAATAACTATGTCTTAAGAGGTAAAACGCCCCCCCTCCCTCCATACTCCGTGGAGAGAGGCCTATAAGTCATGAAATTTGCCCATTGTTTACGTATAGTAGTTGTTATTGGGAAGTACACAGACATTTTTAGAGAGAGGGGGAGAGGATTTTGTGCTCGGGGTGGATTTTCTTATGAAGAATCTTCCTTGGGGAGGTAAATTTCTGGGTGGGGGGGTGAATTTTCAAGGGGAAATTTTACACTGGTGGGATTTGACAGAATTCCTATATGAAATTATTTTTAATTTTGTTACATTCTCTTTGCCAACTTAATTTTACATGTGGAGATGTTCCGGGGGAATTATCCAGGGGCTATTTTCCTCGCGTTTTGATTTACGAAAAAAAAATCCACGGAAGGGAGCATTTCTTGAGTGATCGAGAAACCGATTAGAGATTAAAGGCTTTTTCAAATGAAAATATGCTACGGAGAATTTTTCAGGCTGAATCGTCTGCAAGGAATTTTACGGGGAGGGGATTTTCAGCGAGGAAGAAACTGTCTGGGGGGAATTTGACGGGGTTTACATTTTACATTGGACGAGATTTCCATGGGGGAGTTTCCCCTGAAGGAGGGGAGGTATATTTCATGGAGGGTGAGCCAGATTTACCGTCATTATTTAAAAAACGATCAGAAATTGAATAATAAAAAAAAAGTTTTTTTTTTTAACTGAAGTAATGAGCAACATTAAAACTCAAAACGAACAGAAATTATTCCGTATATAAAGGGATGCCCCCTCTTCAATATATTGTTCTTTACACTAAAGTTTGACTGTTTGTCCCAATTTTTTAAAGAACGGCTACTGAATCACAGGGGCCGTTTAATTAGAAAAGGAATCTTTTTTTAAAAGTGCCAACAGCTTTAGCGCAGAGAACAAAGTATTTTGGAGGGGGCAACCCTTCATATACGTAACAACTTCTGTTTGTTTTGAGTTTTAATGTTGCTTCTTACTTTCAGTTAAAAAAAACTTGTTTTCTATTTATCTAATGAGTATCAGAATTCAATTTATTTAATGTATCTATTGTTATCAAGATTCTGTTTCTTAAGAGTTTCGGTTACTTCTGAGCCGCATCACTCCTTACTTACAGTTCATTACCACAAGCTGTTTGATTGTGTGTACCAGGCAGCACGTGCCACTTGGTATACATGACGTGTCAAGCGTGGCGGAACTGAGCAGCACACATGGCGTTCCAAGATTTACACCAGGTGGCGGGAAGTTAGCACCCCTCGGAAAATAAAGCAGCCGTTCGTTTTCTCATCCATGTTTTTTTCATAAATTCACAAAACATAAATATTGCATTAACTATGACCTTGATTACTCTTGTCAAAAAAAAACAATGTATTTTAATTTATTACTACTTAGTTTAATGCCTTGAAAACATTGCTCTTGTAGCGATATCTTCATAATACAGACCACAAAAATTTTTGTTCCTGCCAAACATTTGTGAATTGGCACCACTGAATTTTTTTTCAATAAATCAAATTAATTATTCATCTAACTACCCAAATACAGTAGATATTTTTAGTTGAAAATAGTCAATTAGGCAAATTTTTCTATTAAAAACTCCAAAGCATGGTTGACTGTAACATATGATAATCTGCAAAAATTTGTTTGAGAGGAAAATACAAATATATTTTGGCAAAAAGTAGCATCAGGGATAATAAATACTGTCTATTCCCTTGCAATTTAAGTTTTCGAAGTTCTACTCAATACTTGCTTACCTGCAATCCACCATATCAGATCTGTGTATTTTGAAAGGGGGGTTTCTTCTATTCGATTTGGTTCTACTTGACTAGAAGCAATAGTGCACAGAAATATGCCAATTGAGATCATTCCAACTGATAAATATTGAGTGATGCTGTATTTCTTGTTTAAATATATAATTCCCATTACCATATTCGCCATTAGTGACCCCTATAATTAAGGTAAAATATTTTTATGTTTATTTTGAATGGTACCTATTCTTCAATTTGCTTTTTTGCAATTATTCTCGAGGGGCAATATTTTATTCCTCATTTTAACCATTATTTTATTACTTGACGTTTTCTTATGTAAAAATAGCATAAATCTTAACTACTCGAAGCTTGTTTATTGCAGAAATATGGTTTGATTTTACATGGCCAATATTTGGAAGTCACCGAGGTACAAAAATTATTAACCATCGACAGGGTTTCCACGGGTCCCTAAAATTAGACCAAAGATCCCATGATTCCCTTACACTTATGACCTTCTGATTTTATGAATAATGATAAGATAACAATAAGAATAACACAAGGGTTTTCAACCAATTATAGCCAAAAGTTGAAAAAACACGAATAAAACAGCATTTGACAAGAACAAATAGAATATCTGGAATTGCATCAAACCTAGTAATCAATTTACTTATTTATATATAAACCAATAAATACAATCGTAAATAATGGTAGAACAACAATGAGAAAGAAAAACAAGAGAAAAAGACAGAACCAACAAAAAAAGTGAATAAACCAAAGGCGAGAAGATAAACATGCATAGGTCATTCTAGAGTTTTTTTATGCCTTATCCCTAACTCTGGAACCATATCGCAAACGGTCAAATTCTTTACAAGAAACCAATCTTTTATCGAAAGTGGAAGATGAAGAAAAAATTTTTGAAATTTTAAACAGTTTAGCCTGATTCTAATTTAGGACAACATATATTTATTCATAAGCAATAAACAAGCAATAATAAATAATAAAAGTACACACTTCCAGAGGCGTCATTTTCCAATCGTTATTTTTTTTTTTGGGGGGGGGGGATTGATTTTACCCACTGACTGGTCTTTTTACCAACTGATTTGGGAGATTTTTCAATTAAAATAATCTGTTTTTTGTACTGACTGAAGAAAAAGGCATTTTTCAAAGAAAATACCCCAAAAAAGATATCGTTCAAAATCTAGAAAGGGGAGGGGGTAGTCAACCCCCTCCCCAAATAAACTTTATAAATTATATAGTAAAGGAAAATTTGAATTTTTAAATCTAATTTCACAAATATCATGATTAAATGTACATGGCAATAGTAAAACTATATATTTTTGAGATGTATATGCCATACGCTATTAGCTTAATTTTGGCTGATTGTTCACCTACGTTTCAGTTTTTAAGTTTGGTGCCCCTAGTACAAAAAACTGCATAAACTGAATTTTCGATTTTTCCTAATTTTTAAACATACTTATGGTTGCGTAAGATTCCACTTAACCAATCGAGTTTTATTTTCACTGTCTTTGGCACTTTCAGGATTTGATTATTCTATTACATCTCTCTTGGTTAATAGTTACAATTAAAAACAAGCTAATGCAGTGTTGTCATTTGCAATAAATACAGTCTTACCTTAAATAACCTTAAATCGCATGTCCAGCGAGATAAGGTGGTGATGAGCCTCCTGTAGAACATCTCGCTGGTGGTATGACATGACTATGGCTTGGCATCCCAGATTAGCCTGCACTCTGCATTGGCCCAGTCACGATCAACTCCTTTCTTGAACGCATCTATGGCTTGGGATTGGATGGTGGCTTCGGAGAGGATGTTCCAATGAGGGACGGCACATACAGAGAAGGAGTGCCGGCGCTCAAGTCCATGGCCACAGGGGACTTACAGCTTCTTTGTGTGACCTCTTGACGTACTTGCAAGGGATGAGGAGAAGACTTGACTTGAAAAGTCATTTTCGAGTAGTTTGCGAGTAGCGATTGCGTCTCCTCTCTTCTTTGGATAGACTAGGGTGGGGAGTTTGAGAGACACGAGGCGCTCCTCATACGGCTTGCCTCGCAAAGCTGACATGAGCTTGGTTGCTCGTCTTTGGACACTCTCAAGTGCTTTAACGTTCATTTTATACTGGGGAGACGCCAGGGTCATTCCAAATTCCAGATGTGGACGTACAATAGCTTTGTACAGCTTCTTGACCACACACGGCTTCCTAGTGGTAAACGTTCGTTTTATGAGCCCTAGGGCTCGGTTTGCTTTAGCAACTTAAGCTCGTGTGTGACTGTGGAACTTTAATTCGTCATCAACAAATACACCCAGGTCCTTCTCCTTACTTACAGCACCAAATAGGAAATCTAAAATATGGTAAGGTCGTCTAGGGTTGTAGTGCCCAAGATGCAGGAATTTAAATTTTGACACGTTGGACTGCAAACCCCACTTAGATGACTATCTAGATAGTTCATCTAAATCTTCTTGTATCGTTGAGTGATTGGGGCTAATTTGGGCCTGTCCTATGAGCTTACAATCGTCAGAATATGATGTTAATGAGTTTTTCAGGAGTTTTACAGTTGTTAATATACATGCTGAACAATATGGGCCCCAGGATTGTGCCCAGTGGAACTCCACAAATGACAGGAGTTTCGGTTGAATAAACAGGTTTACTTGTGAAGTCATAAACTACTACCCTCTGAGTTTTCCAATAAGAAAGGCTTCAATCCAGGCAATTATATAATCACGCACCCTGTATGCATCCAGTTTTAGGAGAAGAAGTTCATGCTGTACTTTATCAAAGGCTTTTGCTTGATCGAGAAACATGACATCCACCGGAAGGCCACCATCCGAGATTCTCTTCACAAAGTCATATGATTCAATGTGGTTTGTTTCGATTGAACGGCCTTTACGGAAACTATGCTGACTTTTTGAAAGTGGCTGATTTCTTTCAATGTGAGACCAAAGCGTCATTTATGACGCTCTCAAGGACCTTGCATACAACTAAAGTAAGAGTTATAGGGCAATAATTACTGACTTGGTCTTTTCTCCCTTTCTTGAAGATGGGCTTGATGTTGGCCAGTCACTTGGGAGCCCTTTGGAAGTGAATGACATCATACATATCACTGCTATTGGGTCAGTAATTTGTTCTGCTGCTTCTTTTGATACTCTGGGTTGTAGGTTGTCTGGCCCAGCAGCTTTGTTCACACCCAGTCTTTTAAACCTTTTCAAAACGTTCTCTATACTTAAAGTTGTCATGTACAATGATTCTCGGATTGGGTGCTCTAGTAAAGTGGGTGGAGTGTTAGCTATGGGCTGAATGGATAAATTTGTACCAAAGCTAGAATTGAGCAAATCTGCTTTTTCTTTAGCCTCCGAGGTCAGGGATGTCACGTCAAGAGGGATTAGCTGCTGAGACATGGCACCAGAACCCGTTCGGATACTGCTTCGCGTAAGCTGCAATTACCTCCTCGGGCTTTTCTAGACCTCCCGAATCAAATTTCTTAACCTGTTTCTGCATTTCTTGAACCTGTCATAGCGATTACCATATTTGCACTTCGTGCATTTGGTCCATGCTTTTTTTCTTCCTCCTAGCCCTTTTGACTTCTTTGGGTAGGGAGGGGAGTGTTTTTGGCAGGGGCGACCAATATACCCGGGTACGTTTCTTTTCTGCAGCTAGGACTACTATCTTAAGTGCCTCCCAGATTTTTTCTATGTCACCATAGTCTTCTGTAAGATTTGGGGTCAATTGACTATCACAAATGGATTATGAACAATGAGTAACTAATTAGTATCAGTGAAATTCAATATTGCATAGCACAATTGTATCAATTGCTTGAAAACAAAAAATTCCTATATCTCTATATATTAATTATCTTGAATCATAATTAATCTTAATTGTGAAATACCTTAGTTAGCTTAAATCACATCTTTGAATTAAGAATGTTATCATAGTGTAACAATCCTCTGTGTTGAAAAATATTTTAAAAAAAATCTGTATGAAAAAACCCTCGACTAGCAAAAAAAAAGACTCGTTGATAGTTTGCCCTCAGGTAGATGACTCAGAGCCATACAAGGTCAAATTTCCACTGCTTGGCAGACCACTTTTTTTCAATCGCCAGAATAGATGTAATAATAATTATAAAGGTCTGAAATGCTGTTCTACAAGCTAACAGCAGAGGGGGCATCAATTCACGAAAATGCAGGGGGTAGGTCTATTTCTATTTTTTTTATGAATAGACGAAAAAAGTTATTTTCCAAAACCCAGGGGGGGGGGGGGGGGCAAGAAATAGAAAATGATGTCAAATTGATGTAAAGAAGCCCTTGCTCTGGTGTATGACTTAAAAACAAGCTCAGTGTACCCTCTAGTGTAGTTTTAGAATATAGCTGGAAAGGATACCTGTTTTACAGCCTATTTATAAGCTTAGGGTTGATAGTGTTGCAAAAGTCTCAGGACATGACTTGTACCTAAGTTTGATGGCACATCATTGAACAATCACTCAAGCTGTCTAATCTTTCTAGAATTGTTGTGAGGATAAAATTGAACAATATTCAACTCTAGACCTAATATAGGCTTAATATAATGTAGTCAGGGCTACTAGATGACACCCCAATGTGCTTTAATGTTTAATTTGAAAACCACATGGGTTAGAGACAGCAACGGTTTTCATTTTAAAGCTAAAGTTACCCAAGTTTCTCTACTCTCCTGTGATAGGATAAGCCATTAGTCCCGATATTGTAAATTCATGGCTAAATTATTTTTCCCTAACTATAAAACCTTGTAAATCAAAATGTTGAGCTGCATACCTCAGCTTTTAGCTCAGTTACAACATGAATTGGGCTATACAGGATTATCACTTTTTTCAAAACATGCAGAGTATGATTTGACTCTCCAAATGCATACAATGTACATGAGTACATACCAGTGTACATACCAGTACATGAGTACATACAATGTACATACTAGTACATGAGGAAAATAGGAGCGGAGGGGGTTATCATATAGCTTGAATAATCCTCCAGGAAAACGCGTATTCAGGGTTCAATATCTATTTTTGATATTTTAGACACCAACCCCCTGAAAATATATACCCCCCCGCCCTAAACAAAGAGAAAAGAAAGAAACGACTGGATGCATGTATAGAATGAAAACATCGATGGCCAGGACCAAGCGTACTGGAAATTGCAGTTTCACCCAGAGCTGGTGTTCACTATGTGTTAGTTGTTAGTTATGAAATAGCTTACAAAAAAAGCGTTTTTAATTTCTTTCATAGAAGCTGTAAACTAAAAAATTCAATAAACAGAAAACACCCACCCAGGCAGCAGTACAGTTAAGTAAAGATTTTAAACTATAAGACAACATTAGGTTTGATAAGAAAAACTCACTCATTTTCATAAAGGTACACAGAAACAGAAAGGTGGGCATTGCACTCATTTCGTCCAAACCTGCACTAAAAGGCTCTAAAAAGATTGGGAATGTGGGACAAATCATACACCATTTTTGCTCTTAACCTCCTTCTCTCCCCTGTATTGACCCCTCCCCCAAGTATCATACCTATTGTCATATGTCCACTGATGACTCCTTTTTACTACTGGAAATTACCCATTAACAAAATTTAAGAGAGAGAAAAAGGGTATAATTTAAATAAAACAGTGGAACACGAAAAAAAACTTATAAAATAATAAATAATAATAAAAATAATAAAAATCCAAATATTTCGACTCCGGGCCCAGGAATGTTTATCAACAGGAAAGAATTAAAGTTAAATTAAATTAAACACAATAGATAAAGAAAAATACAAAACAAAATTAGAAAACTTACATCTTAATAACCGCCAAAATACTGCAATCAATATAAAAGTCTGAACAAGCACACATAAATGACAAAGGACTGTCTCTGGTGCGGCAAAGTGTGTCTTGTATAATTTCAGATTGGTAATGAGATCTAGCAAAATTAAATACTAACCACAGGTCAAACCCCAGGTCATCACCCATGAATGAAATTCAGATTTTTATTATTTAAAGTTTGTTGTTGTTTTTCCCCTGTTTTATTTAAATTATAGCCTATCCATTTTTCTCTCTTAAATTCTGTAAATGGAAAAGCAGTGTGGTCTAAGAAATGATTTAAATTGTCCATTACAATTGACAAATAGGAAAAATGTAGTTACATTTCAGCTAAATAAATAAATTAAAATTGGTAAAGGGATGAAATAGGGTGCAAATTTTAAAGAATATACTCTACTTACAGCTCTAAAGATCATATGAAGTGGCATTGAAATGTTGAAGTTTAGTGCATAGTTGTTTGTCACACTGACTAGGAAGAACATTAAAACCAATTTGAAATACAGCCTATAAGAAAGAATATACAGAAAAAAACATCAATTAAATTTGAAAACTAGTGACAAGGGAAGGAGGAGAAGGAAGATGAAACAGGTCTAAGATTGTTCCTAAAAATCCTCCACGAGGAATTTCAGCAATAACTATGAGGCTCTATAAATAACAAATTTTTCAGATGCAATGTTGCTTCAAAGCATGTACCCTCTAACAATAAATTTAACTTAGAGAGGGAGGATCAATCTTGTGAGGGCTCTCCTTCATCCTTCCCCTGTATGCAGGACCTGCAGGTAACATACCTTGACTACTATGTTGTATTGTATTTTTCATCATTCAGGCATTGTATAATTAAGAAGGTAATGATGTAACTTCTTGTCATTACTAAAATCAGCGATAAGAGAAGAGGAGGTGTTTAGTGTCTAAACTAAATGTACAGAACATACTCAAACCAGGGTCTCTAGCCTCCAATATATCCTGATTTCTAAAAATCTGCTTCTACAATTCCTTATAATTTACATACAACTCACCTTTTTATCCCCCCCCAGGCAGATGTGCCTAGTTCCAGGTATTGGAAATATTTACCTATTGCTCAATATCAAATTATATCATCACCTACACGAGGAGCTTTTAATACTTTTTGACAAATATAATTGTTTTGTAATACCACCATGAAACTGAATAACTAAAAACAGATAGTGTTTAATGTCAGGCACATACCTAAAAGCCCTTATCCCATCCCAATTCCTGTCATTTTTTCAAAAGATTCTGTCAGTATATTGTGTCTGTTTTGAAAGATTGTCCCTCTTTAAAAAAAAAAAAAAAAAAAAAAAAAAAAAAAAAAAAAAAAAAAAAAAAAAAAAACATGGGAATAATGCATAATATACATTTAACACATGTATTTTAATTTATTTAAGCTATTTTCACAAAACGGAAATGTATAAGTATTTTTATTTATTTAACATATTTTTATGTAGGCCTATTTTAGCAATAGAGTACAATGCTAAAATTAGCTACTTTACTTTTGGCTTATTTCACTATGTCCAAAACTGAATCAAAGCAAGATTCACTTGCAAGGGCCAAAGGTTAAAGCAAGCAGGGATAGGTTAGGCAAAGAAATGGCAAAGCTAGCTTATTGACTAGTTATGCATAATAAGATGCATTATTGTTTGATGGTTTCAAATACAAAGACCCCCTATTTGTAGTGGAATTTAAAGCATTATTACATACTGCAAGTCTTACAAAAGAAAAGGGTCAGGAACGATTCAGTTCTGGAATGATGTCTCCAAGACCAATCGTGAGAAAAGAGCAAAGCTATATGTGGAGTTGCAGGTGAGGCGTGCACAGGGCGAAGCTTATTTGGTTATCCGTGGAAACTCTATAGTTTAAAAAAAGGTCAGATTGGTGCAGCCCAACTGGCTGCAATGGAACATTAAATCATACACCCTGCAATATAACCAGTGTAAATAGTCAGTTACATGGTAATGTCTTTCAAAGTATAGTGTTTACAAGTAATAATAGTAGTGAGGCAAACCAAGAGACTTCTGTGTCTTCTAGCAGACTTGGTGCTGATGCTGGCAACAGCTATTGCAAGAACGGTGCTGGCCTTAATGTTATTTTAAGTAATGTCGACTGCCTAACTTCGAAATTTCAGGAGATCAGATGCGTCCTCTCCGCAATGAGGGAGATGTTTATGCGTTTTGTGAAATCAAACCAAAGCGAAACTCCCTGCCCCTGACTGAAACCCATATAAAGATCTCGGGATACAGATATAAGACCAACCATTCCACGGATGGAGGTAGAGGAATTGCCATATGTATGCGATGAGATCCAGGTAGGTATGATAGATATTAAGTTATATTATGAGCCATGGGTAGAACAAATTTGGATATCTATTAACCTACCTGGGGGTCCCCTTGCACGCGGTTGTCTTTACATGAGTCCTACTTCGACAAGTACGGAGGACTCACTCTTGGCTATAAATCGGTCTATTAATGGTGTTGCCTGAAAATATAAGATTTTATTCATACACGGCGACTTTAACTTACCTGTGATTGAATGGGCTGAGGAATACAGCACCACATGCATTTTGGTCACACAGTCTTTTCTGGACTGCTTAGAGGAACACTTGCTATTCCAGGCGGTTATATCTTCAACAATATTTTGAGAAGGACAGAATCCTTCACTCCTTAATCTCGTTTTAATAATTGATCCTGAGTAACTCATTAACATAGAATCGCAGCCCCTATTTAGAAACAGCGACCACATTGCAACAAAATGCCGATTTTGACTGTACCCACAGACATCAAACCTAACTAAACATGTGTATACAAACTACAGTCAAATCAGGCATGAACTCGGTCAATGTGATTGGTCATTTGTCAAATTTAAAGAAGTAGAAAACACGTGGGAGATAATGAAAAACCTGTTGTTGGACTCTCTCAATAAAAACACAACTATCTCGTGGAGACGCAAGCCGAGAATTCTCCCCTTTGTCACCAGAGAAATGAAAATTGCCAGGAACAAGAAAAAGAAACTGCCAAAGCTCATAAACAAGATACCACATAGGACTGACTACCTAATTAAGTTCAAAGCTGCAAGGAACAAAAGTTCAAGTACTGTCCAGAAAATTGATAGAGAATTCCGAGGAGATCATTGCGGCAGCCTCAAAAACCAACCCCAAGAAGTTCTAGAAATACGCCTCTGCACATAAGCCTGGTAGGTGCATGATTAATGAGCTGATTTGTAATGAAATCCAGTCAAATGACCCCAAAATATCGCTGATGCCTTGAATCACCAGTTTACATCAGTATTCACACTTGCAGACACTGCCCCCTCCCAACCCCACCACACTACCTAATTAACACTCAAGTGTCTCCAATAATAGTGGATAGGGCTGAGCTTGAATCTCAACTTAAAAGTTTTAATTCAAATAAGTCTGTTGGGCCAGATGGCATTCATCCACGACTCTCAAAAGAAGCTCATGCCCAATTAGTACAGCCACTCTCAAGGCTCTTCCAAAAGTCTATTGATACCAAAGTCATAACACTGGACTAACAGCTGCCCATATCTCGCCAATACACAAAGGAGGTGACAGGACGAAAGCTCCCATTATTGGCCAATCAGTATTACCTCTACTGTCGGGAAAATCCTAGAAAGCATTGTAAATTCTGCTGTTCTCAAGCATTTGGCAACAAATAACCTTCTATTAAAACACCAACACAGATTTGAATCAGGTAGATCAGTTGAAACAAATCTGATTGACTCATATAATTATATAACTGAGCTGCTTGACCAAAGTCTCCCAGTTGATATGGTTCTGCTAGATTTTGCTAAAGCCTTCAATAAAGTCTGTCATCAACAGCTCCAGTTGAAACTGAAGGCAACTGGTATTGAAGAGGGTGTGGGGGACTGAATTATGTCTTTCTTGAAAGGAAAAATGCAGCCGGTCAGAGAGGAAGTACTGCATAGGGGTGAGAAATACACCGCAACATTCACTTATGTAATAAAGCAAATACGAAAAAGAGCCAAAGGATGACTACTGAAGTGCTATACGTTCATGGATGCACAGAGCCTAAATTTTAAGGGGACGTCAGTTGCATAACACCCAAAAGTGCTTTGCTTTTTTTGAATTATTTTTTTTCTAATGGGATTTGAAACATTACAAAATCTAACCTGAAAAAGCTATCAGAAGAGGTGTCCCCAGTTTCAGTCCCTCATTTAATACTCATAATAGATACATGGAGCCTCAATTTACTTCTACTGCCACAACTACTAACAGCTCATTGCAGCATCAAGCCACCTGCCAAAAACTTAGGTTAAAAAGCTTTTAAGCTGAGCTGAATCTCAAGCTCGGCTGAATCTCAGCTTAAAAAGCTTAATCCACATAAGTCTGTTGGGTCAGATGGCATTCATTCATGACTCTTAAAAGACGCTCATGTCCAATTAGTACTACCACTCTCAAGATCTTCCAAAATTCTATTGACACAAAAGTCATACCATTGAACTGGGAAGATGCCTATATTTCGCCAATACACAAAGGAGGTGACAGGGGCAAAGTTCCCAATTATTGGCCAATCAGTATTACCTCTGCTGTTGGGAAAATCTTAGAAGGCATTGTAAATGCTGCTGTTCTCAAACATTTGGCAACAAAGAACCTTCTATAAAAAACCAACACGGATTCTGACGAGGTAGATCAGTTGAAACAAATCTGATTGACTTATATAATTACATAACTGAGCTCCTTGATCAAAGTCCCCCAGTTGATATGGTACTTCTAAACTTTGCCAAAGTCTGTCATCAAAGGCTCTAGTTGAAACTGAAGGCAAATGGTATTGAAGAGGGTGTGGTTGATTGTATTATGTCTTTCTTGAAGGGAAGAAAGCAGCAGGTCAGAGTTTTTGGTGAAGGTGGTGCAGCTTTCTATTCTGAAATAGCAGAGGTCTTAAGTGGGGTGCTTCAAGGAACTGTTTTGGGACCTACACTTTTCAATATCTACGTTAACAATGCTCAAAAAACATGACTAATAAACTAAGCCTATATGCTGATGAATTGGAACGCATTGGTTCCATTGACACACAGCAGGGTTTAGCCTCAATAATGTCAGACCTAGATTGCTTTTGTAAATGGGCCAATATATAGACTCAAGTTTAATGCTGAAAAGTGCAAGGTTCTCCATTTTGGAAAAAATAACCCACAATGGCAAAGTTCAATATTATCAAATCCTGGTGAGAGACAACCAATTTCCAAGAGTACCTCAGATAGAGATTTGGGGGTTGTTGTGGATGAGGACCTCAAATTCAACTCCCACACCCGTGCTGCAGTAGCAGGGGCTAATCGGAGTTTTGGTACCATTAAGCACACAATCACTAGTAGATCCCCAGCAATAGTGAATTGACTCTATAAAAGCCTGGTGAGACCTGGGTTGGAGTATGAAATCTGTGTCACCACACCAATTAATGAAACAGACCAGATGGCTCTTGAATCTGTTCAAAGACAGGCAACAAAATGCATCAAGGGTCTCAAAGATAAATAGTATGGATGTCAACTGCAGATCTTGAAGCTACCCACTCTGACATACCATCAATACAGAGGCAATATGATAATGACTTGTAAGTTGCTCCAGTCTGACGACAAAGATATATTTGAACCTGCCCTGTCATCCAGTACCAGAGGTCATTCAGCAAAGCTGTTCTCTAAGGATGCCAAGACAAGAAAAAGAAACAATTTCTTCTACAATCAAATCATAGGTCTGAAGAACAGCCTAAGTAAGAGGACAGTGGGATCTACAGCAATTGATAGCATCAAATCAAATCTTGACAAGGACTGGGCAACAAAACCATGGCTCACTCAATGGGATCCAGCAGATGTCCCACAACCCCATCATCACTAACTTGCATACACTGGATTTGCCCATATTGCTAGCAAGTGTGATTTAAGGAAATTTAAGGTAAAAAAATATGCAAACTGACAATAAGTAAAAAAATAAAATATATATTACAGTTCATCTCTGCAAACAATGAAATCATAATAATTGTTTCAGTTTGATGTTAGGAGCAATTAATTATTTTCCTCTCAGTAAAGTTAGAAGAATTAGTATTGCTTTTTAAACTTATTTTATGATTATTGGATAAATATAGACATAAATTGTAACATAGTATATTCTGAGCAGCAAGGGAACAAGAATGAGTACCCTATAAGCAGGGGCATATCCAGGCTTTTTGCTCAGGGAGGAATTTATAAAAAAAATACAAAAAACTTTACAAAGTACATCACAAGTTTGTTTATATAGATTTTAACTACTTTTTATGAGTCGGACAATTTTTCTTTCCCTTTTTTTTTGGGAGGGGGGGGGGGTGTAGCATTCCGCTATGCTTATGCTTAATTCCCTGCTTGTGCCTATACCATGCTTGCGCTTACTTAATGCTTGTGCTGTACTTAGATGTTGCTTTTATTTGTAGGTAGCCTGGGTCAATAAACCTTTACACTAGAGAAGTATTACATGGTGTCAGAAGTGGGATCTCATGGATGTACTACAGCCATCAATCAACTGGGAAGCCAGCTCCCTAGCAGAAGAATGGGATCGTTTCCAAGAGCATGCCCAACTGATGTTTGCAGGCCCACTGGCAGGCAAAACAGAGAAAGCTCTCTGTGCCTACCTACTTATCTGGGCTGGAGCGAAAGGACGTGACATATTCAACACCTTCACCATTGCAGACGAGGAACGGAACAAAATCGAACGGTACCTTGAGAAATTCAAGGCGTATGCATCACCACAGAAGAACACAGTTTTTGTACGGTATCTGTTCCAAAAACGAGACCAAACCGAGGCAGAAAGCGTAGAGAAATATATTACAGAGCTCAAGACATTAGTGAAACCATGTTCTTACTCGGACCCAAACGAAATGGTCCGCGATCGCATAGTTTGCGGAATGAACTTACGCTTGAAAAAGCAACCATTATGTGCAGAACCCACGAAGTGACCTAGGCACAGCTTAAAACATTCCATGGAACTAAGTCTATTCCCATAAAGCAAGAGATTGATGCCATCTCACGCTACCCAAACCGGAACAGCAGCAGAAAAAAACAGGAAGCAAGCAGCTCAAAGAGCAAACCATGCTGCTTCTGTGGCAGAACATACTCCCCCTCCCATCTCTGCCCAGCAAAGGGCACGTCATGCTCCGTCTGCAAAAAGCTCAACATTTTTGCACGAGTTTGTCAAAGTAAGACAGTAAACCCAGTGGAAGAAGACACTGTTTAAGCGGACTCCGGTGATGAAACCGTATTCCTGTACTCCACCAAACAAAGCAAAAACAAAATCGAAGCAGTGATACCTTTGATCAACAACGATCAGTTCCCTGTCCAGTTCAAAATCGACACAGGGGCCCAGGTCAATATCATTCCAAAGAAGTACTTTGACCTCATAACCCCAAAGCCCACCGTGAAACCCACAAGCCAGCGCCTCACCAGCTACTGTGGAGCAAGGATCCCTGTAACGGGAGTCTGCGAATTATCATGCAGCTACAAAGATAACCTCAGCAGCAGGCAACAATTCTTTGTAGTAGAAACTTCAGCTGCCCCCATCATAGGCTACCGTTCAAGCCTTGATTTGGACCTGATTAAGCTGGTACTGAATGTAAACGTAACATCTTCAAGAGTACCATTCCTGAAGGAAAAGCACAAAAAAGTGTTTAAAGGAATCGGGAAACTCGAAGGAGAGTGCATTATATACGTGAAAGACGATACCACCCCAACTGTCTACCCAGCAAGACGAGTACCCGCGGCCATGCAGGATAAAATCAAGCAAGAACTCAGCCGCCTAGAAGACCTAGGGATTATCGAAAAGGTCGTTACCCCAACAGAGTGGGTCAATTCGATGGTTATGGTTGAGAAGAAGGACGGGTCCATAAGACTGTGCATAGACCCCGTGGACCTAAAAAAGTCCATCAAACGGCCCCACTGTCCCATTCCCATTCTAGACGACGTCACCTCCAAGCTATACGGAGCGAAAATATTCACAAAACTTGATGCCCGTTCTGGTTACTGGTCAATTCCGCTCTCCAAAGATTCGTCTTACCTCATGACATTCAGCACAATATATGGAAGATATCGTTTCAAGCAAATGCCCTTTGGAATCATCTCAGTGCAAGATGAGTTTCAGAGGAGGATGGAACATGCCTTTGAAGGCCTAGAGGGTTTCTTCATCATCATTGATGACATGATCGTGTACGGTGCGACGCAAGAAGAGCACGATGATAATCAGCTCCACGGGGATGCAGCCAGATCCCGAAAAGATTCGCACCATTAACCACATGCCAAACCCATCATGCCGAGAAGAACTGCTAACCCTCCTTGGGATGATCAACTATCTCGCCAAATACATACCCAGCCTATCCACAAAAAACAAACCACTCTGTGACCTGACCAAAGCAAACCCATTCATCTGGTCAGAGGAACACACCCAAACACTCGAGGACCTGAAACGCTCTATAGTGTCGAACACCCCATTCTTCAACCATCAGAGCAAGAACGTCGAACTCATTGTTGACGCCTCCAGCCACGGGCTCGGCGCCCACCTTGTTTGTGAAGGGCAGGTCACAGCGTATGCATCGAGATCGCTCAGCAAGACAGAGCAGAAGTATTTGCAACTCGAAAAAGAGTTATACACCATCGTGTATGGCTGTAAACACTTCAACCATTATCTGTACGGTCGCGTGACAACTGACCACCGCCCCCTCGAAACCGTTGTAGCAAATCCTATTCACAAAGCCCCACCACGAGTGCAATGATTAATGCTTCAGCTCCAGCCTTACAACCTGAGTCTGAGGTTCCGACCAGGATCCGAAATCCCAGTCGCTGACGCTCTGCCACGCCTCCATCTTAGCGATACAGATCCAAAACTGGAAGAAGATTTGGATATCTATGTACACCACATAGTACGGAACCTTTCAGCCAGCAACCAGAAAGCTTGAGCAGATACGGACGGAAACAATGCAGGATGAAACCTTGAGCACCCTAGTCAAAACGATTCAAGAGGGCTGGCCGAGTACTAGAAAAGAGTGCCCAACCAACATCCTAACCTACTGGAACGTCCAACACGAGCTGTCTTTCACAAAAGGCATTCTTCTCAAGGGAGAAAGATTGATCATTCCCAAGAACCTGCAGTTAGGCACACTCCAGCAGCTACATGAAGCCCACCTTGGAACCGAGAAAACCAAACAGCAAGCAACGATGTTAGTGTACTGACCAGGCCTCAGCTCAGACATCAAACAGTACATAGCAAAATGCCAAACATGCGCCAAGCACATGCCAAACAACTCAAAGGAGCCGATGATCAATCACAGCATAGAAACGCTCCCTTGGCAAAAGATCGTTACAGATCTGTTCGAATGGAATGGCTCCAGTTTCCTAGCAACTGTCGATTATCACAGCCGTTTCTTCGAAGTCAACAGACTTACGACGACATCGTCCAACGCAGTCATAACGTGATTTAAGGCCCACTTTGCCCGGCATGGCATACTATCGCAGCTAATGTCTGACAATGGCCCTCAGTTCACTTCCAGGGATTTCATCAATTTTGCCAAAGCCTGGGGTGTTTCACTGAACACATCTAGCCCTGGGTATCCCAAATCCAATGGACTCGCCGAGAAAGCTGTGCAGGTTATTAAAAACATCATGACCAAGGTAACAGAAAACGGAGAAGACCTCTTTCTGGGTCTACTAGAATACCAGAATACACTGGTTGATGGGTTTGCATCTCCTGCTCAACTCCTATGTCTTGCCAACTAAGATCCATCCTACCATGCACCACACATCACCTAAAGAAGAAGGTCGTCCCAACTGAACAATTCACTTAGCAAAGAACTGAAATGCAGAAACGCAAAAAAATTTACCACAACAAATCAGCCAAGGCTTTAAATCAGCTCAACCCCAGCAATGCGATCCACATTCAGAAAATGCCTGACGGACCGTGGAAACAGGCCATTGTGGTTTCTCATGCAAAACAGCCACGATCGCACCGGGTGCAGACAAACGAAGGTAGGATTCTGCAGAGGAACCGCAAGCACCTATCAGCCCGACCACATCAAAGTCCGAAAGGAACAAGTTTGGTTCGCGAAGGACTTGACGATGCCATAGTGCCAGACGCGACTGCCAAGCCAACACCCTCGCTGTTGCAGGCAGACAAGTTCATGTCCCCGTTGCCGATCCAGGATCGGAATCAAATCCCTAACCCCTGCCAGAGTGCTACCACGGTGCCGCCCCTAGAATCAAGCGCGACACCAATGAAAGCATGCACGAGATACGGCTGACTTGTAAGAAAACCCCTGAAACTGAACCTGTAAAGAGTGATTTTAAAAGTAGACCTGTAAATAGAGACAATATGAGAGGAAGAAGAAGTGAACTAGTTAGTGAATATGTAAGAAGCAAACCTAGCCCCTTCTTACACATACCTTTCTGAAGGTCCTTATTACAGTGTGTGATTTCAAAAGTAATCCTGCAAATAGAGACAGTATGAGAGGAAGAAGAAGTGAACTAGTTAGTGAATATGTAAGAAGCAAACCTAGCCCCTTCTTACACATACCTTTCTGAAGGTCCTTATTACAGAGTGTAAGCCTACTCACAGTGGATGAGTGGGAGCAAGTGTGGAGTGTTGGTGTCAGAGGAAATGCATGCACCTTAATGACAAAAGAAGGAAGATGTAGCATTCCGCTATGCTTATGCTTAATTCCCTGCTTGTGCCTATACCATGCTTGTGCTTACTTAATGCTTGTGCTGTGCTTTCATGTTGCTTTTATTTTGTAGGTAGACTGGGTCAATAAATCTTTACACTAGAGGAGTGTTACGGGGCGGGGGGGTTCAAATCCAGTAGCCCCCTTCCATTGAAAACAGCCTTGCCTATAAGTTCTTTATACATTTTATGCTTTACCTCATAGGGATTGCAGGCTTTTTCCTGCCATAGTCCATAGTCCCAATAAATCCTATAATGGAAATGAAGACAAATTGAGAGAATGTGATGACATTGCCAGAGCCTGGATCAAACCTGGAAGAATGTGATAACATTTTGTGCTTTTCTTCTTAGGTATGTAGGAAAGAATGAAAAAGAGAATAAAAGACATAATAATAACAGAAAAAGAATATAAGACAGAAGGGCCCTAATATTTGGAGACATAAAACCTATCTTTTTTATTTAAACCTCAATATCATGCATAAGTGCAAGAGGCAGCAAACGTTTTTCTAGCCAATCAGTTACAAAGTGAATTGGCTTAGTCTACCCTTTACCAAAGGGAAATAATTTGGTTATCTTTTTGCTAAATTTTGATCTTCTTAGCCTTGATAAGAGACACATTTAGTATGCCAAAAAAGTCAATTCCTTATATTAATATTAAGCCACTTTGGTTGTGGTGAAGGTATAGAATAATGGCTCTCTACAAGAAAACATCTGGAGTGTTCCTTATCTTATGCCATTGCAGCATGATAGTTGTTGCCCTGACAATGTACCCTAGCCCCCCCCCTAATGGACTCATATATAGTCTTAATATTATATTAATTTGTTATTGTTTTGGGGGTTTGGTCTATTGTATAATAGGTATATGCCTGGTAGACTCAAAGATGTTCAGTTTAGCCTTAGTGATTGTGTGGAATATGATGTAATATCTATTAACACTAAAAGCTTCTGTGCACCATGGTCAATACAAAATACAACAATATAAAGGTTATAAACAAAGACACTTCCTTAAATCAAAATTAAATTACAAATAAATTATAGAAAAGGATCCCTATGTACATGTGCCCACAAAGTTTCCCAATTTCTTAATCCCATTAAGACTTCAATCACTTCATACAATATCAACCCACCTTGTAGGCCATGTAGGAGAAAATTCCTTCCTCATACCATTTAATTCTTCACAAAGCCCAAAAAAACAAATTAGGTCATCCTTCCTAGCTCTACATACTGGACAAAAGTAAGGATCTATCTTCAACTTCATCCTTGCCAAATACTTTCTCTCATCACCAATTGGTAAAATATTTCCCTTTGCTTATCCACTTATGCCCTCCTTGTTAAGTTTTGCCTTAAAATAAAATTCTATTGCTCAAACACTCCTCGTATGCTATCTCTAATAGCCCATCTACTTGTACAGATACTCTCAGACTTGTAGAAACATTACATAAAAATACCATCTTAAATGAGTTTAAAATGTAGATAGTAATGGAAGAAAACTTGATATTCTGCTTGATATAAATATGCTCCATATTATAAAATAAAAATTGCATGGTGTTAGTCTTTTCTTTTAGTTTGATATATATCCTAAGGCTATATTAGGGGACCATCAAGGTGAAAGGAGGGGGGGGGGGGCAAATTGCAATAATTACAACTTTAACCATAAAATGGTTGTAAAATTAGCAATCTAAAAATGCTTTTTTTTTGTTTTAGCATGTCTCTTTTAGGAGAGCTGCTATTCTAAACCTTTACCTGAAATGTTTCTTGCTTGTAGTTTGGGTAAATTTTGAGTTTTTCCTATTACATATCATTTGATACATCTTTTTATGCCCTTTCCAAATGTAATAATTGCTTCTTTGTTAATTTTACTTTGAGCCCTTAAAATGACACCTTGTTCCTTTCTATTTACAGTACAAAATGGTTACCAACAACCATGAAAATAACTTTAAAACAATCATGTAAACTTACTTATCTCAGTAATTGGATGTACACTGTTTTACTTAACCCTCTGCCAAACCAACAATCCACCTGATGGATAAATATATGTGCTGCTATTAATGTTCACATTCTGATTATTTTACAGTAACTTTTAGAATTCTAGTATCCAATTCAAAGGTATCAATATACAATCAATCCTCCTCAGACAGAAACACTGGAAAATTCTGAAAACCAACATTAAACAATTTTAAAATGCTTTGGGAGTAAAATTCATTTCTGACAGAAATGCATTTTAAATTTGGATTCAGGATGCAATTCTGACTATAGAGGTAAGTTTATGGTAAAGTTCTACTTTAGCTATCTTGGAAAGGTACCTACCTCCATACCTTCTCTCTCTAGAGGGTCCTGACCTTTAAAAATCCATGTGTTTGAAGAAGACATGCTATGCTTGACACCCTGCTTATTAAGTGCACTGCCTGTGCTTGTAATTTCTTGCTTGCTTTTATATGATTAGTGCTGTTTTTACAATTGCTTGAGTGTTTTATATGCTTTTTGTTGTAGGTGCTTGCTTGGGTTTCCATTAAACTGTTAATCTGAACCAAAAATATTGCAGTGTTATAAAAGTCAAACCTTGCAAAATGATCTTCTCCTTAAATGAAGTACAACAAAATTGTTTTCAGCTTCACAACTTTGCTCAATCTCAATTTATAAGGTTGTTTTAAAGATATGCAAATATATTTCCTAAATTTTGAAAAAAAATGATATGGCTTAAAATTCTTCTCAAATAAAAGAAATTGCATTTTTCAGAACTAAAGCCAGATAAAAAGAAACTGATAACTGAAAATTAAGGTAATATGTTTTTTTGTCAAAATTTCAATGGGTATAAACCTGTCATGTAGGCAAATTTAAGGACCCTCTAGAGGGAGAGAGTGTTGGTATGTACTTCTGATGTTTATTTCTGATGCAAATGAGAGGTAAGTTTAAACTTTGGTAAATATTTACCAAATCAGAAATTCTATTTCTGATGTAAATGGGAGGTAAGTTTAAACTTTACCCCCCCCCCCTAATGTAGAAATATATACCCTGAATTGGCATATATAGGGGGGGCTGAATTTCATTTCTGATAGAAATGATTATTATATTTGTAATCAGCATAAAAAAGGCATCAAATGGTATATTCACTTTAGTTGTTACTCAATAATATGATTTGGTAAATATTTACCTAAACTTTACCCCCCCCCCCCCTACCTAATGTGCAAATATACCCTGAATTGGTATATATAGGGGTGTGGGTAAAATTAATTTGAAGAAAAAGTGATTATCATATTCGGAGAGCATAAAAAAACCATCAGGTGGTATTTTCACTTATTTGTGAGATGATCTATGCGAAAATCTATTATAATTACTTTGTAAGAAGTTCCAAAAATATAACATTAGAGCAACAGCCAATAAAGACTAAAAAGATATAAAGGTAAACATAAAGATCCATGAGCTTGGGATTTGAAATTAATCGCTAAATGAATTAATGCTGTCGCTCGAGCAGTTGTTTCGCCGGACAATTGTTAGCTAACAATGCTAAGATATATTTGTTTGGAAGGTGGAAACAGAACTGTTGGCTAACAGTTTTTAATTAGACGGCAGAAGCACTATAATTAGGAAAATTGATAGAGAGCAGTTATCTGTCTGGACAGCGGAAAAAAAACCCTTTACAGGCACAGCTCTTTGGTGTTAGCCTAATGAGAGTGTTTGGAGCCCAAACATGTAATACAGACGTTTGTAGTACAGACGCCCAACTGAGATTGTTCTATGGTACCAATCAATTCGGGATTTCGGAAGACAAAAATATCGGTTGTTTCTATTGCAATTCTAAAAGGCTTTCCCAGTAGGCAAAGCTCAATTGAATTGCCCCTACTCCATGCATATCTATTTTAGTTCTTGAACAAGTGAAATGACATCATTTTTATACAATTCTGAAAAAGATTATGTCTGATTGCCTCTTACTGAGACTATATAACTTGGCTTTACTCCAATTAGTCAGGGCTCAAGTCTTTCATCACTTCCACCAAGTGGATTTAATTCAAAAATCAACTGTTTCTTAGGCTATTCTTAGTTTTTTCGGCTTCTAGCACACATTAGCTTCATCATTCATAACTTAGGAGCACCTGTAACCCAACTTTTTTAATATTGGAAGATAAGGTATATAGACATCGTGTCATATACCTTTTGCCTGTGGTTTAGACCTTGGACTCAAGTTGATTGTTGTTCAACTGCAATCAGCTTCAGATGTTTTACTTCCCGTAGTTTCAGACATTCTGATCATTTCATCCCCAAACTCTAAATAGTTTTTTTTTACTCCTGTTATTGCGTAGATTCAGCGCATAATCACTTAAGGATGTTGAGAATTTCGCTTACGAATTTTAGAATAGCACACAAAGCAGCTCTTTGAATTTTTCCCCAAAAGTAACTAACTTGAGTTTATCAAAAAATTTTGTTGGAACCCCTATTAAGTTGGAACCCCAATGCCTTCCCAAGGCCAGAACAAAATTTGCACTTTACTGAAAAAATACAAATGAATGTGCATTGTAAGTTTAATATACATATACTGATATTTAGTAATCAAAATGTTAAAATTATTTGATTTATTAAAGTTATAAAAGTAAAAACATTTATATTTTTTTCAGTAAAGTGCAAATTTTGTTCTGGCCTTGGGAAGCAATAGGGGTTTTACGCCCAACTTATATTAATTTCTGCTCGTTTTGAGTTTGACTCGGTTATTTATAGTAATTTCTGTTCGTTTTGGGTTTCATTGATATATCGATGCTGATTTGTGGTAGTTTCACGCTTGGTAGATTATTTGATTTTATTTTTGCTCTTTTTTTGTTTAATGGAGTTCTTTACTTTTCTTTGAAAATTTTATTTTGTGGAAATTTTTTTTTAAAATTAATTTCTTAATTAATTAATTAGTTAGTCGCTCTCCAATCACTTTCAACTAATAAAAAAGGCACTGGCCCTTTCAGATTCCAATTGAATGAGCCCTTTTGAAGTTTCTACGCTTTCTATAAAAACCTTATACGCCCCCAGGGTATAACTTATAACCCTTGCCCTGAGGGCTGTGGGGCGGGGGTTGTCATCCTTAAAGATCCAATTTCCAAAAATTTCAACTACGTTGAATAGAATGGCTATCTAAAATATTGATTGGATGTGTTTGGAGAAAAGATGGGCAAGAGGGGGGGGTAGTTGCTTTCAAATCACTTTAGACTATTAAAAAGGGCACTAGCCCTTTGAATTTCCAATCGATTCAGCCCTTTTTCAAGTTTCTATGACAAAGATTTCAATAAAAACCTTATGTGCCTCCAGGGCATAACTTATAACCCTTGCCCTGACGACTGTGGGGGGAGTATCCTGCTCAAAGGTATAATTTCCTGAACTTTGAGCTGTGTGGAACAAAATGGCTACTCAAAATCTTTATTGGATGTGTTTGGGGAAATGGTGGGCGTGGAAGGGGTGTTAGTTGCTTTCCAATCACTTTCGACTATCAAAAAGGGCACTAGCCATTTCAATTTCCAAGCGAATGAACCCTTTTTGAAGTTTCTACGACAACGCATTATATAAAACATTATGTACCCTGGGCATAATTTACAACAGTTGCCCTGAGGGCTGTGTGTGCGGGGCGGGGGGGGGGGGGGGGTTCATCCTCAAAGACCTGATTTCCAGAACTTAAAACTACGTTGAACAAAATGGCTGTCTCAAAATTTTTATTAGATGTGTTTGGGGAAAAGGTGGGCGTGAGAGGCGGGTTAATTGCCCTCTAATACTGTCGACTATTAAAAAGGGCACTATCCCTTTGAATTCCAATCGAATGAACCTTTTTAAAGTTTCTATGACAACGACTTCTATAAAAAAAAACCTTATACGTCCCCAGGGCATAACTTACAACCCTTGCCCTAAGGGCTGTGGAGGACTGTCCTCAAAAACATAATTTTTATCTCGAAATCAACTACGCTGAACAAAATGGCTATCTCAAAATTTTGATTGGATGGGTTTCGGGAAATGGTCGGCGTGGGGGGGGGGGGGGCTAGTCGCCTTCCAATCACTTTCGACTATTAAAAAGGGCAAAAGCCACTCCAATTTCCAATTGAATGAGTGTTTTTCGAAGTTTCTACGACAACTTCTTCGATACGAGGTGCCCTGCTCTAAAGGAAAAAAAAAATAATACATTGTGCCAACATTTTTCTCATATGCCCCCAGGGCATAACTTAAAACCCTTGCCCTGAGGGTTCTGGGGGAGTGTCCACCTCTTTGCTTAGTCCCCATGGCTTGTCTCGTTCTCGGGTGTCCCCGTTCTTTACTTAGGCAGCGCGATCGCGCTGCCTATGATTTATACAACAACTTTCTATATAAACCTTATATGCCCCCAGGGCATAACTTACAACCCTTGCACTGAGGGCCCTGAGGGACTAATCATCCTAAAAGACCTAATTTCCAGAATGTTCAACCACGTTGAACAAAATTGATATCTCATAATTTTGATTGGATGTGTTTTGGAAAATGGCGGGTGTGAGAGGGGCGTTAGTCGCTATCCAATCACTTTCAACTATTAAAAAAGGCACTACTTTTTTCAATTTCCAATTGAATGAGTCTTTTTGAAGTTTTTACGACAACATTTTCACTAAAAACTTTATATGCTCCAGGGCATAACTTACAACCCTTGCACTGAGGGCTCTGAGGGGGTAATCATCCTAAATGACCTAATTTCCAGAACTTTCAACTACGTTGAACAAAATGGATACCTCAAAATTTTAATTTGATGTGTTTGGGAAAATAGTGGGCGTGAGAGAGTCGTTAGTCGCTATCCAATCACTTTCAACTATCAAAAAAGGCACTAGCCCTTTCAATTTCCGATTAAATGAGCCCTTTTGAAGTTTCTACGACAACGCTTTAAATAAAAACTTTATATGCCCCCAGGGCATAACTTACAACCCTTACCCTGAGGGCTGTGGGGGGAGGGATTGTCATCCTTAAAGACTTAATTTCCAAAGCTTTCAACTACGTTGAATAAAATGGCTATAAAAAATATTGATTGGATGTGTTTAGGGAAAAGGTGGGCGTGAGAGGGGGGTTAGTTGCCCTCAAATCACTTTTGACTATTAAAAAGGGTACTAGCCCTTTGAATTTCAAATCGAATGAGCCCTTTTTCAAGTTTCTACGACAAAGATTTCAATAAAAACCTTATATGCCCCATGGCATAACTTATAATCCTTGTCCTGTGGGTTGTGGGGGAATGTCCTCCTCCAAAACATATTTTCTATCTGGAAATCAACTACGCTGAACAAAATGACTATCTCAAAATCTTTATTGGTTTTGTTTGAGGGAATGATGGGCGTGGAGGCTTGCTGCCCTCCAATCACTTTTGACTATTAAAAAGGGCACTAGCCCTTTGAATTTCCAATTGATTGAGCCTTTTTTGAAGTTTCTACGACAAAGCCTTCTATAAGAACCTTATATGCCCCCAGGGCATATAAGGGGGTTAATTGCTCTCCAATAACTTTCGACTATTAAAAAGGGCACTAGCCTTTCGAATTTCCAATCGAATCAGCCCCTTTTGAAGTTTCTACTACAACTCCTTCGATACGAAGTGCCCGGGTTTGGAGAAAAAAAAAAACACATTTTGCCCCACATTTTTCCATATGATGTGCCCTACTCTAAAGGAAAAAAAAATAAATAGTACATTGTGCCAACATCGTTCTTATATGCCCTCAGGGCATAACTTAAAACCCTTGCCCCGAGGGTTGTGGGGGAGTGTCCTCCTCCAAAACATATTTTCTATCTGGAAATCAACTACGCTGAACAAAATGGCTATCTCAAAATTTTGATTGGATATGTTTAGGGGAAGGATGGGCGTGGGAAGGGGAGGGGGCCAGTTGCCCTCCAATCACTTTCGACTATTAAAAAGGGCACTAGTCACTCCAATTTCCAATCGAATTAGCCCTTTTTGAAGTTTCTACGACAAATTCTTCGATACGAAGTTCCCGGGTTTGGAGTAAAAAAAAACACATTTTGCCCACATCGTTCTTTACTTAGGCAGCGCTAGCGCGCTGCCTATGAAACGGCTTTTGTGATCTAGGGATTTGTGATTCGAACAATATTTGAACTTTAGCGTAAAGAGCGAGGTTTCAACTTGTGGGTGAACCCCCTTATATACGCAATAATTTGTTTTCGTTTTATGTTTTAATATTGCTCCTTACTTTTAGTTGAAAAAAAATTGTTTTTTTTATGTAATTAATTAAAAAAAAACTTTCCGAAAAATAAGTTTTTCAAAGAAAAGTAAAGGCCATTTTAAACTTAAGCTTAGAAGATACAAATACCTTTTAAATTCAAAATCAAAACGACCAGAAATTACTTTCAAAGAATAAATAAAACCCAAAACGAAAAGAAATTAAATAAACAATCAAAGCAAAAACATACAACAAGTAATAATATAAATGAATAAATAGATCTTAAAGCGAGTAATGCTTAAATTCAATATGAAAATCAAGCTTAAGACAAAAAAAATATTTTCCTATTGAAGTGCAAGTGAAACTTAAAACGAACCAAAATTAAATAAACAATCAATGCAAACAAACATACAATAGATATTAATGTAAATTAATAAATAAATCTTAAAATGAGTGAAACTTAAATATAATATGCAAATCAAGCTTGAAACGAACAAAAATCACCACAAACAAGAGTTTGGGTATGACCTCCTTCTCTCACTGTAAAAGTCTAAAGCCTACTGCGTCATTGGCGTTTTACTGAAAACCAATTTTATGACAAATATTTTCTTTTGTACTGAATATTGAAAATAACCATTAAAATTGTAGTAACATTTTGAACTGATGAGCTTTCAGCAATTAATGTCATTATACATCAAATATTCGGTTTAATTTATTAGCTCTTTTTAAAGTTGTTAAAGACGAACATAGTTTCACTACAAACAAGTGTTTGGATACTGCCTCCTTTCCTAACTGTAAATAAAAACCAAAAGCCTACTGCGTCATTAGCACTTAACTGAAAACGGCTTATATTACAAATATTTTCTTTTCCAGTTCTTACAGCATTGAAAATAAAAACACAATGACAGTGTAATAAATTCTTGAACTGATGGATCTTTCTACAATTAATATCATTATACATCAAATATTCAATTTGATGGTGTTTATACTTTCAAAGACTGTCAGGAAGCATATAGTTTTCCGTAAAGCGGAGCCGGTTGCCCTCTGATCACTTTTGACTCTTAAAAAGGGCACTAGAACTCTCGATTTTCAATCGAATGAACCCCCTTTGAAGTTTATAAGACGACCTCTTCTATATGAAGTGCCTCTGGAAAAAAATGGAGTGTGGGGGGGGAGGCTAGAGTAGGAAAATATTATCCAATACGAAACTTACATAATTTATGCATGGTTATGGTTTGTTGGTTATATGGTTTGATGTTGTTTCTTAGTTCTGTTCTGTTTGTTGTTGGTTATATGGTTTGATGGTTATATGATTTGATGTTGTTTCATAGTTCTGTTTGTTGATGGTTATATGGTTTGATGGTTAAATGGTTTGCTGGTTATATGGTTTGATGTTGTTTCTTAGTTCTTTTATGTTTGTTGTTGGTTATATGGTTTGATGGTTATATGATTTGATGTTGTTTCATAGTTCTGTTTAATGATAGCTATATGGTTTGGTGGTTATATGATTTGATGTTGTTTCATAGTTCTGTTTGTTGATGGTTATATGGTTTGATGGTTAAATGGTTTGCTGGTTATATGGTTTGATGTTGTTTCTTAGTTCTTTTATGTTTGTTGTTGGTTATATGGTTTGATGGTTATATGATTTGATGTTGTTTCATAGTTCTGATTGTTGATGGTTATATGGTTTCATGGTTCTGTTTGTTGATTATGTGGTTTGATGTTGTTTCTTAGTTCTGTTCTGTTTGTTGGTCAACTTATTTGATGTTTCTAAGCCTAATGAATCCGGACAGAAGTTTACATCATTGTCAGATAAGAGCGTCTAGCGGTAACAAGATCACGTGTCTCTTTCTAGAACAATCAGGGGATGTTTCTAAGTGTATTGATCCACTAGCGGTACGACCTATTGTTTCTAAGAAATTCCAGCCTGGTTTTATGTAATAGGCTATGATGAAAATCAAGTTAGACAATTCTATTTTTAAATATAGCTTCTCTGGAAATATTAGTATAAGTGCATTGCATATCTGCGATATTGTAACAGTTCATTTTAGGCTATTGAACAATAAGCACCATGGAAAATCTTGACAATATTGTTAACCAATTATATGCCGTAAGTTTATTTTATAAATAATTAATTGAGATACGTTGGTACTGTTGCATTTTACGGAGACTTCTTAAAAGTCAGGTTTGGTTAATAAAATGAAAATGGATGAATAATAGCTTAGAAACAAATTCGGGGTATATATATTCACACATTTTTGGGGGGCGGGGGTTTTAAGGCATTGCAAATATTGAATGTAACCCAGATAGCATTTTTCTTGAATGATATTAATTCATTTGGGGCCTAGACTAGCCTAGTAATGAAATTGTTGCTTGATGTAAGTTTTAGGCCTATAAGCTAAGGATATATTTTCACATTGTGGGTGGGGGTGGAGGGGGGTGGTTGGGTAAAGCATAAAATATATTAAATGTAAGCCTGGTAGTATTTTTTCTTTGATCATATTAATTTATGTGGACTTGTTCGCAGTGAAATGTCACTCGATGAAAATTTTAGGCCTATAAGCTGTGGGTTAACGATCTTTCTTTCTAATTTAAAGTTAAGATCTAAATACCCCCCTGTTTCTTAAGCTTATAACATTTCGAAAGTTATGCCACGGGTTTGTAGCCTACGGAACTATCTAAATTTGACAATTTACCCCCCCCCAATCCCCGTTTTTTTCATTAACCCTGGTTTTTAGAAACTTGATTTCTTTTAAGGACTCTCTGCTATATTATGGCTTTTTTGTGTGTCATTTTTGCTCTATAGACTTTTCTGAAGGAAACGCGGTACTTATGCATTATACGATACACACGAGAGAAGTCAAGTTCGCTTAATGCTAATGCAATAAAATGTAGTATTTTATAAACAAATTTGGTTAATATATTTGCACATTAGGATGGTTGGGTAAAGCATTGCATATATTAAATTGGTATAACCTGGAAATTGATTTTCTAACATCAATATGGAAGAGGGGGGAGTCTGGTTTTCACTCCAAATTGTTCAATCTTACTATGGTTAAGAAAGTTCCTTTTTAGGGCAAAGGAGTTGCGCATCAAATTTCGAAATCGGGCGCTTTTTTTCCTATGTATGGTTCCCATCCATTAAGGTGGGTAGAGTTATTCTATGAAAAACTAAACTTTCTTTCTTTTCTAGGATAATTTTGAGCAATGTCCCCCACCAGACAAGAAGGCGAAAACCACTGTTAAAACCCCTTTGAGGGTATCAGTTGCACAGTATTGCCGTTGGCCAAGACCTTCAGCTCAGTGTACCCTGCCTATACATGGTTGTGACGTTGCTGGTCCGTCCACCACCTATCAAGCGTTGCCGGGGCCTTCGAGGCCAACGCCCTCTATACAAGGCGAGAATGAGCCTCCTTCAGCCCTCAACATGCAAGCTGCAAATCATAATGTAAGTTTTTAAATTTTATTTCCGCTAATGATTTTTTCTCCCAAAGTGAAATATATATCGCTCTCCTTTTGAGCTATTTAATTATCAGATCATGTCAAGTGCACGCATCTAGCCTGCTAAATCTTATAAATTAGGAAAGCAGCTTAGTAAATGTTTCGCTGAAAAAGATACTTTTTTATTCCCGTCATATTGTCTAGAGTAAATCCTATGAATTGCAAGAGGGGATGGGGGCAGATGTTGATTATGATAAATAGTTTCATATGATATTTGTTTTCCATTTTTTAGTACATTAAGATGAAACTAGAAAGTCATTTTCATTATAGACAGCGCAAGCGCTGCTTATTTTTCTGTCTACTAGATAATTCGCTGAGAAAGCTATGAGTATTGCAAATTCAATAGAGATGCTATTAAGTATATTACATGTCACGATTTTCACTATTTTATTGTGTGTGTGTGTGTGTGAGCGGCGCATGCGCTTCTTATTTTTTTGTCTACTGGATAATTTGCTAAGATAGTATAATGAATATTGCAAATTCATGAGTATTAAAGTTCAATTATTTAACTGAAAAAAATAGTTTCACTATTGTTATTAGTACAGAAATAAGTACAAGATGTCAGTTGTTGAAATAGACGCTATTACAAAGCTTAAAAATTAACCAAATGGCACTATGTGCACACAGATATTGCTACTACTAAGCGTGTTTTTTAAGCACATGTTTTAAATGATATGAAAATAATAATCCAATTTAAAAAATAGGGTGTTTCAGACAATTTGAAAATAAGGTATTTTCATTATAGGTTGTATTGGTTCCATATGCATTATCTCCCCCACCAGCTGAAGAAACAAGTCACGAACTTTGTGTCCGCATTGACGCGCCAATGGAGTTTCGTGACAATCAGGACACTGAAATACCAGCTATCGACAAACAAGATCTCGATCTTGTGGTAGTTTTGTGGTAGTGACAAACAAGATCCCGATCTTGTGGTAGCGATGGCAGTGTTAATTTAGACGAAATACCTTCTGATATTGACAATTTATTGATTAATTATTTAGATGTAGACGATAGTACACTTGAATAATGCAATGCAGTTAGTTCAGAGGGCGATTTACCATGGCTAAGCCCTAATACTATACAGATTTTAGATAATTTTACCGAAGAGGTAAATGAGAACCCTCCCCCCACTAATTTAATAGACTTCGACCCAGTTCAATCAAATTTAATTCAAAATGAAATGACTTCGATGGATTTTAGCACACGGACCAGCCCTATTGTAGAACAAAGTGGGGGAGGGGATGGTGATGATAATATACAAGAGGGGGAGGGTTTAGCTAATATACAAGGAAGAGGGGGTAATTATATACAATTAACATCATTACCAGAATTTCAACAAACAAATTTGATATTGAATACAATAGTCGTTTATACTGCAACTTTTGGGGATCTGTTTAATTCACTTATGGGGGAAAATTTTATAACCGAACCCATTTACATCGTTCATGCATATGTAAAATTCGTGCACTTCTAGAAAACCAGATTCAGTTGTGGGGGGTAGGGACTCCATTAAGGTCTCATTTGTTTTAAAAATATTTTATTTGAATGAGGGTCATAATTAAGTGTACGACCATTATGTACACACCGAGATTTTGGTGAACTATCCACATTTGGAGAATTATGAGACAGTCTTTATGCAGTGGATTGAAACTATTATCCCTCATCTCGAAAATTATAATCAGAACGGGGGAGGGGCTGTGGTTTTATTTATTGAAAATTTAATTGTAAATATATGTAAATTTAAAAAAAGATTTTATTTTAAGAGGGGGTGGGGTGGGGGAAAGGGCTATAGTTTTGAAATATAATCCCGATTTACAAGGATGTCCGGGCGTTCAACGAATCTGTTTCAAAACAGGCCAAAAATGTTTCAAGTACGCTTTCCTCGTATCAGCTTTCGAACCTCTACAAAATGACGCTACAAAGAAAAATTTGGAATACTGGGTCGTACATGGGAAAGAGGGGTCTGATTTAACCCCAGTAGATTTCTCTTGTTTAGCGGAAAAATTTCCAGTAACACTCAGTTCGATAGATATTTTTGAACGGGACAACGCCCATTTAAATATCGGTGTTACTGTGCTCCAATACGAAACAGAATTTCAAGAGGGTATTCGTTCTAATAAAAAAGGTGTAATATTTCCAGTAAGGGCCCCGTCGATTGAATCGGTGAAACACTGGGTTTGCTTGTTGTATACACCGCCTAGTGAACCCAATCCTATTACGGACATTAGTAGAGTTCTGGGAGGGGGTAAGGAATTTGGGGTTTGTTATTACTGTCCAACATGCCTGTCTAGATTTCGTAGTGATTTAAAGCTAAAAAATCATATGAAGCATTGCAGGCGTCACGGATATCAATCGGTGGAAACGGTTTCGGGTGACAGGGCCATCTTGAGATTTAAAAATTTCCAGAATACGCTCCTGCAAAGCAATAAAATAAGTTTGGACTGTAAAGCTAAGCTGATGAATGTGAACGACCCACAATTTTCGAGTAGTATCAAAGAACGTCAAGCTATTGCGGTTTCATATGCCCATGCACAAAGAGACAGTTCTATCACTATGCAAATATTAGAAATGGTCGAAACATTGGATGAGATTGAGTGCATGATCAAGGCATTGACTAAATTAATTGTCACTGTAAATGGAGCTATTTCCCGTTTGAGAAATACTCACTACCTGATGTTATTGTCAGCAGAGGATCGCCTGGCCATTAAAAATCAGACAATATGCTGGGTTTGTAAGGGGGAATTTGAAGAGGGTACTAAGGGGAAAGGAACTATGGGAAAAGAGGGGGGGGGGAAGGGGAATGTCAGGGACCATAATCACTTGTGACAGGAAATATCGTCAGGGGGTAGTAATTTTCGTGGTGTAGCACACCAATCGTGTAATGTGAATGTAAGCCAGCATTTTTTTATACTGGTTTTCATTCACAATTCAAATTATGATTTGAAATTTATTTTACCGCCTTTGGCACGCATTCATAGGGACGGGGGGGGCAGAAAATCCATTGGTAAATAGCTCATTTACCTACAATATTATCCCAAAATCTTCTGAGAAGCTAATGCTTTTAGAGTTAAAATGGAAGGTAGTGAACAAAGGGCATATGTGCTGGAATTAAATCCTGGTTTTAGATTCATATAGTTTTTTTCCCCAAGGCTTTGAGTCAACTCATTCAAGTGCAGAAAAGTGACAATTTTGATAGTTTTCCTCTGCTTAAACTGCGCTTTCCAGACAGTGAAAAGTATGACTTACTGACATGTAAAGGCATATATGCGTATGACTATTACTGCTCTGGCGCACGGTTAAGCGAGGAGAAACTACCTCCCATTGAAGCATTCTATTATTCACTTACCAATAGTGAATGCACTGCCGAAGAATATGAATTTGCCAAAAGGGTATGGGATAAGGGTAATTGTAAAAATGGTTGGGATCATTGTAGAATGTACTTGGTCATTGATGTGTTAACTATTTTGAATATTGTCTGCAAAAACACAGATCAAATTTATTCAAAGTTTGGGCTAGACATTGGCTATTATTTTTCCACTCCTCATTTGGTGATGGACTTAGTTCTAAAAAGTAGTAGGGAGGAAACAGGCCTGATCACTGATGTGGATTAACACCTTTTTGTAGAAAGGTCGATGAGCGGTGGGTGTGTTTTTCATGGGGATCTTGTTCAAATAACGGATCCAACTGGACAAGACAGCGGTGTAAAGTCTAATGCAGTTTTTCTTGACATGAACTCATTGTACCCCTAGGCAATGTCTCACTACTGTTTACCATGTGGCAATTACAAATGGCTTGAAAATCCATGTGACATCCCCGACATTCAAACCGTCGAGGAAAATGGTCCACAAGGATAGTTCTTTAAAATTGACGGGCATATACCAGTGGAACTTCACGATACAGTAAAAGATTTTGTTTTTCCGTGCGTAAATAGACCTGTGACCAAGGAGTCATTGAGCCCATACAATCAGTCTTTGGTCGAGGATATGGGCATGCACTGGCCCCCCTCCAAACAGAAATTAATTGACGATTTGGACCCTAAACAGAATATTTTTGTTCACCATGTGCTATTGCAATGGACGGTGAACAATGGTTTCAGGGCCACAAAGATACACAGGGCCCTGCAATTCAATCAGAAACCCTACTTGAATACATTTATTGACACCTTTGTCAGTAAACGTTCACTGGCATGTTGTACTGAATAAGAATATAGCGGGGGGTAGTTCAGTACTGGAAATTTCCAAAAAACTCATGTTGTCGTTCTTTTACAATGTGTGCAAGGTACAATGGCCAAGGGAGGGGGAGGTTCAAGTTTACTATGGGGACACAGATTCTCTGTTGTTAAAAGTTAAAACCGGGGATTTATTAAATCATTTGGAAAATGGGGTGCACATCAGCTCTAGGATGGACTACACTAACTAGAATAAGTCTCTCTACCCCGAGTTGGTGAAACACCAAGCCCCCAATCAACTATTAATGTGAAAATCAGAGACGGGGAGTGATTTAATATCAAATGGGGTGTTCCTAGGTCCTAAATATTACTGTGTGGAAACACAGGACAAAGATATAAAGCAGGCATGCAAACAGGCGCCTACACACTTTGTAAAAAATAATTTTGACATGAGTGTCCACAGAAAATGTTTAGAAAGTTGTCTAGTGCCAAGAGAAAAAGTTCTAGCAATTCGCTCTCTACAGTGTAGAAACTATACTCTTAGAGTGGAAAAAATGCCATGTCATGCATATCCGAAGAGGTCTGTGTGCTCGAGAATGGTGTAAAAGTACTCCCCCACGGCCAATATCGAATTTCAGATCGAGTTGAATGTGTGGACTATCGAAACCAACTCGGTCTGGATAATTAAATCTGGTCCCGCCCGCGGGTCCCGCCCGCGGCCGACCCCGGCCAGCGGCCTTCGGCCCCGGAGGGGTGGGGGCCCTTGGGGGGATTCACATTTTCTCTTCTTAGTCTAGAAATTTGTTCAACTGTGTTGCTATTGTTCTTGCTGTATTTAAAGTTTTTTTTTGTCAATAAGTGAAAAATAGTGTGGGCTATTGTGTATGCTATTCACGTTGTATTTTGGTAAGAAATGAAAAATATTGCTGCATTGTTTTACAAATAGTGTGTGCTATTTTACGTTGTTTTTGTCAATAAAGGAAAAAAATATGTTTTTCTTGTTCTTGTTATTGAATAGATAGATCTATGGGAAAATTATTATTTATTCATTAGGCAAGTATTGTTTACAGTTAGTTGTAGTCCGACTGTTGTAAACAACAGTATGTATTAAATTAAAACACCATTCAGGTCGTTTCTGTGTGGCCTGTCAATGTCTGGGAAAACGACACTTTTAGCTAAAATAATTAAAAATTGTAATAAAATGTTTTTGGAAAAACCTAAGAAAATTTACTATTGCTATAGTATTTGGCAAGAGTACTACGATCAAATAAAAGCTATTGCCACTGCCACGTCCATGCCAATAAAATTCATACGGGGACTTGATGTTTTCAATATTATTGAACCAAACTCATGGCTTATTATTGATGATTTAGCTGAATCGATTGAACAGTTCTCGCAGGAAATGCTACAACTGTTTACCGTTCGCTCTCATCATGAAAACGTTTCCATAGCCCTAGTTCCACACAATCTGTTTCATCACAAAAAATGTATGAGAACCCTTGCTTTGAATTGCACCATCTATATTACCTATCGAGTTATATGTGATTCTAGCTCGCTAATAACTCTCAATAAGCAAATATATCCAGGTGCTCCCAAATTTCTACTTTCAGCGTACAGTCAGGCGACAAATAAGCCCTATGGGCACATTTTGCTAGATCTTAATCAGAATACAACCGAGGATCTACGTGTAGTCACAGATGTTTATGACAAAAAAATTACTGTATATCTTCCAGTGAACAGTAGAAAAGGCTATTAGTTTCCATCATGACATTGAAGAAACTACACGAAAATAGACATTTATTATCCGTTCTAGGCACTTCAAAGCCTCCACTCAGGAAGGCTATACTCAAACATGGTGTTGACAAAGAATTTATTAATCTAATATCTGAACTTTGTTTAAATTTAACTGAGGGCAATGTACACTTACCAGAAGGTGTAAGACAACTGACGAAGCAACATCGTTCCACTCTACGTGCCATGGCTTGCAAAAACAAAGAAAAAACTTTTAAAGGAAAACGTCTCCTTCAAGTGGGTGGTAGCTTTTTTACACTTTTACTGCCAATAATTGTAGGACTTGTAAACAGTTTTCTCTAGATGGCTAAACCCTATAAATTGACTCCAATAGAACTTGTCCTCTAACCCGTGGAACATTTTGAAGACAATCTAAGCAAATTCATTAATGACAAAAATATTGCCGTTTATAAAAAGCTAGTTTTACTTCAAGATGCATTGCGACGTGTGAACAAACATAGACCTTATCGTAAGAGAGCCGTCACCGTCACAGATCCCCTTAAACAGGAAAAATCTCCTCAAGATTCTGCACAATCAAAGGAGAAAGAATTGAATTCCATAGTGACATCAATCGGAAACCTATTGCCAGTGACCTATTGAGAACAGAGTAAAAGAGTATTAACATATCTCATGTTGGAAAGTGATGGTGATTACCAAGTTCAAGTCGATAGTACTGGGAAACGAATTATAATTCAGGAAAAGAGTTATAATATAGTTGATTTAATTTGCGATATTATTACAAATCGTTAAAGACTTTTATCATTTGACAATAATCTATACACCTTTCTAAATGCATCAAACTTCCCCAAAAGTCTTATTGGCAATAAGCAAATTCTAAAGAAATTAAAAGAATATAGTCCTCTAACAACTCCAACAACACCATTTAAAAAAGAAGAAGAAGATGATTTTATTTCAATCTTGGATAATACTAGCGCTCCTAGCAGAAGCAATGATTTTATAACACCAACGATGATGGCTAGACAAAATCGAAGACGTATTGATTCACCCTCCAGTGTGCAAAAGGGGAGTGGAAATTACACTGCGTGTTTGCGTTCAAAATGGATGAAGTTTTAAAACATGTCTATGAAAATATTGGTGAAGAGGGAAGTCTAAATTCCCTAAAGTTGCCTCTTACATAGGTGGCAGCACTTTAAAAACGCAAAAGAGTATCTAGAAAATGAACCGAGTTACACACTGCATTGGAATCGTAGGCTTCGTGGCAAACAATATCGACAAACTAAAGCCCTTTTCCCTCTGCATATAATGCAAACTGATCTTTTAACTTTAGATGCAATTCAACGGTGTCATAATACACCCTACAAATATATTCTAGTGGCAATCAGTGTCCTTAGTCGGTATGCCTATGCTATTCCATTGCAATCAAAGCGAGGTGTTGAAGTTGCTCAGGCTTTAGAAAGTATTCTTGAGCAGGATTGCTATAGAAAAATTCAATCGGATCGTGGTAGTGAATTTGTCAATCCTCATGTGCAAAAGGTTCTACTGAAATATAATACTAAGCTCTATCATAGTCACAGCTCGATAAAGGCTGCATTGTCTGAACGATTGATAAGAACGATTCGTCTATTAATTTCAAGATATTGCACGCTAAAAAATATTGCTGCATTTATTAATGATTTAGATAAAATCATGCAAATATATAACCAACGACCACATCGATCCCTGTCCAATGTTAGCCCTCAGGAAGATCATTGCAGTGAAAATACATTTGATGCTTTTCTAAAGCAATATTCCAGTGAAAAAAAAATTGTGAAGAAGAAATTCAATGTTGGTGATACTGTTCGAATTAATAGAACCACCAATATTTTTGAAAAGGAGAATTATTTATGGAGCACTGAACTTTTTAAAGTGTCCAAAATCCTAGACACTACACCCACGACATATCAGCTGCGAGACACCAAAGATGATGAAATTCTCGGCAGTTTTTATGAATATGAACTACAAAAAGTTAGAAACACTAGTGAAATTTATCAAATTGAAAATATATTAAAGAGTCGAATTCGCAGGGGCAAGAGACAGTTGCTTGTTCGTTGGCTAGGATACAACTCTGATTTCGATTCTTGGGTTGCAGTTGAAGACATTAACAATGCCCAATGATTTCTATGTGACATTCATGTCCATTGTTTCCGATCCTCTCTATAATGATTTGAATAAAACAAGTGATTTTTGGACGAACCTCTCCCCCACCATCAAATTCGACGGCGCATATAAAGTGGCTCTTGTCGACTGTAATCTAAAAAACACATATGACATCCTGAGAAAATATCGCAAATATGATATAAAAATTAGACCCTATGATTGACCACCACCCCCAGGTGATCAAGAACCAATTCAAAGGATCAATTGGATAAATTATCCATATATTGAATTACCCTACGAAGAACTCACCTGTATGAATGATTTATGTCGTTCTATCAATAGAAGAATTTCCGCTCGTAAAAAAGGAGCCTTTCATATCAACCATTTAAAGGAGGAGGGCAAGATCTATATTAGTTCACCCATTGCTTAAGAAAAGGTTATTCTCAATGATAATCTAAAAGATGTTCTTGGTTTTAAGCTTAATATAATCAATGGCAAAAGTGCTGGAAACACTAATTTTATTTTTGCTCACTACCCACCTGCCTTCACCGAGGACACTTGTATATTTCTCTACGCTTCATTTGTTGAAACATCCAGAGTTGGCAATAGCATTGTCCCCTCCTACGAGTTCTTGAACGAAAAACCAATCAAGAACATATTCCCCATTAAACTATAAAGTATCTTCAGTATATCTCCGTAAACACTTCCTATTTGGAACTCTTTCAGTTAACACTAAGAACTGAATTAGGTGATCCCCTAGCAATATCAAAAGGTTTGGCTCTGATTACATGCCATTTTCGACCCATTCAGCAACAAGATGTCTAATAGAAAAGTGTTATTCATTTGTCCTGATATTGATTGCTATGTTAAAACTCTTGGCCCAAGACAACTGGGCAATGGAATGGACTATTACAAAGGTCGCTCATCAATGTCTGGCTATGGTCTTGGCAGTTGGTTTGCTAAGCTGTTTCGCTCTGCACTACCTCTGGCTAGAAAATATATTGCACCGGCTGCGACAGATTTTGCATCCTCTACACTATACGATTGGGGCTCTGGCAAGGATTAAAAAAAAAGTGCTTCGGAAAATCTTAGGTCCAGTGCGTGAACCCTTGGCGAACAATTGAAATCTCAACAGAATGGAAAAGGTTTAAAAAGGTCGGGAAACATTGCACCACTCATCAGTCTCTACTCAGGTCAGAAACGAAAGACATCACCCTTATCAAAGAAAAGAAGGAAAAAGACGACACGTAGAGTAAACAGAAGAAGAAGCCCCAGGAAGAGAATCATTAGATCGAAACTGGATTTTTTTTCATAGATGGCAGTCTCTCAAATTATACAAGCTATATGCAATTCATGCTGATGACACCCGTCATACAAGGAATTGAGAGGCATGTCCTATGGATATGAATATATTACTAATACTGATAGTACAGATGCACTTAAAAATGCTACAACTAGTGAACTACATCTAGTTGGAAAAATATATCATGAAATATTTAATATACCTCAATGGCTACCACCCAGTATTAAAGTGGATATAAAATTGACGCTTGCTCCATCTAATTTCATTTTACGAAAGGAACTTGCTGCCAATCCTGATGTAAATCTCTCTCTCACCTCGGCAATACTACATGCACGAAAGCAGACAGTAATGAGTTCTGTTGCTTTGGCAGTGGAAAAACTGAGAGCCAGTGGAAATAACATTAAACTACTTGTTCCTCATACATTCACCAATCAACATCATATTGCCACAGACTCATGCACCTTCACTGACTCATCCTTTATCAATGGCGAAATTCCTTCAAAATTAGAATTGGCATTTGTAAAAATCGCTAGTGCAATAGGATCGTGGAATGGATGCCTACATAAATTTGAGATGTTTGGGCTTTCATCTCTTGTCTGCAAAGTAAATGGAATCCCACTCTACAATCTATCTTTTGATAAATCCTATAGGACATTGTACGAACTGACCATGCAAACCCTAGATTATAATTCAGAACTATTTGAAAATGGTATAACTGAAGACATGGTTGCTAAAACACATGGCATCATTGCATTGGACCTGTATGGCACCCAGGATATGACTATAGTATGTATGGGGAGTTTGCGTTTAGAGTGTACATTTGCCGATCCATTAGCTGAGAGCATTACACTAATCACACTAAATGAATTTGAAACCTATTAGGAAATCACTCCCGAAGGCAGTGTTCTACTAGACCTTGCACTATGAACACCAGTCAAATAATCAATGTATTTAATATGGACCCCTACATGTCCAAATATATATCCTATTGTCTGCCCTCGGACTTTCTTGGAAAAATTTAAGGTGCCAACAATACCCTAATCATTGTTAATAGCAGTCCGTCGAGTGCGGATACTGGCAATTGGTTGTGCATCTTTCAAACAATGAAGATGATTTAATTTTTTGATCCTCTCAGTCTACCCTATACATTCTACACTCCACACATCAGCAAGTATATTGAGAGCAGTGGGAAGACTATTATTCAAAACCGGAAGAGAGTGCAGGATCTGACGACTAAAAGCTGTGGTTTCCTTGTCACAACGTCACAACGATGACGTAGAAACCAAATTGTCTTGTTACCCCAACAGTTGAATCGTAGACCTGATTCTTCCTCCCAAAATAATTTAAATCCACGACGATACCAATGTCGTAGAAATAAACTAAAATCACGTTTTGGGTTCTTTCCAGTCATACCTGGATAAGTATTCTCCCGCTGATCACATTTGTCATAGTGGCAATTGGAGCATAGATGTCCTCTAGGGTGAGAGTCACAAATCTCTTCAAGACATGAATTACATCCTTTAATTTGTACTGCATATCCTCTATGCAATTTACATGGATTGCATAATTTGCACTTTTCGTTATAGTCATCAATAAGTGTACAATTCTCACATGATGACCAACTACCAAGAGTGTACATGCATAGTGGACAGGTAAAAATATTTTTGGTTTTCGATGTCAACTCTCTCACAGCTATAAAGAAACTGATCCTCGTTCGATAAATTCAGATGGGAATGGGAGAGGAGTAACTCTTTGACGTTACCTCTTTCGAAGGGGGGGGGGCATCTATGGTAATGTTTTCAAAAGTATATCGACGATATTATTTTGCTCTGTTCCAATTAATATATCAACAAATTGAGTAAAAGCATCTGAGTCACGTCGTAAAAGCTTTATACAATAGTCCAATAGGGGAGAATCAGTTTTCATTATATTGTCAAGTGTCCCCTGTGAGAATATCTTCCGTCGAAGGGATATCTCGAGAAAATCATCATCCAAAATAAAATGTTTTTCCATAATCACACGATTCAACCTAATTCTCTCTTTCTCAAATTTATCCATTTTTTCAATCCTATCACTCTCGCTGCTGACTCTAACCTAACCATGATTCGTTCTACTTTATGAATATTTGATAACCTAACATATAGAAAAGGGTGACATTTTCGATTTCGAAACAATTTTATTGTATATTTACAACAGTAATATATATTACACATGTACGATTAGCGATATAGCTTATTGTCTTCGATATGCTTCACTATTTCATTTAAAGCACTTTGAAGTCTATTCACATGTGCTATATCAACTTTTGCAGCGAAGAATAATTGATCCTCCATTTTAAATTTGCTCAAAGATAACACATATCTTGCATATACTTCATCCCATTCCAGACAAAGGCGTGATCCTCTCGTGATTTCCACCGCAATGTTTAGTGCTCTTGTATCATTGCTACCAACTCCACTATCAACTTCTAATAGTGTAAACATTCCACTCATTATTACAAATACATCTTAATAAACGAGTAAAGTCAAACTGTTCTCACTCCTTGAATTCTATTCTCACACTAATAACAACTATAGCAAAAATCCTTCCTTATATTCACTGCGATCTTGTTCCGTTCATATTTCCAAATCCCTGATTGGCCTAGAAAGAGACAGGTGATCCTGTCCCGTTAGATTAGCTCTTATCCAGCAATGATGTAAAGTCCCGTTTGGAGTAATAGAAACATCAAACATGTTGGCCAACAAACAAACAGAACCATGAAACAATACTCATAACCATCAAACAACATCAAACCATCAACATACAGAACAGAACACAAACAACATCAAACAATATAACCATCAAATAGAACAGAAACAACATCAAACAATATCAAACCAGCCATCAACAAACAGAACAGAAACAATATCAAACAATATAACAAACAAACAGAACAAACACAATATCAAACAATATAACCATCAAACAGAACAGAAACAACATCAAACAATATAACCATCAGACCATATAACCATCAAACAGGTCTAGAAAGAGGTGTGGTCTTGTACCGTTAAACTCAATAATAGATGGCAGCAGAGGTGTTCGCCCCGCGCCTTCTGTCCCATTTCTACTCACTTACTGACTAGCAGAAACTAGAAGGCAACTGTAACAAAAGAGAGCTGTTTAAGGGCCCATGTAAAAGCTTATATTTATACCTAATCGCTGGTTAAAAATTAGACTTGATAGCACATTCTCACTAAGTGCACTTTCGGTTGTTTCCTCAACTTTTTAAATGAAACAAGTGCCTTTTCCAATGAAATGACCCAAAAAAGTCTTTTTTCAAAACATAGGCAAGAGCCAAAACTAAGAGTACAAGGACGTCCCTTCCCATTAATTACCGTCGTTAGAACTAGCACACAGGCTTCATCACAGAGTGAAGTTTGAAGGTTCAATTTTAAACTGTTGATCAATCAAGCTTAATTTTTGGTAGATTTTTAATTGAAAAGTTTTTAGTTTAGTTAATTTGTTTTCGCAATAATCTCTTAATTTTAAGATAAGTAGACGATTTATAAAGCTTACTAACAGGGTCTGGAGGGGTAGTATGTGTGAGGGGATCTTGTAAACCTCTAGTTAAGGGCTTTGGACCATAATTATTGAAATGGTACCGTTTTATGCTTCCAAACTCTTCCAGGTAAAAAGTGGTACCAAAAGTGCCGTTTTTAGTGCTTTATAGAACTTTTGGAAGGTAAAATTAGTAAAAAGCACGTAGATATGAGTAATAAGTTTAAAATCAGCCTTCCCGGAATATGCCTTAAAAAATGAGTACATCACGTTTGCAAAAATAGTAGATTATCTGAACGAGTAGATAGCCTGAAAAGTAATCATTAAATGGGACAAACCACGATCGAAAAAAATTCCAAGCTGAAACCGAACGCATGATAATCTAATTTAAAGTCCAGAGCTGTACTGTCAGAACCATGCCTCTAATAATGTAATTTAATATATTGGTGTGTGTAGCACTTTAATTGCGTAGCTTATTAAGAAGGACTGGAGGAGGAATTTGCAAGAGGTGTTTTTGCAAACCTCCAGTTAAGGGTTTAGGACCATAATTATTACAATTATACCGCTTTATGCTTCCAAGATTTTCCACTTAAGAGGTGGCACCAAAATTTTGTTTTCAGTGCTATATCTCCCTTACGAAAGGTAGTAATGCTAAAAAGCACGTAAATATGAGCAAAAGTTTTCAAATGAGCAATTAGACATCACTGTAAGAAGTTTTGGTGGCCCACTAGCCCTAGCTTGTCCACTTGTTACATGGCACCAAAATTGCCATAATTAGTTCTATTTGAGACTTGCAGACGGTGGAATTTATAGGAATAACGTAAATATGAGCAATATTTTTTTATATGAGCTATCAAAAATCTATCTAAGATGTTCTGGTAGCCTGCTAGACCCACCCCTCGAGAAATGGCATAAAAAGTGCCGTTTTTCGTGCCATATGGCACTTGCACACGGCGGAATTTATATAAACCGTGTACATGTGAGAAATAGTTTTTGAATGAGTTCTTAAGCATCTCTCTATGATGTTCTAGTAACCCGCTAGGCCTGGAAAAAATGAATAAAAAACGACAGTTTTAACACTTTTTAACTTTTAGTTACTATGCACTCTGGTTCGCTCTTTACTAAATTGCAGCTAATGCTGTAACTCTGACAAAGAGTTCAATGCAAATTCTCTTCAGAAACTAGTTAATATTAAAATCTGTGAAATCTAATAGATGATAGAATTTTTAAAAACCTAGTAAATATAGGCAATAGCTTTTAATTGAGCCATTAAACATCTATCTACGACGGTGTGGTTGCCTCCTATTGTTTCAGTAGCTTAGTGATGAGCAGAAGATTTATGAAAATTACTAAAGGGGCTGGGAGGAGAGTGCACGGGAGGGGTTCTTTTGAGCCTCCAGTTAAGGGTTCTGGAACATAACTATTACAATAGTACCTGTTTTGTACTTCAGAGCTTTTCCATTTAAGAAGTGGCACCAAAAGTGTTGTTTTCAGTACTATATCACACTTACGAATGGTAAAATTGATACAAAAAAACACGCATACAAAAGCAATAGCTTTCAAAAGAGTCAGTAAACTTGACTCTTGTAAGTTCTGCTAGCCCAATAGCCACAGCTTTTCTACTTGAGACACGACACCAAAAGTATCGTTTTTAGTTCCATTTGGAACTTGCTGATGGTGGAATTTATACGAAAAACGTAGATTTGAGCAGTATCTTTTATATGAGCTATAAGAGATCTGTCTACGATGATCTGGTAGCCTGGTAGTGCCACCCCTTGAGAAATGGCAAAAAACGTGTCATCTTAGGGTCACATGGCACTTGCAGATGGCAGAATTTATAAAAAGCACGTAGATATGTGAAATAGCTTTTGAATGAGCCATTAAGCATCTCTCTGTGATGTTTTGTTAGCCCTCTAGGCCTGTTGAAAAAAAAGAAAGAAAAAGAAAGAAAAACGGGAGACATCAGTGCTACCGATACAAAAATGTGATTCTCTTTATTGTTCAGGGAGGGGGACTTTAGTTTCCTTGTACAATTTTTTCGACCATGCTTATTCAAATGGCACACTTTTCATTTTGATCTGAAGCCATTTTCGAGGGGTTTGAGGTTTTTTTCGAAATCACCATACATTACTTTCCACAATAAATTTTTACTTTTAAGACGAACCAAAATAATAGTTAACATTCTTGAGTCAGTGTCAGATGGCAAGTTTTGTTCATTAGGCAGTTTTTTCAAAATTGTGTTTTTTAACTTTTGGTTACTATGGGCTGTGGTTCGCTCGTTACTAGGTTGCAGTTACCGCTGCAACCATGAAACCTTGCCGGGACATGCTTTAAAAAATGAGCCTGGAAAATGATTGAAAAAAAACGATACCGATACCGATATTCCCGATACGTTACATGCGATACCAATGCGTCCGATACCGATACGCGCAATATCGATACGCGCGATACCACATACAACCCTTCCCCAGGGACTATGGAGGGCCATATCATCATCAAAACTATATATATTGGACCTTTAACTATGTTAAACAAAATGGCTATCTCAAAATTTATACAAAACTAGTGTAGGGGGAGGGGCCAGAAGGGAGGGGGGGCTATTTGCCCTCCAATCTCTTTGATCACTTAAAAGGGGCACTAGAAAATTTAATTCCCATTCAAATGAGCCATTAAACATCTCTGTATGATGTTCTGGTCATTCGCTAACCCCGGTGAAAAAAGAAAAAAAAAGGAGACATATGGTTGGAGCTCCCTCTGCAGCCACGATCCAGCAAAAAAAGAAACGAAGGTTTTTTCTTGTATGTGGTAGGCTATATGATATATGTGCACATAAGACGCTGTCAAAACATGAGCTTACAATTTGAAAAGCTTTCAGAATATAGAATTAAAGACAGAGAAAAGAAAGGAACAGTGATAGTGCTAAGTAGCACATCTTCAGGGATTTGTAAATGCGCAATATTTACACTGGATTACGCGTGAACAGTGCTGTTATTCACCTAGTTTTCCATAAGCGTTTCAGCTAGTTGGATGAGTATTGGTTATTATCTTTACAGATTACATCCGAGGAAGTTAAGCTTAGTTAGGAAAGCTGGATAAAAGCTGCTTGAATGCTATCTCCTAGTTCATATTGCTCGCTCTAAACTTATTTTTAAACGGTGATATTTAGAAAAATCGGTAAATATACTTGTTTAGTATAGTTATAATACATATTCTATTGCTTACTTAAAGTTTGTTTTCAATTTTTTGGATGATTATTTTATTTGTACCAGGAACCCACAGCTGTCTCAGTTGCAAGGCGCCAGCAATAGGGGAATCGGCAAAATGGTTTAGATACGGAAACTGGATAGAAAATTCAGCCAGGGTAGGATCGACTTTAAGTGCTTATATTGGATAAATTATATATTTTTAGACCAAGAGGTAGTGTCAAAAGGATTAAAGGGTTCGAGGTTTTTTCTCAACAACAATCGTTGTAATGTAGCAAAAAAATTCTCCGAATGATTAAAATTTGTAAAAAGAAAGAAGCTAGAACCAAGTAAAAAGCGAACGACTTTTTTGAAGCTATCGCTCCCCACTAGGCTTCTAGCACAACGGCATGACGTAGTACGGAATAGATTTGAATACATGATAATATAGGAATAACACAAAATAAAATTTTTATTTTTTAATTGTATTTTCTTTTAGTGGCTCATGCATAAATTTGTAAAAAAAAAGTACCGTGAAAACAAACTGCGATTTTATTGAAATTTGGGGATAGAGGGCTGAAAACCTCTCGTTCAAAGTTTGTGACTATAGTAATTGTACTGGAACGTTTTCTTTTGATATGCTGTTTTCAAGACTTTTTAATATCTTTTTTGAACCAAATTGGTTTTCGTCATCACATTTTACTTTTAAGTTTAATATTAATAATAGTTTCCATTCAGAAATTAGTGGGAAATGACGGCTCTTGTACATTTGAAAATGTATTTAGAGATCGGGTTTTTGTTTACTATGGGTTGAGGTTCACTCTTTGCTAGTTTGCAGCTAATGCTGCAACTACTGCTAATGCAGCTAATGATGGACGTACTAATATACTATCAATTTTACTTTGTCCTGAAAAAAAGGCCACTGGTTTAGGAGTCTTGGGTACAAAATAAACTGTTCATTTGACAAGAAATAAAGAGAAAACTGATGTCTTGTGAAGGTTTGAGATCTGGGTTAACAAACTCAAATGCAGGGCAAGTTTTTCCTTGGTTCTTAGTTATCCAAAGGTAAAGAGAAAATGTCAATTAAGCGTAAAATAGCGATGAAAAGTCTCCCCTTGTCAGAAAATTTTTTCCCTAAAACTCAAGTGCTTGAGGGAAACCATTCACGGTTTTAAATTTCAAGACACCATTCTCAATAACAGTGATGGTTTCAACACCATTTTCAACAACCTTTTTGGTGACAGTTTTCTTGTTTCCAACTATCCTAGTTGACTCCGACATCAAAAATTGATAATTTCCTTCTCTTCTACTAACAAAAGGGCTTAAAACTGAAGGCAACTGATGGCTAACTGATGGTTCAAACTTGCATCCACTCGACATACTTTCTTCATAACAGAGATCAGAAAGATGTCTTCTTCAAAAATTCTTTAAACACATCCTCAGGCTTTCAGAATAATGGGGGGAAGAATCTGGGAAACAGATCATCTTGCTGAGCCCTTGAACTTGATCCGCTGTCGGCACTGCAAGTAAGACCGTCTTTACCGTACTGATCAAAAATTCGACGTTTGTTTTCATCAAGAACTTCATAAGCTTCTGAAATGTCTTTAAAACGGATTGCAGCTTCTTCCTGATTATCTGGATTTTTATCAGGATGCCATCTTAGAGCCAGACGACGGTATGATTTTCTTATATCAGCTTTTGATGCATTTCTATTTAAATTCAGAATAGTGTAATAATCTCCCTTATTTTTCGTAGTTGCTTTTCCTCTTTTATTTTCATTTGACCATGGATCATTACTGCTGTTGCTCCAAATGAAGTGGATCGAAATGACGACGAATTATGTGCTATATCACTTCTTTTCTTTCCATTTTTGATACAAAGCAGAAAATTTTTTGTATTTTCTATCATAACAAATTGACTCAAACTCTTAAAAACATTCACTGAAGACTTGTAGTTTCACAACTTTATTATGAAGAAATTTCCGAGTAAGGTAAAATTTTGCCTAGATAAAATTTTTTTTGCTGTTATTGACAAATGTAAATATTTATAAAATATACAGCCTTTTGGATATTGCCAAATCTAGAACAAAAGGAACTGTCAATGACGTCATTTCTGTACTGATGATTACAGTGATGGACTTAAATTGCTTGAACAACGATGAAGCTTCGCAGCAGCTTCATTGGAGAAAGTTTTACGTTTTGTTTTCTCACCATAGATTAACTGCTGTAGTTTTAACCCCTTGAAACATTTTGAAGGGCACGTCTTAAGAAGAATTACTCTTCAAAAAATGATGACAAGCTTTTTAAAGATGGTCCTAAAATAAAGTCATCCTGCTTAACAACAACTTTAATCTCCATTGCCTAACAGCCAATCCATTGTGTTACATGTGATATAAAACTTAATAAAATCTTTACTGTTATTTCTAGAAATTATTTTTTAAATTTTCTAAAAAAAACAATTTATAGAAAAGTCACTTCTTATAGAAGGTTATAGAAGGTTACTTCTAAATATTTAGAGGTTATTTTAAAGGTTACTTTTTTGGTTACTTTTTCTATAGAAAAAATACCATGATACTAAGAAAAATAAAAACCTATGGTAATTCGAACGTAAAACAATCAGAAATTACAATCAGCGAATAAATTAAACTAATAAATAAATGAGGCGAATAAATAAATAAACCAAGGCGAATGAACATGTGAAATATCTCAGAAACAATTAAAGTTCTTAAGCTCAAACTCTCAGAGAATGTTGAGGTGGATGTTGCACTTGATTAAAAGACAATGCGTGCACTCCTGATGTAAAAAAGGAGTATCTGCAATATCTCAGGGATGGCTAATGGCATTTAGTTAAAACTTATAGGGAACGTTGAGGGTGATGTTGAAATAATCAAAAGACACTACTTAGAACTAATGGATTAGAATCAAATATTTTATTGGATAAGTCAAAGACGTGAAAACTGGAGAAATATTCATTATGTTGACCAATAGTAAGCTTTGGCAATAAAAAATAAACATAAATTAATTTAAAACATTTTTTCAAAAAATTAAAAAATGGATTTTTCAAAGACATGTGAAGAGTAATTTCAAACTTAAGACCAGCAGAAAAAAAGTCCTATGATAATTCAAACTCAGACCGGCCAGAAACAACAACTAAAAAAAAATTAAAAACAAAACGAACAGAACTTAAATTAAATAATCGCTTCAAATATAACGATAACGGATAATGATGAAGATGAATGAATAAATAAGCCAAAAGTAAAGCTTAAATAAAATAAAGCTCCTATATGATAAAAAGTCAAAAAATTAAATTTTACGAGAAAAAATAAATTTTTTCCCTGAAGCGAAGTTTTGATAGCTTTTGAACGCTTTTGATTTTGAATGTGGACTATCTGATGGTAACATTGAAGGCCTACTTTTTAAAGAAAAATACTTTTATAACTGACCATTTGGTTCAGTTGATAAATTGTTCGTTTTAGAATGGCTTAGGAAGCCTAAAAAAAAACCAAAAAACCTTCGGTCTTTTAGCTTATCAGTGCAGAATCTAAAATATTCTTTACCTTATTTGGAGAAAATTTGCCTTATTTTCGAAAAAAGGGGGAAAATATCCCATAAAAGTCATAAAACCTTAATGAAAATCCCACCATCAGATACAACGTATCAGATAATTATACTATAGAGGTTTGAAGCTCCTATCTGCAAAAATGTGCAAATTTGTATTTTTTGCCAGAAGAAAGATCACGGATGCGTGTTTATTTGTTTTTTTTTGTTTTTTTGTTTGTTTTTTTTACCAGGGGTGATCGTATCGACCCAGTGGTCCTAAAATATCACAGGAGGGCTCATTCGAAATGGAGGGTAACTAGGCCCCCTCCCACGCTCATTTTTTCCCAAAGTCACCCGATCAAAATTTTAAGATAGCTATTTTGTTCAGCATGGTCGAAAAATATAATAACTATGTCTTTGAGGATGACTTAATCCTTCACAGTCCCCAGGGGAAGGGCTGCAAGTTATGATTTTACCCAATGTTTACATATAGTATTGGTTATTGGGAAGTATACAGACGTTTTCAGGGGGGAATTTTTTCTAGTAGTGGGGGGGGGGGTCGAGGGTTACGTGGGATGATATTTCCATGGAGGATATTTTCATGGGGAAAGGGATATTGCTATGAAGGGGGAGCCGGATTTCCCAACATTATTTAAAAAACGATCAGAAATTAAAAAACAAGTTTTCAACTGAAAAACTTTTCAACTGAAAACTTTTCAACGTCAAAACTTAAAAAGAATAGAAAATATTTACGTATACGATTGGGTTCGCCACCTAGGCAATACCTCGCTCTTTGCGCTAAAGTTTTTTCAGTACTTTTATAAGAGCTGTTTATTCTAATTAACGGCATTTGTGATTAAGGGGTCATTCTTAAAAAAATGGAAAAAATTCGAACTTTAGCGTAAAGAGCGAGGTGACTAGGGAAGAGGGGGGTGAAAATAATATCCAAAAAAAGCAAAATTAATATTCAAATTTCGTTTTAGTTATTCATGTACGGTGAGCTAAAATCAAAACCTGCATTAATTCGAAATCATTCAGAAATTAAAAAAGAAACAAGTTTTTTTTTAACTGAAAATAAGGAGCGACATTAAAACTTAAAACGAACAGAAATTATTCCGTATATTTAAGGGGCTGTCCCCTCCTCAACGCCTCGCTCTTTACGCTTAAGTTTCTTATTGTTCAAAAAAAAAGAGCTGTGAGAAAGAGTCAAACTTTAGTGTAAAGAGCGATGCGTTGAGAGGGGACAGCCCCTTTCATATACGTAAATTTTCTGTTCGTTTTTAGTTTTAAACTTGCATAAAGGAAAAATAAAAGCTAAAACCTCAGAGGTAAGAGACCTGTGTGACATAAATAAAATAATTTCATTTGGGGTCGCATTCGTGTTAATCTTCGTAAGAAATAATGTAACTAGCAATTTTTATTGTTACTACGGGCTTTGGTTCGTCCATTATTAGGTTGCTTCTACCCCTTCAACCATGATGGTTGTAACCTTTGATTATGACGTCATCCATCATTTTGTTTGCAAAATCATGATGTGTTTGATAATATCTTACTTACTAATAGTTGCCGTAGCGTAATGGTAACGAGATGATCTCTAAAACACAAGGGATTTGATTCAAGCCTGTCTACGGTAACGGTTCTACACGCACAAGTCTCAGTAGTTAGAGTTGCTGCGTCTGCTCCAGCAAATGATCTCTCCAAAAAGTGAAACATAGACCACCATGCTAGTCTTTTATTTGACCCAAAAAATTCCACAAGTGGAACATTTCTACATGTAGCTGACATCAGCTACATGTAGTTTTTATTTTATTTTTTGTCAAATAGCACTGTTGCAGTCAAAGGTCACTCCACCTTTGGAAAACACAAGGTTTGCCACCTGTCGATCAAAATCTTGCTTTTTTAATTTAGTTGAATTATTCATTCTTGAATACCAAACCACCCTTATATCACGGATCGAGTTCATTTTTAAAGTTTAAATTAAAAAGTAAAAATTATTGCTCAGACACCATAAATATTTTTGCAGTTTACAGAATAACCTTTGCGATGCTGAACTAAAAACAAAAATAAAGTAAAATTAATCTTGAGCTTTTTTTTTCTACAGAAATTATAGAATAAATTTGTAGAGATGGAAATGGTATAGCAATGGTATGTTCTTCGAATGATCTCTTTTAATTAGGTTGGTAGATGCCACTGCAACCCGGAACTATTAAAAAATATTTTGTCTTTAATTACAGAAGGAACTAGATGTAGCAAGTTTTACTATTGAGACGAGTCGCTCTTACTATACAACATACAGTTCGTTATCACCAACTGTTTGCTTTGATGTACCTATTGGTATCAAAATTTCGTTCTTTAGAGTTTCGGTTACTATTGAGACAAATTGTTATTACTACCATAGAGCTCAGTACCATGAACTGTTTGATTGCATCAAAATTTAAATATCTTTGAAAAGACTTCAGTATGAAAATATATTAAAAATGTAGTTTTTTGACTAAATTGATTCTACTTTGAAACCTTTTTTATTTTTGATTACAAAAGGCACTAGATGTAGCAATTTGCTTTACAATGAGCTATTATACAGCTTTCTATGATTTTCCAGTGCCCAGCTAGCTGAGGAGAAAGAAAAAGCGGATAGAAAAAAAAATGCTGTTTGTGGAGAATATCGTGGTTAGTCAATTTTCTGTATCTCTGTATCTAATACAACAACAGTATTGCCTTTATTGGCTTTCGTAATAATCCTGGAATGATCTTTATGTAGTGCGTGTAAGACCAAGTGTTCATTTTTACTAGACTTTCTTAAATTTGGAATATTAACAGAAGGCGAATCCAACAAAATTTCCACAAATTGGGCTCTAACCTCAGCAATCTCTCCAATATACCTTATAGTGAAATTATCGCACACACAGAGGGGGTATTTTATTACTCTCGTGCGTATATTTGAGTCTCCCATACGTTAAAGGGGTTTCAGACCACATTTAAAAAAAATCTAAGGAAAAATAACATTTACACTTATTATAGACCCAGAAAAACTATCAGGTCTGAAATTTATCAAGGTAAAGACCCTATCCCGATAGGTGAAAACTCCGGTGTTTACAGAATTCTTTGTTGGTGTGGTCTTTGGTATATCGGAAGAACTGATGAGCGACTAACGGATAGATTAACTCAGCACTCTAGTTCTATTAATAATACACTTAAAAAGCGAAAAAAAAACCAGAAAATTTTGACTCTGACCGTGCAGAGCACATTTTTGAAAAACTAGACCATACTATTTTGTTTAATCAGGCTAGCCTAATTTCGCATGACAAAGGTATTGTCCAGCACTACAGAGAAGCTGTTGAAATTTATAAATACCAGCATTTAGGTCTCGCTTTAAACAGAGATTCCGGTGATTTAACAATAAACGAGTCATATTTCGGTTTTCTCAAAAGAGAAACCGATGCTTTAGTAATCCCTTAAATAGACCTTGAACCACTTTCCCTGTCATCTAATCAAACATGTGAACAACCCCTTAGGTCTCAAAGGGTGTCTGCAACAAATGCATTAATTAAAATCCGAAATCAAATGACATAGTTCTCCAACTTATTTAACTGCTGGTTCGTTTTGTTTTTGAGTGAATGAATTGTTTTCTTTTCTTTCTCAGTAACTGAGAAAGAAAAGAAAACAATTCATTCACATTCATTAAAAAATGTAATGTAAAAAAAATGTAATGTTACGTTTACATGTAAAACATGGTTCTTCACATCAGTGAAAAAACAATTTTTACATTAAATGTTTACATGTAAAGTATATACCTCAGTCATAAATGTTTTCAAGGCCAAAACTGGATGAAATAATTTTGTTATTTGTTACATTTTAACACATAAAAGAACAAAAAAAAAAATCCATTTCAAGTGCCAACCCTGACTGTGGACATGCACAGGACATGCATCCCTGGAGTACCCCAAAATAGTGGGTACTCTACCCCATAAACAACTAGTGGCCCTGACTGGGAAAGATCCTGTTTTCGTCAGATTTTAGCAGAGTTCAGGTTCTTCTTAAATAAATAAAAAAAACAAGTTTTTTAAACTGAAAATAAGGACCGACATTAAAACTTAAAACGAACAGAAATTATTCCGTATATGAAAGGGGCTGGCTGTCCCCTCCTCAACGCCTCGCTCTTTACGCTAAAGTTTTTTATTGTTTTAAAAAATAAAGTTGTGAGACAGAGTCAAACTTTAGCGTAAAGAGCGAGGCGTTGAGGAGGGGACAGCCAGCCCCTTTCATATACGGAATAATTTCTGTTCGTTTTAAGTTTTAATGTCGGTCCTTACTTTCAGTTTAAAAAACTTGTTTTTTTTATTTAATTTCTGATCGTTTTTTAGTTAATGCAGCTTTTATTTGCATAAAAATTTTACTTTTCTTTTTCTAAATGGATGTCTTTACAAATTAACTTACGTAACTAACTTCTATATTCGTATATTTTTCATCTGGCAAAAAATACAAAGTTGCAGATTTTTGCAGATATGAGCTTGAAACCTATGTAATAGGGTTTTCTGATACGCTGAATCTGACGGTGTGATTTTCATTAAAATTCTTTCACTTGTAGGGGATGTTTTCCCCCTCTTTAAAAAATCGAGTAAATTTTCTCGGGCTCGTAGCCTTTGATGAGTAATACTAAACTTAATAAAATTTATATATTTAGGATCAGCATTATAAACACATTCTTTTGATACATTTATTGACATCAAAATTTCGTTTTTAAAAGTTTCGATTACTATTGAGTGGTATCGCTTGTTTTTTTATTGTTTTTTTATTACGTATATGTTATTACTTATATGAAGGGGTTCTCCCCTTAGTCAATACCACGCTCTTTACGTTAAAAGTTAAACAAAATTTTGATTCACAAAGCCCTGAATCACAAAGGCCGTTTAATTAAAATAGATAGCTCTTATGAAAGCACTAAAAAAAACTGTAGCGTAAAGAGCGAGGTATTGACTTGGGGGAGAACCCCCTCACATACGTTATAATTTCTGTTCGTTTTAAGTTCTAATATTCCTTCTTACATTTCAGTTGAAAAAACTTGTTTTTTTTATTTAATTTCTGATCGTTTCTTAAATAATGCTTGGAAATCCGGCGCCCCCTTCATAGAAATGTCCCTTACCCCAAAGAAACATCCTCCACGGAAATATTCTCCAGAGTAATCCCCTCCTCTAGCCCCCCCCCTCCAGAAAAATCCTTCCTGAAAATGGTTGTATACTTCCCAATAACCAATAAATAATGCTGGCAAGTCCGGCGCCCCCTTCATGGCAATTTCCCTTCCTCCATGAAAACTTCCTTCATGAACAGATCCTCCAACATAACCACCGACCCACCCTTCCCTCCCACTACCAGAAAAAAAACCTCCTGAAAACTTCTGTATACTTCCCAATAACCAATACTATATGTTAACATTGGGTAAAGTTCATAACTTTTAGCCCTCCCTCTGGGAACTTCGGGGGATTAAGTCATCCTAAAAGACATATTTATCATATTTTCGACCATGCTGAACAAAATAGCTATCTCCAAATTTTGATCGGGTTACTTTGGGAAAAAAATAAGCGTGGGAGGGGGCCTAGTTGCCCTCCATTTTTTTTGGTCACTTAAAAAGGGCACTAGAACTTTTAATTTCCGTTCCAATGAGCCCTCCCACGATATTCTAGGACCACTGGGTCGATACGATCACCCCTGGGGAAAAAAAACAAACAAACAAACAAACAAATTAACACGCATCCGTGATCTTTCTCCCGGCAAAAAATGTAAAATTCCACATTTTTGTAGATAGGAGCTTGAAACCTCTACAGTAGGGTTCTCTGATACGCTGAATATGATGGTGTGATTTTCATTAAGGTTCTATAACTTTTAGGGGGTCTTTCCCCCTTTTTTTGAAAATCAGCCAACTTTTCTCAGGCGCGTAACTTTTGATGGGTAGCACTAAACTTGATGAAAGTTATATATTTGAAATCAGCATTGAAATCTGATTCTTTTGATATATCTATTGGTATCAAAAACCCGTTTTCTAGAGTTTCGGTTACCATTGAGCCGGGTCGCTCCTTACTTACAGTTCGTTACCACGAACTGTTTGATAGCCTCAAAATGTATGGTAGCTTACACTGCTGAAGAAAAAAAAGAAACAAAACATTTGCCAAACAAGCAATAATGTGGTCTGACAACAGTAAACCATCTGCAAAAGGAAACCCCAGAACAGCTATGACGAAAAACTTGCATCAGAATTGCAAACTAGAAACTTAAACTGACTTATCCTACTAGCTGATTCCATTGCTGGGGTCAAATCTCTGCAAATTTCAAAAGAATTTCTTTTACAGGTACACAGTCCTACCAAGCCAATTACCCTTACCTTTCTCTCGCCATCTTAAGGGCCTCTCTCAACAAGAAATTGCCACAGCTCATGATTCTGCTCTTCAGTTTTACGGAATCTTTTCTTCTACATAATCATGAGTTTGATGAAAGGTTGGCCTTATTTGGTGATATCTGCTCTTGCACTGGAAGTAAAAGCAAAGATCTAAAAGGTGATATCTGCATGTGTAGATACCCATTTTGAGTCACAAGAGAATGGAAGTTTTCCAGATAACGCCAAATAAAACTACCATATATCTTGGCAATTTTTGCAGATATCACGTTTTTGACTCGACCAACCGACAGAGCGGAGTGTCTTTACTTGGCATACGCAGAAATCTCAATTTCGCTCGTCATGTCAGATATCACCTTTTGATTGACGGCAGCCGAGTTGTTCGCTAGTATTCGTCGATGGCAGTTCAAAATTTTTTGGATTTTGTGCAAATCGCAGATATTGGTGAATAACTCGCTTTTATGGTTGTTAGGTATTTGGTTTCAATTCTTTTGATTTTTAGTTTTTATTAAATTTTATTCATCTTTTAAGTTTTTGGTTCTTTTTACATGTACTTTCCACGTTTGTTTTTTGTTTTTTCTTTTCTTCGTTACTTTCTTTGGATACATTATTTCGTTTCACGCTGAAGAAGAGAGGCGTTTGTCCTCTCGAAATATTCGCTTTGTTTTTTCAGTATTTTCATTTGGCCTATAAAAACCCCATTTTTGCTTGTTTCTCTTTATTTACAATTTCTATCGTAGATCGTTAAATTTACGTCCGGCATTTCTAATCCACAGTGACCTACCTATGTGAATAAAACTTTAGCGTTATCATTGTCCTCGCACACAGCATTCCATATAATAACATTGTTTTCTAATTCAGCAGCTTCCATTCTCACAATTTCACCCATACAAACTGAATTTTTTTTCTTAGCTTCATTATTTCATTGGTACATGTTTTTATTTGCAATTTGAGGCAAGACATATTATTTTCATTCTTTCCAATTTTCAATTCAGGATTATTTATCTTATTTTTAAGTAGCGAATGGTCTTTTTCCAGATTATCGATCTTGTCGTAAGACTTCCTAATTGATTTTTGATATTGTCTAGCTTATTACAATTTTCTTTTACAACATCAAGAACTTGCTTAAAGTTCGATAATTTTTGATTCGAGCTAGAGCTATCCTCTGAGGTGTTTATTGTACTCATACCTTGTTGTCTAGAATCCGTAAATATTACAGTTGTAATATTTTCCTTGAAAATATATAAAATTGATTATTGAGCTGCCATCAAATATTTATTTTCCATAGAATGTACGGTTAGACAAATCAAAGATTTGTCTAACTCAGTAGGAAGAAGGACAGGTTTCAATCTCAGTGTTATCAGAATCGTGCCAAAATCTTATTTTACTAGGCTGGAAGATGATCATGTTGCGATCTCAGTGTTGTCGGAATCGTAACATCGACATAACCTTATCTATATTTACTTACTAGAAAATGGACTTGTTATCTCAGTGTCGTCTGTATAATCTTATGTAGATTCATTTAGTAAGAAGATAGAATTTACAATCTCAGTGTTGTTAAAATCGTGCCAAAACTGAAAAAAACGTGCCAAAGCTATTCAACTTTTTGTATTGATCCGGTTTTGAATTTAAAGTATCTAAGTTTGTTATGTAAACTGCAAAAATATTTATAATGTCTTTGTAACAATTCTACTCTTTGAATTGAAGCTAGAAAAATACCAGAAAAATAAAAAAAGTTCTATTTTATTTGAGCGCTTAAGTTACTCATTACGCTACTGTTACTCATTGCTGCTACTGGTGCCTTCTAAAATAAGAGCTGGTGCTGAAATGTCCAAATTCTCAAGACTATTTTTAAAAATAACATTCATGTTATTTAGCTTTACTCTGATTGTGATAGTATTTTTTTTTTATAACGAGGTTAGAGATAAACCAGACAATGCAGAAAGCGTAAATGTAAAAAGTTTATTGTCATCAAATATTACATGTGGTGGTAGTAGAGACAGTAATAATGTTATATCATTCTCCCTTTTTGGTGACTGGAAGGATTCATATTGGAAATCTAGATATTTTGGACCTATGATGAAAAACTTATATTTTGCTAAGAGGTATTACCCAGGATGGGTCCTTAGAATCTATCACAATCTACCATCAGAACTCATTCATAATCTAGAATCAACTAATATACAATTTTGTAATATCAGTTCTTTAGATTCCGATTATACTTCAATTGATTTTCAAGATGTTAATCCAAGAGTTTGGAGATATTTGGCCTTACTAGACCCAACTATTGAGGTAGTAATGTTTAGAGATACCGATTCAATAATGCTGCCACGAGAAGTACACGCAGTCAAAGAATGGCTTCAGTCGCCTCATTTGTACCATGTTATGCGAGACCATCATTACCATAGAGTTGAAATTTTAGCAGGCATGTTTGGCGTCAAGTTAGGTCAACAGAGCAGAGAAATCCGGAAATGGGCTTCAAAATTGATACATCGCTCTATAGGGGATCAAAATAAATACACAGACGAGAACCTGCTTGCAGAAATATTTTGGGATGATGTCAGAAATAGCAGTATAGTTCATGATGCTTACTTCTGTCGGAGTTTTAAAGTGTCGGGCAAGAGCGAAATTCGACCATTTCCTACTAAAAGAGAGAATCTCAGATTTGTTGGTAACATACAAAATAACCCATTGGACAAAGCTTGCCCAGTCGAATGCAGACCCGAAAACCACAAAGATTGGCACTTCTGCTAGTTGTAGATCAAATGTTTTTTGTTAGAGATATGGATTTAATGCCTGAATAGGTTCTAAATCACTTTTGAAAAGTAGGTTAATATTGCCATATGCAATGACAAAACTAACAAGATTTTTTTAGTCAAAATGGTAATAGATAAGCAGACCAAAAAGTTTTTTTTTCAAACAGACCAATAAACAAAAAACAAACCAAAAAAGCAATTTTTATATTTTTAAACACCCTAGAAAACTTCTGCTGGTGGTGTAGCGATAAAAAAGGAGGCGTTTTTTAGAAATAAAAAAGGAGACTAATCTCAGTTGAGAGAAATATGAAAATTGTTTAAATATTCTTCTTCAAGTAATTAGTTTGTTGTTTATATAAGTGTTTTTATCAGTCTGATATCAGAATCAGGAGTATGCAAAGTGATCTGTTTATTAAGGGTAATGTCGTTAACGTTCCTTCATCCAGTATTTTTAATTTTGTTTTTTTTAAGTCTAAGCTTACAATTCTCAAGGTTTCTTTTCTGTTCTTGCTGTTTATATTTGTTGTGTTGGAACTGAATTGGTACAAAAAATCACAATGTTTGTATATTTGACATGTTCAGTTCTGTCATTTCTGCTGTTTTATCTTGAGTGCATGTTATCCAACCTAATTTTCAGTACCTAGGATACGAGACATTTACTATTTAATATTAAACTTACTATTTATCGTAGAGTTGGGTGCAGGTTTTCAAAAACTAACTAACATTTGCGTTATGCTTGAAGACGGCCTATCATCCATGAAGAGTAATAGGCCTATGTATTTCGTAATCTAGGTGTGGTTATCGAAGAGAATCTTTCTTGGAAGGATCACGTCAATTTTTTTCTTGTGAAAGCATCACAGTTCGTTGGTATTAAACCGGTTGAAAAACTTAGTTCCTTACTCTACATTTAAGTCACTTTATTTCACTTTAGTACAATCTAATTTTTATTATGCGGAATTGGTTTACCTAGATACGTTTGGGTCTAATCATATTCTACTTCAAAAGATGCACAATGGGGCTGCTCATGTCCTTAGGTCATTTCTAACGTCTCCTTCTCTTTTGCCAAATAAACATATTAGAGAATCGTTATATAATATTGTTGATAGTTTTCTGGTGAGCTTTAGTGTGAGCTTTTATGAGACCGTGGAGCTCTACATAAATATTATTTATAAAATGAACTTGTGTTCTTTATATCCCAAAATGCCCGTTTCTACTCGATCTGGGTCTCGTCAATTAATCCCTTGGCAAAAAATGAGACATCAAGGTTTACAGTGCAGTGTATGGTTCCTTTGATTTTGGTTTCTTTGATTGGGTCGAAATTTTTTGTATTTATATGTGTAACGTTATCACTTACTCCCATTAGATCTCGGCTCAAAATGTTGCTCAGTCAATGCTTTAAAAATAAAAAGTTAATTTGCTTGAGGATGATCACTTGCATTTATTATTTTTATTGTTTTGTAATTGTTTGGATGTGATTTTATGCACTCCCTGCCCACTATTCTGTGATAATTGGTGTTATTAAGTTAGTATTGTCTCAAATGAGCTTGTATTGGCGGTAGGTTGGAGTTGTATGTCAATTTTAATTCTTTAGTAAGAAATACATGCAAGAACAGTTGTGTTTGTTTTAGTAATATGACGAATTGTTTTTTTTTGTATTTTTTTTTCTCTCGTTTGTGTACTAGCTCTGCTCCCCACAAACGAGAAAATGTATAAAATTATATAATCTATTGTCACTATAATAAAGAACTTTGAACCTTGAATAAAGTATAGCTTTGTATATAGGTTAATGCAATTCCACTCAATATTATCTGTCCATTTGTTCAGCTTTTGATTCAAGGGGCACTTAGGTGGATTACAGTCTTAGTTAGAAACACGTGTTGAAGTGTCAACCTGTGAAGGGTAAGGAGTATCAGCTCCTCCAGACAAAGTATGAAGTCCAGAGATGATATTGCAAAAGAAATGTGGATATGTGTAACATGAGTTGTTCTGTAATAGCCACAAAATAGAACACGAGGCAATTAACACTTGTGAATGAGAGCTGCTATGAACTGATAGTGTGCAGTTCATATCATTTACTGGAATACATGTAAGCAAGGTTGTATCCAGAGGAGGGGTTGAACCCTTCCCCAAAATGTTTGTTTGACCTGTAAAAACGCAATAAAATGAATGTGAACGAACTTATGATACATTTTTTGAATTTTTTTTGTACCCCTCCCCCCCCCCGAAAAAAACCTTTTGGAAAAAAAAACTAAAGGCAATACTGCAAGTTTTCAATCCTATCATTTAAGCGACAGTTGGCAAAACTAGCTAGGATGCTATACGCCCGATTAAATTTCTCTCCAAAGGCTACATCTTGATCATCAGGCACATACACTGAGAACAAAATATTTCGTTTTGTTTAGACTGCAGCACAAATATCACTCTTTTTATGAAAAGGAAGGAAACGCTTATTTGTAAGTACTTTGACACCCCCTGGCAGTAAACTTGTACCCCCTGACTTTGTTGGAGTGCCAAAGACTTTATTTTGTATTTGATTTGGAGTAAGTTCAACTATTCAAGCGAAAGGAAATGGTTGTTATAATGATTTTCATTCTTTTTTAGTTTATTTTATATTATCCTATCCAAATAATTTCCTATCTTATCCACATTCACACAATATCCACAAAGTTTATCTTATCCACATAATTAGAAATCCTTTCTTTTAAAATTTTCTCAAACCCTTTAGATAAAGTTGATAAAATTGCAATGGGACGATAATTATTTACATCAGATTTATCACCTTTTTTATGTAACGGAATTACCCGGGCAATTTTTCATCTACTAGGAAACATACCTCTGAAGTGATACATGAATTAAAAATATAAATAAGTGGTTCAAAAATCAGAGGGAGGGAAATAATGTTTATGCATCTTGCGAGAAGAAAAAATATGTATCTGCAGAAACGATAGATTGTCCAACGCCAATAAAATTAATAACTAAAAATATTAGCAACAGCTTGCGGTCCTCTAACTTCTTCACTGTTTGTCATATTATACATCGGGATGCGATGACTGTTTATTTCGTCCAATTCTATTCTTGACCAAACTCCAAGTTTTCCGGGGAGAATAAGAATTGTGAACTGAATCTTCATAATAAGTTCTTTCACTTTCTCTACGAGTCCTTACCAACAGGTTTTTATAATTTTTTAAATGCATTATATTTATTTCTGTAGTATACTTCATTTCGATTTAAGAAAACATTTTTTTTTCATTAATCAACCTCAAAAGGGACTCATTTACCCAAGGTTTTCTTGGAGCATTTCTCTTTCCAGTTGGAATTCTATATGGACAAAATTGATCAAACTTTTCAGTCAATATACCATACAACTTATCGAAGGATTGATTTGGATTCTTTTCATTAATTACTAGACTCCACTCAACGTCACCAAGCCCGTCACCACCAATGAGTATTTTGTAATCAAACCGTCAGGTCTTTTCACAAACAAATATACCTGAATTCCCTTGGATATCCATGCATCATAACTGTGAACTATTATAATTTATCGCATTTCACAAATAACAGCTTACGTATTTTACGAATTTCGGCTGAAACATCGTCACTAATAAATAAGTTTGAATTGTTTCCATGGAGTGTCTTACCCTTAAGCTTACAAGTATTTTTTATCATCGCTATCTTGTCAGCTTTTTTATTCAGTGTCACTTTCAAAAATTTACGATTTAGATAATTTTTAAACCACAATGGCCTGACATCACATAAAGAAAGAAAAACGAACAAAAATGGAGTTTTTCTAGGCCAAATGAAAATACTAAAAAACAAAGCGAATATTTCGAGAGGACAAAACTACCAATTCTTGTATTTGGTTTAACCGAAACTTTCTTTGCCTTGGAAACAAAGTCAGCGAAATTTTTATCAAACATGTGAACAACCCCTTAGGTCTCAAAGGGTGTCTGCAACAAATGCATTAATTAAAATCCGAAATCAAATGACATAGTTCTCCAACTTATTTAATTGCTGGTTCGTTTTGTTTTTGAGTGAATGAATTGTTTTCTTTTCTTTCTCAGTAACTGAGAAAGAAAAGAAAACAATTCATTCACATTCATTAAAAAATGTAATTTAAAAAAAAATGTAATGTAACGTTTACATGTAAAACATGGTTCTTCACATCAGTGAAAAAACATTTTTTACATTAAATGTTTACATGTAAAGTATATACCTCAGTCATAAAGGTTTTCAAGGCCAAAACTGGATGAAATAATTTTGTTATTTGTTACATTTTAACACATATAAGAACAAAAAAAAAAAATCCATTTCAAGTGCCAACCCTGACTGTGGACATGCACAGGACATGCATCCCTGGAGTACCCCAAAATAGTGGGTACTCTACCCCATAAGCAACTAGTGGCCCTGACTGGGAAAGATCCTGTTTTCGTCCGATTTTATCAGAGTTCAGGTTCTTCTTAAATAACCTCAAAATGTATGGTAGCTTACACTGCTGAAGAAAAAAAAGAAACAAAACATTTGCCAAACAAGCAATAATGTGATGTGACAACAGTAAACCATCTGCAAAAGGAAACCCCAGAACAGCTATGACGAAAAACTTGCATCAGAATTGCAAACTAGAAACTTAAACTGACTTATCCTACTAGCTGATTCCATTGCTGGGGTCAAATCTCTGCAAATTTCAAAAGAATTTCTTTTACAGGTACACAGTCCTACCAAGCCAATTACCCTTACCTTTCTCTCGCCATCTTAAGGGCCTCTCTCAACAAGAAATTGCCAAAGCTCATGATTCTGCTCTTCAGTTTTACGGAATCTTTTCTTCTACATAATCATGAGTTTGATGAAAGGTTGGCCTTATTTGGTGATATCTGCTCTTGCACTGGAAGTAAAAGCAAAGATCTAAAAGGTGATATCTGCATGTGTAGATACCCATTTTGAGTCACAAGAGAATGGAAGTTTTCCAGATAACGCCAAATAAAACTACCATATATCTTGGCAATTTTTGCAGATATCACGTTTTTGACTCGACCAACCGACAGAGCGGAGTGTCTTTACTTGGCATACGCCGAAATCTCAATTTCGCTCGTCATGTCAGATATCACCTTTTGATTGACGGCAGCCGAGTTGTTCGCTAGTATTTGTCGATGGCAGTTCAAAATTTTTTGGATTTTGTGCAAATCGCAGATATTGGTGAATAACTCACTTTTATGGTTGTTAGGTATTTGGTTTCAATTCTATTTGATTTCTATCTTACAATTTCTATCGTAGATCGTTAAATTTACGTCCGGCATTTCTAATCCACAGTGACCTACCTATGTGAATAAAACTTTAGCGTTATCATTGTCCTCGCACACAGCATTCCATATAATAACATTGTTTTCTAATTCAGCAGCTTCCATTCTCACAATTTCACCCATACAAACTGAATTTTTTTTCTTAGCTTCATTATTTCATTGGTACATGTTTTTATTTGCAATTTGAGGCAAGACATATTATTTTCATTCTTTCCAATTTTCAATTCAGGATTATTTATCTTATTTTTAAGTAGCGAATGGTCTTTTTCCAGATTATCGATCTTGTCGTAAGACTTCCTAATTGATTTTTGATATTGTCTAGCTTATTACAATTTTCTTTTACAACATCAAGAACTTGCTTAAAGTTCGATAATTTTTGATTCGAGCTAGAGCTATCCTCTGAGGTGTTTATTGTACTCATACCTTGTTGTCTAGAATCCGTAAATATTACAGTTGTAATATTTTCCTTGAAAATATATAAAATTGATTATTGAGCTGCCATCAAATATTTATTTTCCATAGAATGTACGGTTAGACAAATCAAAGATTTGTCTAACTCAGTAGGAAGAAGGACATGTTTCAATCTCAGTGTTATCAGAATCGTGCCAAAATTGACGATCTGTATAATCTTATTTTACTAGGCTGGAAGATGATCATGTTGCGATCTCAGTGTTGTCGGAATCGTAACATCGACATAACCTTATCTATATTTACTTACTAGAAAATGGACTTGTTATCTCAGTGTCGTCTGTATAATCTTATGTAGATTCATTTAGTAAGAAGATAGAATTTACAATCTCAGTGTTGTTAAAATCGTGCCAAAACTGAAAAAAAACGTGCCAAAGCTATTCAACTTTTTGTATTGATCCGGTTTTGAATTTAAAGTATCTAAGTTTGTTATGTAAACTGCAAAAATATTTATAATGTCTTTGTAACAATTCTACTCTTTGAATTGAAGCTAGAAAAATACCAGAAAAATAAAAAAAGTTCTATTTTATTTGAGCGCTTAAGTTACTCATTACGCTACTGTTACTCATTGCTGCTACTGGTGCCTCCTAAAATAAGAGCTGGTGCTGAAATGTCCAAATTCTCAAGACTATTTTTAAAAATAACATTCATGTTATTTAGCTTTACTCTGATTGTGATAGTATTTTTTTTTTATAACGAGGTTAGAGATAAACCAGACAATGCAGAAAGCGTAAATGTAAAAAGTTTATTGTCATCAAATATTACATGTGGTGGTAGTAGAGACAGTAATAATGTTATATCATTCTCCCTTTTTGGTGACTGGAAGGATTCATATTGGAAATCTAGATATTTTGGACCTATGATGAAAAACTTATATTTTGCTAAGAGGTATTACCCAGGATGGGTCCTTAGAATCTATCACAATCTACCATCAGAACTCATTCATAATCTAGAATCAACTAATATACAATTTTGTAATATCAGTTCTTTAGATTCCGATTATACTTCAATTGATTTTCAAGATGTTAATCCAAGAGTTTGGAGATATTTGGCCTTACTAGACCCAACTATTGAGGTAGTAATGTTTAGAGATACCGATTCAATAATGCTGCCACGAGAAGTACACGCAGTCAAAGAATGGCTTCAGTCGCCTCATTTGTACCATGTTATGCGAGACCATCATTACCATAGAGTTGAAATTTTAGCAGGCATGTTTGGCGTCAAGTTAGGTCAACAGAGCAGAGAAATCCGGAAATGGGCTTCAAAATTGATACATCGCTCTATAGGGGATCAAAATAAATACACAGACGAGAACCTGCTTGCAGAAATATTTTGGGATGATGTCAGAAATAGCAGTATAGTTCATGATGCTTACTTCTGTCGGAGTTTTAAAGTGGCGGGCAAGAGCGAAATTCGACCATTTCCTACTAAAAGAGAGAATCTCAGATTTGTTGGTAACATACAAAATAACCCATTGGACAAAGCTTGCCCAGTCGAATGCAGACCCGAAAACCACAAAGATTGGCACTTCTGCTAGTTGTAGATCAAATGTTTTTTGTTAGAGATATGGATTTAATGCCTGAATAGGTTCTAAATCACTTTTGAAAAGTAGGTTAATATTGCCATATGCAATGACAAAACTAACAAGATTTTTTTAGTCAAAATGGTAATAGATAAGCAGACCAAAAAGTTTTTTTTTCAAACAGACCAATAAACAAAAAACAAACCAAAAAAGCAATTTTTATATTTTTAAACACCCTAGAAAACTTCTGCTGGTGGTGTAGCGATAAAAAAGGAGGCGTTTTTTAGAAATAAAAAAGGAGACTAATCTCAGTTGAGAGAAATATGAAAATTGTTTAAATATTCTTCTTCAAGTAATTAGTTTGTTGTTTATATAAGTGTTTTTATCAGTCTGATATCAGAATCAGGAGTATGCAAAGTGATCTGTTTATTAAGGGTAATGTCGTTAACGTTCCTTCATCCAGTATTTTTAATTTTGTTTTTTTTAAGTCTAAGCTTACAATTCTCAAGGTTTCTTTTCTGTTCTTGCTGTTTATATTTGTTGTGTTGGAACTGAATTGGTACAAAAAATCACAATGTTTGTATATTTGACATGTTCAGTTCTGTCATTTCTGCTGTTTTATCTTGAGTGCATGTTATCCAACCTAATTTTCAGTACCTAGGATACGAGACATTTACTATTTAATATTAAACTTACTATTTATCGTAGAGTTGGGTGCAGGTTTTCAAAAACTAACTAACATTTGCGTTATGCTTGAAGACGGCCTTTCATCCATGAAGAGTAATAGGCCTATGTATTTCGTAATCTAGGTGTGGTTATCGAAGAGAATCTTTCTTGGAAGGATCACGTCAATTTTTTTCTTGTGAAAGCATCACAGTTCGTTGGTATTAAACCGGTTGAAAAACTTAGTTCCTTACTCTACATTTAAGTCACTTTATTTCACTTTAGTACAATCTAATTTTTATTATGCGGAATTGGTTTACCTAGATACGTTTGGGTCTAATCATATTCTACTTCAAAAGATGCACAATGGGGCTGCTCATGTCCTTAGGTCATTTCTAACGTCTCCTTCTCTTTTGCCAAATAAACATATTAGAGAATCGTTATATAATATTGTTGATAGTTTTCTGGTGAGCTTTAGTGTGAGCTTTTATGAGACCGTGGAGCTCTACATAAATATTATTTATAAAATGAACTTGTGTTCTTTATATCCCAAAATGCCCGTTTCTACTCGATCTGGGTCTCGTCAATTAATCCCTTGGCAAAAAATGAGACATCAAGGTTTACAGTGCAGTGTATGGTTCCTTTGATTTTGGTTTCTTTGATTGGGTCGAAATTTTTTGTATTTATATGTGTAACGTTATCACTTACTCCCATTAGATCTCGGCTCAAAATGTTGCTCAGTCAATGCTTTAAAAATAAAAAGTTAATTTGCTTGAGGATGATCACTTGCATTTATTATTTTTATTGTTTTGTAATTGTTTGGATGTGATTTTTATGCACTCCCTGCCCACTATTCTGTGATAATTGGTGTTATTAAGTTAGTATTGTCTCAAATGAGCTTGTATTGGCGGTAGGTTGGAGTTGTATGTCAATTTTAATTCTTTAGTAAGAAATACATGCAAGAACAGTTGTGTTTGTTTTAGTAATATGACGAATTGTTTTTTTTTGTATTTTTTTTTCTCTCGTTTGTGTACTAGCTCTGCTCCCCACAAACGAGAAAATGTATAAAATTATATAATCTATTGTCACTATAATAAAGAACTTTGAACCTTGAATAAAGTATAGCTTTGTATATAGGTTAATGCAATTCCACTCAATATTATCTGTCCATTTGTTCAGCTTTTGATTCAAGGGGCACTTAGGTGGATTACAGTCTTAGTTAGAAACACGTGTTGAAGTGTCAACCTGTGAAGGTTAAGGAGTATCAGCTTCTCCAGACAAAGTATGAAGTCCAGAGATGATATTGCAAAAGAAATGTGGATATGTGTAACATGAGTTGTTCTGTAATAGCCACAAAATAGAACACGAGGCAATTAACACTTGTGAATGAGAGCTGCTATGAACTGATAGTGTGCAGTTCATATCATTTACTGGAATACATGTAAGCAAGGTCGTATCCAGAGGAGGGGTTGAACCCTTCCCCAAAATGTTTGTTTGACCTGTAAAAACGCAATAAAATGAATGTGAACGAACTTATGATACATTTTTTGAATTTTTTTTGTACCCCTCCCCCCCCCGAAAAAAACCTTTTGGAAAAAAAACTAAAGGCAATACTGCAAGTTTTCAATCCTATCATTTAAGCGACAGTTGACAAAACTAGCTAGGATGCTATACGCCTGATTAAATTTCTCTCCAAAGGCTACATCTTGATCATCAGGCACATACACTGAGAACAAAATATTTCGTTTTGTTTAGACTGCAGCACAAATATCACTCTTTTTATGAAAAGGAAGGAAACGCTTATTTGTAAGTACTTTGACACCCCCTGGCAGTAAACTTGTACCCCCTGACTTTGTTGGAGTGCCAAAGACTTTATTTTGTATTTGATTTGGAGTAAGTTCAACTATTCAAGCGAAAGGAAATGGTTGTTATAATGATTTTCATTCTTTTTTAGTTTATTTTATATTATTCTATCCAAATAATTTCCTATCTTATCCACATTCACACAATATCCACAAAGTTTATCTTATCCACATAATTAGAAATCCTTTCTTTTAAAATTTTCTCAAACCCTTTAGATAAAGTTGATAAAATTGCAATGGGACGATAATTATTTACATCAGATTTATCACCTTTTTTATGTAACGGAATTACCCGGGCAATTTTTCATCTACTAGGAAACATACCTCTGAAGTGATACATGAATTAAAAATATAAATAAGTGGTTCAAAAATCAGAGGGAGGGAAATAATGTTTATGCATCTTGCGAGAAGAAAAAAATATGTATCTGCAGAAACGATAGATTGTCCAACGCCAATAAAATTAATAACTAAAAATATTAGCAACAGCTTGCGGTCCTCTAACTTCTTCACTGTTTGTGCCATATAATACATCGGGATGCGATGACTGTTTATTTCGTCCAATTCTATTCTTGACCAAACTCCAAGTTTCCCGGGGAGAATAAGAATTGTGAACTGAATCTTCATAATAAGTTCTTTCACTTTCTCTACGAGTCCTTACCAACAGGTTTTTATAATTTTTTAAATGCATTATATTTATTTCTGTAGTATACTTCATTTCGATTTAAGAAAACATTTTTTTTTCATTAATCAACCTCAAAAGGGACTCATTTACCCAAGGTTTTCTTGGAGCATTTCTCTTTCCAGTTGGAATTCTATATGGACAAAATTGATCAAACTTTTCAGTCAATATACCATACAACTTATCGAAGGATTGATTTGGATTCTTTTCATTAATTACTAGACTCCACTCAACGTCACCAAGCCCGTCACCACCAATGAGTATTTTGTAATCAAACCGTCAGGTCTTTTCACAAACAAATATACCTGAATTCCCTTGGATATCCATGCATCATAACTGTGAACTATTATAATTTATCGCATTTCACAAATAACAGCTTACGTATTTTACGAATTTCGGCTGAAACATCGTCACTAATAAATAAGTTTGAATTGTTTCCATGGAGTGTCTTACCCTTAAGCTTACAAGTATTTTTTATCATCGCTATCTTGTCAGCTTTTTTATTCAGTGTCACTTTCAAAAATTTACGATTTAGATAATTTTTAAACCACAATGGCCTGACATCACATAAAGAAAGAAAAACGAACAAAAATGGAGTTTTTCTAGGCCAAATGAAAATACTAAAAAACAAAGCGAATATTTCGAGAGGACAAAACTACCAATTCTTGTATTTGGTTTAACCGAAACTTTCTTTGACTTGGAAACAAAGTCAGCGAAATTTTTATCAAACATGTGAACAACCCCTTAGGTCTCAAAGGGTGTCTGCAACAAATGCATTAATTAAAATCCGAAATCAAATGACATAGTTCTCCAACTTATTTAATTGCTGGTTCGTTTTGTTTTTGAGTGAATGAATTGTTTTCTTTTCTTTCTCAGTAACTGAGAAAGAAAAGAAAACAATTCATTCACATTCATTAAAAAATGTAATTTAAAAAAAAATGTAATGTAACGTTTACATGTAAAACATGGTTCTTCACATCAGTGAAAAAACATTTTTTACATTAAATGTTTACATGTAAAGTATATACCTCAGTCATAAAGGTTTTCAAGGCCAAAACTGGATGAAATAATTTTGTTATTTGTTACATTTTAACACATATAAGAACAAAAAAAAAAAAATCCATTTAAAGTGCCAACCCTGACTGTGGACATGCACAGGACATGCATCCCTGGAGTACCCCAAAATAGTGGGTACTCTACCCCATAAGCAACTAGTGGCCCTGACTGGGAAAGATCCTGTTTTCGTCAGATTTTATCAGAGTTCAGGTTCTTGTTCTTCTTAAATAGCCTCAAAATGTATGGTAGCTTACACTGCTGAAGAAAAAAAAGAAACAAAACATTTGCCAAACAAGCAATAATGTGATGTGACAACAGTAAACCATCTGCAAAAGGAAACCCCAGAACAGCTATGACGAAAAACTTGCATCAGAATTGCAAACTAGAAACTTAAACTGACTTATCCTACTAGCTGATTCCATTGCTGGGGTCAAATCTCTGCAAATTTCAAAAGAATTTCTTTTACAGGTACACAGTCCTACCAAGCCAATTACCCTTACCTTTCTCTCGCCATCTTAAGGGCCTCTCTCAACAAGAAATTGCCAAAGCTCATGATTCTGCTCTTCAGTTTTACGGAATCTTTTCTTCTACATAATCATGAGTTTGATGAAAGGTTGGCCTTATTTGGTGATATCTGCTCTTGCACTGGAAGTAAAAGCAAAGATCTAAAAGGTGATATCTGCATGTGTAGATACCCATTTTGAGTCACAAGAGAATGGAAGTTTTCCAGATAACGCCAAATAAAACTACCATATATCTTGGCAATTTTTGCAGATATCACGTTTTTGACTCGACCAACCGACAGAGCGGAGTGTCTTTACTTGGCATACGCCGAAATCTCAATTTCGCTCGTCATGTCAGATATCACCTTTTGATTGACGGCAGCCGAGTTGTTCGCTAGTATTTGTCGATGGCAGTTCAAAATTTTTTGGAGTTTGTGCAAATCGCAGATATTGGTGAATAACTCGCTTTTATGGTTGTTAGGTATTTGGTTTCAATTCTATTTGATTTCTATCTTACAATTTCTATCGTAGATCGTTAAATTTACGTCCGGCATTTCTAATCCACAGTGACCTACCTATGTGAATAAAACTTTAGCGTTATCATTGTCCTCGCACACAGCATTCCATATAATAACATTGTTTTCTAATTCAGCAGCTTCCATTCTCACAATTTCACCCACACAAACTGAATTTTTTTTCTTAGCTTCATTATTTCATTGGTACATGTTTTTATTTGCAATTTGAGGCAAGACATATTATTTTCATTCTTTCCAATTTTCAATTCAGGATTATTTATCTTATTTTTAAGTAGCGAATGGTCTTTTTCCAGATTATCGATCTTGTCGTAAGACTTCCTAATTGATTTTTGATATTGTCTAGCTTATTACAATTTTCTTTTACGACATCAAGAACTTGCTTAAAGTTCGATAATTTTTGATTCGAGCTAGAGCTATCCTCTGAGGTGTTTATTGTACTCATACCTTGTTGTCTAGAATCCGTAAATATTACAGTTGTAATATTTTCCTTGAAAATATATAAAATTGATTATTGAGCTGCCATCAAATATTTATTTTCCATAGAATGTACGGTTAGACAAATCAAAGATTTGTCTAACTCAGTAGGAAGAAGGACATGTTTCAATCTCAGTGTTATCAGAATCGTGCCAAAATTGACGATCTGTATAATCTTATTTTACTAGGCTGGAAGATGATCATGTTGCGATCTCAGTGTTGTCGGAATCGTAACATCGACATAACCTTATCTATATTTACTTACTAGAAAATGGACTTGTTATCTCAGTGTCGTCTGTATAATCTTATGTAGATTCATTTAGTAAGAAGATAGAATTTACAATCTCAGTGTTGTTAAAATCGTGCCAAAACTGAAAAAAACGTGCCAAAGCTATTCAACTTTTTGTATTGATCCGGTTTTGAATTTAAAGTATCTAAGTTTGTTATGTAAACTGCAAAAATATTTATAATGTCTTTGTAACAATTCTACTCTTTGAATTGAAGCTAGAAAAATACCAGAAAAATAAAAAAAGTTCTATTTTATTTGAGCGCTTAAGTTACTCATTACGCTACTGTTACTCATTGCTGCTACTGGTGCCTCCTAAAATAAGAGCTGGTGCTGAAATGTCCAAATTCTCAAGACTATTTTTAAAAATAACATTCATGTTATTTAGCTTTACTCTGATTGTGATAGTATTTTTTTTTTATAACGAGGTTAGAGATAAACCAGACAATGCAGAAAGCGTAAATGTAAAAAGTTTATTGTCATCAAATATTACATGTGGTGGTAGTAGAGACAGTAATAATGTTATATCATTCTCCCTTTTTGGTGACTGGAAGGATTCATATTGGAAATCTAGATATTTTGGACCTATGATGAAAAACTTATATTTTGCTAAGAGGTATTACCCAGGATGGGTCCTTAGAATCTATCACAATCTACCATCAGAACTCATTCATAATCTAGAATCAACTAATATACAATTTTGTAATATCAGTTCTTTAGATTCCGATTATACTTCAATTGATTTTCAAGATGTTAATCCAAGAGTTTGGAGATATTTGGCCTTACTAGACCCAACTATTGAGGTAGTAATGTTTAGAGATACCGATTCAATAATGCTGCCACGAGAAGTACACGCAGTCAAAGAATGGCTTCAGTCGCCTCATTTGTACCATGTTATGCGAGACCATCATTACCATAGAGTTGAAATTTTAGCAGGCATGTTTGGCGTCAAGTTAGGTCAACAGAGCAGAGAAATCCGGAAATGGGCTTCAAAATTGATACATCGCTCTATAGGGGATCAAAATAAATACACAGACGAGAACCTGCTTGCAGAAATATTTTGGGATGATGTCAGAAATAGCAGTATAGTTCATGATGCTTACTTCTGTCGGAGTTTTAAAGTGTCGGGCAAGAGCGAAATTCGACCATTTCCTACTAAAAGAGAGAATCTCAGATTTGTTGGTAACATACAAAATAACCCATTGGACAAAGCTTGCCCAGTCGAATGCAGACCCGAAAACCACAAAGATTGGCACTTCTGCTAGTTGTAGATCAAATGTTTTTTGTTAGAGATATGGATTTAATGCCTGAATAGGTTCTAAATCACTTTTGAAAAGTAGGTTAATATTGCCATATGCAATGACAAAACTAACAAGATTTTTTTAGTCAAAATGGTAATAGATAAGCAGACCAAAAAGTTTTTTTTTCAAACAGACCAATAAACAAAAAACAAACCAAAAAAGCAATTTTTATATTTTTAAACACCCTAGAAAACTTCTGCTGGTGGTGTAGCGATAAAAAAGGAGGCGTTTTTTAGAAATAAAAAAGGAGACTAATCTCAGTTGAGAGAAATATGAAAATTGTTTAAATATTTTTCTTCAAGTAATTAGTTTGTTGTTTATATAAGTGTTTTTATCAGTCTGATATCAGAATCAGGAGTATGCAAAGTGATCTGTTTATTAAGGGTAATGTCGTTAACGTTCCTTCATCCAGTATTTTTAATTTTGTTTTTTTTAAGTCTAAGCTTACAATTCTCAAGGTTTCTTTTCTGTTCTTGCTGTTTATATTTGTTGTGTTGGAACTGAATTGGTACAAAAAATCACAATGTTTGTATATTTGACATGTTCAGTTCTGTCATTTCTGCTGTTTTATCTTGAGTGCATGTTATCCAACCTAATTTTCAGTACCTAGGATACGAGACATTTACTATTTAATATTAAACTTACTATTTATCGTAGAGTTGGGTGCAGGTTTTCAAAAACTAACTAACATTTGCGTTATGCTTGAAGACGGCCTATCATCCATGAAGAGTAATAGGCCTATGTATTTCGTAATCTAGGTGTGGTTATCGAAGAGAATCTTTCTTGGAAGGATCACGTCAATTTTTTTCTTGTGAAAGCATCACAGTTCGTTGGTATTAAACCGGTTGAAAAACTTAGTTCCTTACTCTACATTTAAGTCACTTTATTTCACTTTAGTACAATCTAATTTTTATTATGCGGAATTGGTTTACCTAGATACGTTTGGGTCTAATCATATTCTACTTCAAAAGATGCACAATGGGGCTGCTCATGTCCTTAGGTCATTTCTAACGTCTCCTTCTCTTTTGCCAAATAAACATATTAGAGAATCGTTATATAATATTGTTGATAGTTTTCTGGTGAGCTTTAGTGTGAGCTTTTATGAGACCGTGGAGCTCTACATAAATATTATTTATAAAATGAACTTGTGTTCTTTATATCCCAAAATGCCCGTTTCTACTCGATCTGGGTCTCGTCAATTAATCCCTTGGCAAAAAATGAGACATCAAGGTTTACAGTGCAGTGTATGGTTCCTTTGATTTTGGTTTCTTTGATTGGGTCGAAATTTTTTGTATTTATATGTGTAACGTTATCACTTACTCCCATTAGATCTCGGCTCAAAATGTTGCTCAGTCAATGCTTTAAAAATAAAAAGTTAATTTGCTTGAGGATGATCACTTGCATTTATTATTTTTATTGTTTTGTAATTGTTTGGATGTGATTTTTATGCACTCCCTGCCCACTATTCTGTGATAATTGGTGTTATTAAGTTAGTATTGTCTCAAATGAGCTTGTATTGGTGGTAGGTTGGAGTTGTATGTCAATTTTAATTCTTTAGTAAGAAATACATGCAAGAACAGTTGTGTTTGTTTTAGTAATATGACGAATTGTTTTTTTTTGTGTTTTTTTTTCTCTCGTTTGTGTACTAGCTCTGCTCCCCACAAACGAGAAAATGTATAAAATTATATAATCTATTGTCACTATAATAAAGAACTTTGAACCTTGAATAAAGTATAGCTTTGTATATAGGTTAATGCAATTCCACTCAATATTATCTGTCCATTTGTTCAGCTTTTGATTCAAGGGGCACTTAGGTGGATTACAGTCTTAGTTAGAAACACGTGTTGAAGTGTCAACCTGTGAAGGGTAAGGAGTATCAGCTCCTCCAGACAAAGTATGAAGTCCAGAGATGATATTGCAAAAGAAATGTGGATATGTGTAACATGAGTTGTTCTGTAATAGCCACAAAATAGAACACGAGGCAATTAACACTTGTGAATGAGAGCTGCTATGAACTGATAGTGTGCAGTTCATATCATTTACTGGAATACATGTAAGCAAGGTCGTATCCAGAGGAGGGGTTGAACCCTTCCCCAAAATGTTTGTTTGACCTGTAAAAACGCAATAAAATGAATGTGAACGAACTTATGATACATTTTTTGAATTTTTTTTGTACCCCTCCCCCCCCCGAAAAAAACCTTTTGGAAAAAAAACTAAAGGCAATACTGCAAGTTTTCAATCCTATCATTTAAGCGACAGTTGACAAAACTAGCTAGGATGCTATACGCCCGATTAAATTTCTCTCCAAAGGCTACATCTTGATCATCAGGCACATACACTGAGAACAAAATATTTCGTTTTGTTTAGACTGCAGCACAAATATCACTCTTTTTATGAAAAGGAAGGAAACGCTTATTTGTAAGTACTTTGACACCCCCTGGCAGTAAACTTGTACCCCTGACTTTGTTGGAGTGCCAAAGACTTTATTTTGTATTTGATTTGGAGTAAGTTCAACTATTCAAGCGAAAGGAAATGGTTGTTATAATGATTTTCATTCTTTTTTAGTTTATTTTATATTATCCTATCCAAATAATTTCCTATCTTATCCACATTCACACAATATCCACAAAGTTTATCTTATCCACATAATTAGAAATCCTTTCTTTTAAAATTTTCTCAAACCCTTTAGATAAAGTTGATAAAATTGCAATGGGACGATAATTATTTACATCAGATTTATCACCTTTTTTATGTAACGGAATTACCCGGGCAATTTTTCATCTACTAGGAAACATACCTCTGAAGTGATACATGAATTAAAAATATAAATAAGTGGTTCAAAAATCAGAGGGAGGGATTCAATGTTTATGCATCTTGCGAGAAGAAAAAATATGTATCTGCAGAAACGATAGATTGTCCAACGCCAATAAAATTAATAACTAAAAATATTAGCAACAGCTTGCGGTCCTCTAACTTCTTCACTGTTTGTCATATTATACATCGGGATGCGATGACTGTTTATTTCGTCCAATTCTATTCTTGACCAAACTCCAAGTTTTCCGGGGAGAATAAGAATTGTGAACTGAATCTTCATAATAAGTTCTTTCACTTTCTCTACGAGTCCTTACCAACAGGTTTTTATAATTTTTTAAATGCATTATATTTATTTCTGTAGTATACTTCATTTCGATTTAAGAAAACATTTTTTTTTCATTAATCAACCTCAAAAGGGACTCATTTACCCAAGGTTTTCTTGGAGCATTTCTCTTTCCAGTTGGAATTCTATATGGACAAAATTGATCAAACTTTTCAGTCAATATACCATACAACTTATCGAAGGATTGATTTGGATTCTTTTCATTAATTACTAGACTCCACTCAACGTCACCAAGCCCGTCACCACCAATGAGTATTTTGTAATCAAACCGTCAGGTCTTTTCACAAACAAATATACCTGAATTCCCTTGGATATCCATGCATCATAACTGTGAACTATTATAATTTATCGCATTTCACAAATAACAGCTTACGTATTTTACGAATTTCGGCTGAAACATCGTCACTAATAAATAAGTTTGAATTGTTTCCATGGAGTGTCTTACCCTTAAGCTTACAAGTATTTTTTATCATCGCTATCTTGTCAGCTTTTTTATTCAGTGTCACTTTCAAAAATTTACGATTTAGATAATTTTTAAACCACAATGGCCTGACATCACATAAAGAAAGAAAAACGAACAAAAATGGAGTTTTTCTAGGCCAAATGAAAATACTAAAAAACAAAGCGAATATTTCGAGAGGACAAAACTACCAATTCTTGTATTTGGTTTAACCGAAACTTTCTTTGCCTTGGAAACAAAGTCAGCGAAATTTTTATCAAACATGTGAACAACCCCGTAGGTCTCAAAGGGTGTCTGCAACAAATGCATTAATTAAAATCCGAAATCAAATGACATAGTTCTCCAACTTATTTAATTGCTGGTTCGTTTTGTTTTTGAGTGAATGAATTGTTTTCTTTTCTTTCTCAGTAACTGAGAAAGAAAAGAAAACAATTCATTCACATTCATTAAAAAATGTAATTTAAAAAAAATGTAATGTAACGTTTACATGTAAAACATGGTTCTTCACATCAGTGAAAAAACATTTTTTACATTAAATGTTTACATGTAAAGTATATACCTCAGTCATAAAGGTTTTCAAGGCCAAAACTGGATGAAATAATTTTGTTATTTTTTACATTTTAACACATATAAGAACAAAAAAAAAAAATCCATTTAAAGTGCCAACCCTGACTGTGGACATGCACAGGACATGCATCCCTGGAGTACCCCAAAATAGTGGGTACTCTACCCCATAAGCAACTAGTGGCCCTGACTGGGAAAGATCCTGTTTTCGTCAGATTTTATCAGAGTTCAGGTTCTTGTTCTTCTTAAATAGCCTCAAAATGTATGGTAGCTTACACTGCTGAAGAAAAAAAAGAAACAAAACATTTGCCAAACAAGCAATAATGTGATGTGACAACAGTAAACCATCTGCAAAAGGAAACCCCAGAACAGCTATGACGAAAAACTTGCATCAGAATTGCAAACTAGAAACTTAAACTGACTTATCCTACTAGCTGATTCCATTGCTGGGGTCAAATCTCTGCAAATTTCAAAAGAATTTCTTTTACAGGTACACAGTCCTACCAAGCCAATTACCCTTACCTTTCTCTCGCCATCTTAAGGGCCTCTCTCAACAAGAAATTGCCAAAGCTCATGATTCTGCTCTTCAGTTTTACGGAATCTTTTCTTCTACATAATCATGAGTTTGATGAAAGGTTGGCCTTATTTGGTGATATCTGCTCTTGCACTGGAAGTAAAAGCAAAGATCTAAAAGGTGATATCTGCATGTGTAGATACCCATTTTGAGTCACAAGAGAATGGAAGTTTTCCAGATAACGCCAAATAAAACTACCATATATCTTGGCAATTTTTGCAGATATCACGTTTTTGACTCGACCAACCGACAGAGCGGAGTGTCTTTACTTGGCATACGCCGAAATCTCAATTTCGCTCGTCATGTCAGATATCACCTTTTGATTGACGGCAGCCGAGTTGTTCGCTAGTATTTGTCGATGGCAGTTCAAAATTTTTTGGATTTTGTGCAAATCGCAGATATTGGTGAATAACTCGCTTTTATGGTTGTTAGGTATTTGGTTTCAATTCTATTTGATTTCTATCTTACAATTTCTATCGTAGATCGTTAAATTTACGTCCGGCATTTCTAATCCACAGTGACCTACCTATGTGAATAAAACTTTAGCGTTATCATTGTCCTCGCACACAGCATTCCATATAATAACATTGTTTTCTAATTCAGCAGCTTCCATTCTCACAATTTCACCCACACAAACTGAATTTTTTTTCTTAGCTTCATTATTTCATTGGTACATGTTTTTATTTGCAATTTGAGGCAAGACATATTATTTTCATTCTTTCCAATTTTCAATTCAGGATTATTTATCTTATTTTTAAGTAGCGAATGGTCTTTTTCCAGATTATCGATCTTGTCGTAAGACTTCCTAATTGATTTTTGATATTGTCTAGCTTATTACAATTTTCTTTTACGACATCAAGAACTTGCTTAAAGTTCGATAATTTTTGATTCGAGCTAGAGCTATCCTCTGAGGTGTTTATTGTACTCATACCTTGTTGTCTAGAATCCGTAAATATTACAGTTGTAATATTTTCCTTGAAAATATATAAAATTGATTATTGAGCTGCCATCAAATATTTATTTTCCATAGAATGTACGGTTAGACAAATCAAAGATTTGTCTAACTCAGTAGGAAGAAGGACATGTTTCAATCTCAGTGTTATCAGAATCGTGCCAAAATTGACGATCTGTATAATCTTATTTTACTAGGCTGGAAGATGATCATGTTGCGATCTCAGTGTTGTCGGAATCGTAACATCAACATAACCTTATCTATATTTACTTACTAGAAAATGGACTTGTTATCTCAGTGTCGTCTGTATAATCTTATGTAGATTCATTTAGTAAGAAGATAGAATTTACAATCTCAGTGTTGTTAAAATCGTGCCAAAACTGAAAAAAACGTGCCAAAGCTATTCAACTTTTTGTATTGATCCGGTTTTGAATTTAAAGTATCTAAGTTTGTTATGTAAACTGCAAAAATATTTATAATGTCTTTGTAACAATTCTACTCTTTGAATTGAAGCTAGAAAAATACCAGAAAAATAAAAAAAGTTCTATTTTATTTGAGCGCTTAAGTTACTCATTACGCTACTGTTACTCATTGCTGCTACTGGTGCCTCCTAAAATAAGAGCTGGTGCTGAAATGTCCAAATTCTCAAGACTATTTTTAAAAATAACATTCATGTTATTTAGCTTTACTCTGATTGTGATAGTATTTTTTTTTTATAACGAGGTTAGAGATAAACCAGACAATGCAGAAAGCGTAAATGTAAAAAGTTTATTGTCATCAAATATTACATGTGGTGGTAGTAGAGACAGTAATAATGTTATATCATTCTCCCTTTTTGGTGACTGGAAGGATTCATATTGGAAATCTAGATATTTTGGACCTATGATGAAAAACTTATATTTTGCTAAGAGGTATTACCCAGGATGGGTCCTTAGAATCTATCACAATCTACCATCAGAACTCATTCATAATCTAGAATCAACTAATATACAATTTTGTAATATCAGTTCTTTAGATTCCGATTATACTTCAATTGATTTTCAAGATGTTAATCCAAGAGTTTGGAGATATTTGGCCTTACTAGACCCAACTATTGAGGTAGTAATGTTTAGAGATACCGATTCAATAATGCTGCCACGAGAAGTACACGCAGTCAAAGAATGGCTTCAGTCGCCTCATTTGTACCATGTTATGCGAGACCATCATTACCATAGAGTTGAAATTTTAGCAGGCATGTTTGGCGTCAAGTTAGGTCAACAGAGCAGAGAAATCCGGAAATGGGCTTCAAAATTGATACATCGCTCTATAGGGGATCAAAATAAATACACAGACGAGAACCTGCTTGCAGAAATATTTTGGGATGATGTCAGAAATAGCAGTATAGTTCATGATGCTTACTTCTGTCGGAGTTTTAAAGTGTCGGGCAAGAGCGAAAATTCGACCATTTCCTACTAAAAGAGAGAATCTCAGATTTGTTGGTAACATACAAAATAACCCATTGGACAAAGCTTGCCCAGTCGAATGCAGACCCGAAAACCACAAAGATTGGCACTTCTGCTAGTTGTAGATCAAATGTTTTTTGTTAGAGATATGGATTTAATGCCTGAATAGGTTCTAAATCACTTTTGAAAAGTAGGTTAATATTGCCATATGCAATGACAAAACTAACAAGATTTTTTTAGTCAAAATGGTAATAGATAAGCAGACCAAAAAGTTTTTTTTTCAAACAGACCAATAAACAAAAAACAAACCAAAAAAGCAATTTTTATATTTTTAAACACCCTAGAAAACTTCTGCTGGTGGTGTAGCGATAAAAAAGGAGGCGTTTCTTAGAAATAAAAAAGGAGACTAATCTCAGTTGAGAGAAATATGAAAATTGTTTAAATATTTTTCTTCAAGTAATTAGTTTGTTGTTTATATAAGTGTTTTTATCAGTCTGATATCAGAATCAGGAGTATGCAAAGTGATCTGTTTATTAAGGGTAATGTCGTTAACGTTCCTTCATCCAGTATTTTTAATTTTGTTTTTTTTAAGTCTAAGCTTACAATTCTCAAGGTTTCTTTTCTGTTCTTGCTGTTTATATTTGTTGTGTTGGAACTGAATTGGTACAAAAAATCACAATGTTTGTATATTTGACATGTTCAGTTCTGTCATTTCTGCTGTTTTATCTTGAGTGCATGTTATCCAACCTAATTTTCAGTACCTAGGATACGAGACATTTACTATTTAATATTAAACTTACTATTTATCGTAGAGTTGGGTGCAGGTTTTCAAAAACTAACTAACATTTGCGTTATGCTTGAAGACGGCCTATCATCCATGAAGAGTAATAGGCCTATGTATTTCGTAATCTAGGTGTGGTTATCGAAGAGAATCTTTCTTGGAAGGATCACGTCAATTTTTTTCTTGTGAAAGCATCACAGTTCGTTGGTATTAAACCGGTTGAAAAACTTAGTTCCTTACTCTACATTTAAGTCACTTTATTTCACTTTAGTACAATCTAATTTTTATTATGCGGAATTGGTTTACCTAGATACGTTTGGGTCTAATCATATTCTACTTCAAAAGATGCACAATGGGGCTGCTCATGTCCTTAGGTCATTTCTAACGTCTCCTTCTCTTTTGCCAAATAAACATATTAGAGAATCGTTATATAATATTGTTGATAGTTTTCTGGTGAGCTTTAGTGTGAGCTTTTATGAGACCGTGGAGCTCTACATAAATATTATTTATAAAATGAACTTGTGTTCTTTATATCCCAAAATGCCCGTTTCTACTCGATCTGGGTCTCGTCAATTAATCCCTTGGCAAAAAATGAGACATCAAGGTTTACAGTGCAGTGTATGGTTCCTTTGATTTTGGTTTCTTTGATTGGGTCGAAATTTTTTGTATTTATATGTGTAACGTTATCACTTACTCCCATTAGATCTCGGCTCAAAATGTTGCTCAGTCAATGCTTTAAAAATAAAAAGTTAATTTGCTTGAGGATGATCACTTGCATTTATTATTTTTATTGTTTTGTAATTGTTTGGATGTGATTTTTATGCACTCCCTGCCCACTATTCTGTGATAATTGGTGTTATTAAGTTAGTATTGTCTCAAATGAGCTTGTATTGGTGGTAGGTTGGAGTTGTATGTCAATTTTAATTCTTTAGTAAGAAATACATGCAAGAACAGTTGTGTTTGTTTTAGTAATATGACGAATTGTTTTTTTTTGTGTTTTTTTTTCTCTCGTTTGTGTACTAGCTCTGCTCCCCACAAACGAGAAAATGTATAAAATTATATAATCTATTGTCACTATAATAAAGAACTTTGAACCTTGAATAAAGTATAGCTTTGTATATAGGTTAATGCAATTCCACTCAATATTATCTGTCCATTTGTTCAGCTTTTGATTCAAGGGGCACTTAGGTGGATTACAGTCTTAGTTAGAAACACGTGTTGAAGTGTCAACCTGTGAAGGGTAAGGAGTATCAGCTCCTCCAGACAAAGTATGAAGTCCAGAGATGATATTGCAAAAGAAATGTGGATATGTGTAACATGAGTTGTTCTGTAATAGCCACAAAATAGAACACGAGGCAATTAACACTTGTGAATGAGAGCTGCTATGAACTGATAGTGTGCAGTTCATATCATTTACTGGAATACATGTAAGCAAGGTCGTATCCAGAGGAGGGGTTGAACCCTTCCCCAAAATGTTTGTTTGACCTGTAAAAACGCAATAAAATGAATGTGAACGAACTTATGATACATTTTTTGAATTTTTTTTGTACCCCTCCCCCCCCCGAAAAAAACCTTTTGGAAAAAAAACTAAAGGCAATACTGCAAGTTTTCAATCCTATCATTTAAGCGACAGTTGACAAAACTAGCTAGGATGCTATACGCCCGATTAAATTTCTCTCCAAAGGCTACATCTTGATCATCAGGCACATACACTGAGAACAAAATATTTCGTTTTGTTTAGACTGCAGCACAAATATCACTCTTTTTATGAAAAGGAAGGAAACGCTTATTTGTAAGTACTTTGACACCCCCTGGCAGTAAACTTGTACCCCCTGACTTTGTTGGAGTGCCAAAGACTTTATTTTGTATTTGATTTGGAGTAAGTTCAACTATTCAAGCGAAAGGAAATGGTTGTTATAATGATTTTCATTCTTTTTTAGTTTATTTTATATTATCCTATCCAAATAATTTCCTATCTTATCCACATTCACACAATATCCACAAAGTTTATCTTATCCACATAATTAGAAATCCTTTCTTTTAAAATTTTCTCAAACCCTTTAGATAAAGTTGATAAAATTGCAATGGGACGATAATTATTTACATCAGATTTATCACCTTTTTTATGTAACGGAATTACCCGGGCAATTTTTCATCTACTAGGAAACATACCTCTGAAGTGATACATGAATTAAAAATATAAATAAGTGGTTCAAAAATCAGAGGGAGGGAAATAATGTTTATGCATCTTGCGAGAAGAAAAAATATGTATCTGCAGAAACGATAGATTGTCCAACGCCAATAAAATTAATAACTAAAAATATTAGCAACAGCTTGCGGTCCTCTAACTTCTTCACTGTTTGTCATATTATACATCGGGATGCGATGACTGTTTATTTCGTCCAATTCTATTCTTGACCAAACTCCAAGTTTTCCGGGGAGAATAAGAATTGTGAACTGAATCTTCATAATAAGTTCTTTCACTTTCTCTACGAGTCCTTACCAACAGGTTTTTATAATTTTTTAAATGCATTATATTTATTTCTGTAGTATACTTCATTTCGATTTAAGAAAACATTTTTTTTTCATTAATCAACCTCAAAAGGGACTCATTTACCCAAGGTTTTCTTGGAGCATTTCTCTTTCCAGTTGGAATTCTATATGGACAAAATTGATCAAACTTTTCAGTCAATATACCATACAACTTATCGAAGGATTGATTTGGATTCTTTTCATTAATTACTAGACTCCACTCAACGTCACCAAGCCCGTCACCACCAATGAGTATTTTGTAATCAAACCGTCAGGTCTTTTCACAAACAAATATACCTGAATTCCCTTGGATATTCATGCATCATAACTGTGAACTATTATAATTTATCGCATTTCACAAATAACAGCTTACGTATTTTACGAATTTCGGCTGAAACATCGTCACTAATAAATAAGTTTGAATTGTTTCCATGGAGTGTCTTACCCTTAAGCTTACAAGTATTTTTTATCATCGCTATCTTGTCAGCTTTTTTATTCAGTGTCACTTTCAAAAATTTACGATTTAGATAATTTTTAAACCACAATGGCCTGACATCACATAAAGAAAGAAAAACGAGCAAACATGGAGTTTTTATAAGCCAAATGAAAATACTAAAAAACAAAGCGAATATTTCGAGAGGACAAAACTGCCAATTCTTGTATTTGGTTTAACCGAAACTTGCTTTGCCTTGGAAACAAAGTCAGCGAAATTTTTAATATAGGTTTTTTGAGCCTGAATTAGTGGGCAAAATTCAACTGATAAGCATTTCCCTATTTTTGCTGTAGAAGAATTAAAAGAAGAAACAATGGGTCGAAGTGGATTACCGGGCTTATGAACTTCAGGAAGACCATAAACGCGAGGGGACGTGCATCCGCATGGGTAAAACCTTTTGTACAATTGATCTGTAATTTCACCTTTTCCTTTTAGATAGGAAAGCTCTTTTCGGACTTCCTGGACAAATTTTTCTGTGGGATCGAAAGCTAATCGTTCATATGTGTTAGAATCATTTAAAATTTCTCTGACTTTTTGTTAGTGATCATCTGTATCTAATACAACAACAGTATTGCCTTTATTGGCTTTCGTAATAATCCTGGAATGATCTTTATGTAGTGCGTGCAAGACCAAGTGTTCATTTTTACTAAACTTTTTTAAATTTGGAATATTAACAGAAGGCGAATCCAACAAAATTTCCACAAATTGGGCTCTAACCTCTGCAATCTCTCCAATATATCTTATAGTGAAATTATCGCACACACAGAGGGGGTATTTCATGACTCTCGTGCGTATATTTGAGTCTCCCATACGTTAAACGGGTTTCAGACCACATTTAAAAAAATCTAAGGAAAAATAACATTTACACTTATTATAGACCCAGAAAAACTATCAGGTCTGAAATTTATCAAGGTAAAGACCCTATCCCGATAGGTGAAAACTCCGGTGTTTACAGAATTCTTTGTTGGTGTGGTCTTTAGTATATCGGAAGAACTGATGAGCGAATAACGGATAGATTAACTCAGCACTCTAGTTCTATTAATAATACACTTAAAAAGCGAAAAAAAACCCAGAAAATTTTGACTCTGACCTTGCAGAGCACATTTTTGAAAAACTAGACCATACTATTTTGTTTAATCAGGCTAGCCTAATTTCGCATGACAAAGGTATTGTCCAGCACTACAGAGAAGCTGTTGAAATTTATAAATACCAGCATTTAGGTCTCGCTTTAAACAGAGATTCCGGTGATTTAAGAATAAACGAGTCATATTTCGGTTTTCTCAAAAGAGAAACCGATACTTTAGTAATCCCTTAAATAGACCTTGAACCACTTTCCCTGTCATCTAATCAAACATGCGAACAACCCCTTAGGTCTCAAAGGGTGTCTGCAACAAATGCATTAATTAAAATCCGAAATCAAATGACATAGTTCTCCAACTTATTTAATTGCTGGTTCGTTTTGTTTTTGAGTGAATGAATTGTTTTCTTTTCTTTCTCAGTAACTGAGAAAGAAAAGAAAACAATTCATTCACATTCATTAAAAAATGTAATTTAAAAAAATGTAATGTAACGTTTACATGTAAAACATGGTTCTTCACATCAGTGAAAAAACATTTTTTACATTAAATGTTTACATGTAAAGTATATACCTCAGTCATAAAGGTTTTCAAGGCCAAAACTGGATGAAATAATTTTGTTATTTGTTACATTTTAACACATATAAGAACAAAAAAAAAAATTCATTTCAAGTGCCAACCCTGACTGTGGACATGCACAGGACATGCATCCCTGGAGTACCCCAAAATAGTGGGTACTCTACCCCATAAGCAACTAGTGGCCCTGACTGGGAAAGATCCTGTTTTCGTCAGATTTTAGCAGAGTTCAGGTTCTTCTTAAATAGCCTCAAAATGTATGGTAGCTTACACTGCTGAAGAAAAAAAAGAAACAAAACATTTGCCAAACAAGCAATAATGTGGTCTGACAACAGTAAACCATCTGCAAAAGGAAACCCCAGAACAGCTATGACGAAAAAATTGCATCAGAATTGCAAACTAGAAACTTAAACTGACTTATCCTACTAGCTGATTCCATTGCTGGGGTCAAATCTCTGCAAATTTCAAAAGAATTTCTTTTACAGGTACACAGTCCTACCAAGCCAATTACCCTTACCTTTCTCTCGCCATCTTAAGGGCCTCTCTCAACAAGAAATTGCCACAGCTCATGATTCTGCTCTTCAGTTTTACGGAATCTTTTCTTCTACATAATCATGAGTTTGATGAAAGGTTGGCCTTATTTGGTGATATCTGCTCTTGCACTGGAAGTAAAAGCAAAGATCTAAAAGGTGATATCTGTATGTGTAGATACCCATTTTGAGTCACAAGAGAATGGAAGTTTTCCAGATAACGCCAAATAAAACTACCATATATCTTGGCTATTTTTGCAGATATCACGTTTTTGACTCGACCAACCGATAGAGCGGAGTGTCTTTACTTGGCAGACGCAGAAATCTCAATTTCGCTCGTCATGTCAGATATCACCTTTTGATTGACGGCAGCCGAGTTGTTCGCTAGTATTCATCGATGGCAGTTCAAAATTTTTTGGATTTTGTGCAAATCGCAGATATTGGTGAATAACTGGCTTTTATGGTTGTTAGGTATTTGGTTTCAATTCTTTTGATTTTTAGTTTTTATTAAATTTTATTCATCTTTTAAGTTTTTGGTTCTTTTTACATGTACTTTCCACGTTTGTTTTTTGTTTTTTCTTTTCTTCGTTACTTTCTTTGGATACATTATATCGTTTCACGCTGAAGAAGAGAGGCGTTTGTCCTCTCGAAATATTCGCTTTGTTTTTTCAGTATTTTCATTTGGCCTATAAAAACCCCATTTTTGCTTGTTTCTCTTTATTTACAATTTCTATCGTAGATCGTTAAATTTACATCCGGCATTTCTAATCCACAGTGACCTAAAAGGGTTTGATTCAAACTTTTACCTTGAGCATCGATATTGTTAGCAGAGTTTCAAAAGGATCGTTTGTGAGTGCTGGCGTATCTGATGAAATAATTTAGGTCGTATGATCAATTTAATTTATTTTTTTATTGCAGTAGTTTTTCAGTGAGGACTCTTGATAACCTAAAAGTGTTTGATTCAAACTTTTACCTTGAGAATCGATGTTGTTAGAAGAATTTCAAAAGGATCGTTTATGAGTGCTGGCGTATCTGATGAAATAATTTAGGTCGTATGATATTAGTGGTAGTTTTTTTTTTTAAGTAAACTCGATGTTTCTCTATGATTCAATCCCAACGTCCCCCTGCTCTGAGTGTTGAAAATGATTTCACGACATTATTTTAGTTTTTTTTTCTTGCCCCAAACTATTTTTTTTTATCATGAACCTCATGAACCTTATCATGGTGTCCTCGGTTCGCATAGTCGGTGGTCAAGATCTTTGGCATGAATAAAACTTGGCAATGTTTGTGGCAAACAAAATGTTTACGAATTAGTTGGAGCCTAAAGTTAGCACAATTTCAATGAATGTAATGCAAAATTTGTAAAAAAAAATGTATGCAAGGTAAAAATTTGTAAAATATGTAAAATTTGAATGACTAAAATTTCAATCTACAATTATTATTTTTTTTTAATTTCAGATGGTTTGGCTGATAAGTGGGAGTGATGAACGATTACACTTATTCAAAGAAAATAGAGATGACCACAATCGTTAATTTTACATCGTTAAATTTACATCCGGCATTTCTAATCCACAGTAACCTAAAAGGGTTTGATTCAAACTTTTACCTTGAGCATCGATATTGTTAGCAGAGTTTCAAAAGGATCGTTTGTGAGTGCTGGCGTATCTGATGAAATAATTTAGGTCGTATGATCAATTTAATTTATTTTTTTATTGCAGTAGTTTTTCAGTAAGGACACTTGATAACCTAAAAGTGTTTGATTCAAACTTTTACCTTGAGAATCGATGTTGTTAGAAGAATTTCAAAAGGATCGTTTATGAGTGCTGGCGTATCTGATGAAATAATTTAGGTCGTATGATATTAGTGGTAGTTTTTTTTTAAGTAAACTCGATGTTTCTCTATGATTCAATCCCAACGTCCCCCTGCTCTGAGTGTTGAAAATGATTTCACGACATTATTTTAGTTTTTTTTTCTTGCCCCAAACTATTTTTTTTTTATCATGAACCTCATGAACCTTATCATGGTGTCCTCGGTTCGCATAGTCAGTGGTCAAGATCTTTGGCATGAATAAAACGTGGCAATGTTTGTGGCAAACAAAATGTTTACGAATTAGTTGGAGCCTAAAGTTAGCACAATTTCAATGAATGTAATGCAAAATTTGTAAAAAAAAATGTATGCAAGGTAAAAATTTGTAAAATATGTAAAATTTGAATGACTAAAATTTCAATCTACAATTATTATTTTTTTTAATTTCAGATGGTTTGGCTGATAAGTGGGAGTGATGAACGATTACATTTATTCAAAGAAAATAGAGATGACCACACATATGATGAAGTGGACATTGGACCTTTTTTTCCTGAACTGAACAGGATTTTTCCAAGTATCGTCCTTTGGGTGGATATTATGTATGACCAACAGAAACACAGGTATTTCTAAGTCTTGGTAATCCTTATTTGGTTTTTCCTTTTTCTACGTTAGTTCGCACCTTTTGTTTAGCGATTTTTCTCTAAAAAGCCTAAAAAGTTGAAGGTCTAAAAAGTTGGAAATAATAAATATAAATTGTTTTGTTAGGAAAAAACTAGCATTCTAAATGGACTAAAAAGTCTAAAATATTTGTTTTTTTTTCTCGAGAATCTGGGAATTCAAGTGAAAATGAGGAGCGCAATATCAATTTTATGAAAAGCTCAATCCGTTTTGTATCCCTCGTTTTTACTTGTATTCATAGATTCTAGAGAAAAAACTTTTTCTTATTTTTAGATGTTTTTGAAAAGGAGTCATTTTTTTTTATTTAGTTGTTGTTTCCCCCATTCTTCTTTATTTTCTATGCCCAATGTTTGGCTGGTTTAAAAAAGATTTAGAGCATCTTATCCAACCTAAAAGTTTCGGATTACATCTAGCTTTGATCTAGTAAAGAGCAATGTATCTACCATGGGTTAACACAGAGTAGATCAGGGACCAAGAAATCCCAGATTTTGGGATATCCTCTTTTTTTGGTTTGAAAAGCAATCAAAGGCCACTGAACTGCCTATTCAGCATCCTTTGTGCCCATGGGTGCCACTGCAACCCCTCGTGACATTACATTACATTTCGAAGCATTCTTAAAAACGGTCAAATGTTGAAAAAATATATCTCATAAGGCTAAATTGTGCGTGCAGCCCCAGGGACATGGGCTTAAAATTGTGAAATTAGCCAGTTTTTGAATAGAACAACATAAGCAGATTTAATTAAAAAACGAACAGGTTACGCCTTGTTACATTTCAAGCAAGTAATTTGTAAGAAAGAACTTATTCACGATTTATGGCACTTACTAAGGAGGCTGAGAGGAGGAGTATATAAGAGAGAGGATTCTAAACCTGAAGCTTAGGGTTTTCGATCGTACGATTAAGATGGTTCTCTTTTAATGCTTCTCAGCCTATACACTCTGGAAATGGCAGAAAAATTACCATATGGCACTTTATGATGGCGTTATCAAGACGAATTTGTAAGAAGCACGGAGATGTGAAAATCAGCTTTCGAATGGGCACTTAAAAAGATATCTATACTGTCTCAGTTACGAAAAACAAAGAAAGAAGAAAAAAAAAGTAGTATCAATTCTTCCCATGGAAGAAAGTGATTTTCTTTGTTGTTCCAGGTTGGGGACAGTTCTTCTCCTGTATAGAGTTTTAAACTATGGGGATTGGATTACTTTTCGTTTCCGTCTGACGCCATTTTCAAAGGGTTTTCGGCTCTTTTTTGAAGTTCTCATAAATTTTTTTCGTAATAAACTGTTACTAATAAGGTTAACCGAAATAATAGCTACCATTCCCGAACCAGCTCCAAATGGTAATATACCCTCACTAGATATTTTTTTTTTCAAATTTTAAACTGTCAGTTACTGTGGGTTGGGGTTTGCTCTTTACTAGGTGGCAGTAATTGGTGCAACCATAATGCCATATTGACTGCGGGTGTCAAAATTTTCTGTGTCATGTTACTTCGCAGACTATGCAATATTTATTCTCCAAACTAGCTGCAATAAATTGACTCGTAATATTTTTCAGTATTTAATTGAATGGTAAAAATTGAGCACAGGGGCACCTTTGAACAAAGCCCCGTAAAACTCTTAAAACTACTTTAGAGCAGCATTAAATATCTCCCTGCTGGATAAATATACACATATCACGTCGAATGTATATTCATTCGTCTGTCAGGGCTAGGAAGGGGGGGGGGGGGGTAGAGCGAAGGAATGAAGTTTTAAAAATAAGATAAGCTGTTAATAGTGTTTCAAAGGCAATGCTGTTGATTAGATAGAGGCTTTTATGTCATTAGGCATATTTGTCTGATTTTGCATTAGCCTGATAGCCTTGACACTATATAATTTTGTCAACAATTTTTTTTCACATGAAGGTTAATTCCTTAAGCAGTGGTTGAAAGTTTTGGACCATGAAAAATACATCGGCAGAAAATATTGCTTTGATGAGTTTTGTTAAGATGGGCCCTCAAAATCTGTGGTTCCTAGCCTTTGCCCTTGAAAAACCTATTGGTTGTCCTAGAATTTGCATTCTCTGGCGTTTAACCCCTCTCTGGGCCAAAATTGATGTTTTACGCACTTTGCTGTGGCACGATCTGTTTTTTTGCTTAAAAATTCACCATTTGCTGACGATTCATTAATAACCTTGGCAATCACGGCAGCAGTAATGTCGTTATAATTTGATGATTTATAAATAGATACAGAGTTCGTTGCTGCACTCGCGTCAGACTTAAGTCGTTTTCATGGCAAGGGGAGTGGCCGCCGTGGAAAATGTGGGGTAGCATAGCAGCACTTCTACTTGACTGTTTTCATGGCCTAGCGAAATTTGTTGGCATATTTGGCAGCTTTTGGAATTCTGTCGAATTCTGCTACTGGCAACTTTTTAACTTTTTCCATACCTAGGGAGGGGGCTAAAAACTCCCCTTTAGGGTTTGCTAAACAGGAGCTTTCTATAATTGAAAGCTACTTGCATTACTAGATGCCTTTTATCCTGTGCCAACAAATAGTTGAAAGCTATTTGTATTTTAGAATAATTGAGCAAATGAAAGCTACTTGTAATAATTGAGAGCTACTTGTAGTGTGTCGGCGCCTAGTAAACTGTGGCTGTGAATAATTGAAAGCTGCTCGTATTTTGAAATATTAGAACTAATTAAATAATTGAAATCTACTTGCGCTTCTACAACTGAAATCTATTTGCCTTTGTAGACGTCTAGTAGCCTCTGACTGTGAGTGTGGAAAATTGCTTTTCTTCGTCCCCAATGTAGTTAATGACCTACCAAATTTGGAAAATGAATACACTGAAGATTTTTCAAGTCCAATAACTTCTGTCAAATTTTTGAAACAAATAAAGCACCTTTTCCAGCACCAGCCTTTCTGACTCAGAGTAAGTATTTCATTTCCTTTTTATATTGTTATTATATTATACGTACAGCCCTTTTTCTATTACACTAGGGATGGTGGGAAAGGGGATGTTAGCTTTGTCATCTCAATCATTAAAACACATAAAATTTAATGTTTTAAGAATCAAAAGAAAAATAAACATCTTTTATTGGAGAAATGTTCTTTGAAGTATTTTTCATCAAAAGAGTGACGCAAATTGTGTTTGTATTTGTTTGGGGGGGGGAGGGCATCCCCGCTTCTTTTCTCCTCTTGACCTTTAAAGACTTGGGGGAGGAGGGGGGGGGGTAATTTTGAAAGTGAAAAAGTCCTTTTTTGATATTTTCGCTGGAAGACAAAAAAATTGCCCCCCCCCAGATCCTAAGATACAGTCCCCCTCCTCCAACATTTCTGTGAACTGACGACACTGCATCAGAAATATTAAGCATTTGCAGTATTTGTTTGGTTTGCTTTGAAATAGTAAATAGCAGCCTTAGAGGCTAAAAATATTCAGATAAATTAAAAAACAATGTACTTTTAACGTAATAGCCTTATTTCAAATTAGTCTTCTTTCTTATTATATTTTATTAATCTTTTTATTGGCAATTCTTATGTTTACTATATATCTAGTTTTTTGTCTGTCATTTTCTATTATAGACACAATTTATCAGCTATTTTAAGAAAAAGCTTAGAAAATAAAGCTAAAAAGCAAAAGAATAAAAAGAAAAAAGTTTCACAAGTTCGTTAACTTATCAACACTAATATAAAACTAACAAAGAATTAGTCTTTCGCCGATTTGTGAAAATCTTCAATACCCAATACCTGACAAAGATAAAAAAGGCTCGACACAGATTAATATAGTGGTCCAGTGTTGGAAGATCATGACATCTCCTACATTTTTTTCAATTTTCATTGATAAAAACAAATCATTTACAAATAATGTTATTCATTTTTAAATGAATTGGTAGTGGTCTGTTAGCTGATTTTTGTACTGCTATAATAACTCTTTAATAACCTCTTCAGAAAGTGAATCGCCCAAGTTTCTTAAGACAGAACAAGAAACCTTTCAGTCAAAATCTTACTGAGAGTAATTTACTGTAGTCGTGACAACACCGTTTAGATTCATTTGTTATTATTATTCAAACCAAAAGTCTACATACATTGTCATGACCTATAATTCTGGGAACAGTATAGTTATCATATCAATACAAACAGCCAAGTTGTTCAAACAGCTATGTAAATCGTTCAGTTTTCTTTTTTTCTGCCTTTGATTTTAATTGGTCAAATTTATTTCTCGCTACAATAGCTGGTTGATAAAATAACCAACACAAATTTAGATTTAGAGTAAACTAGATAAACTTTGAATTCCGTGGGGTATAGAAATCGAAATTAACTTTTTTCTTGCGTTCAGCAGAAAATGTGAAAATCTTTCGTGACTTTATTATTGATGCATTTAAAATTTTAAACAATTTTAGTGTGAAACTTCGAGAGGAAATATTTTACTTGGAATAATAAAATTTTATTCAATAATTTCGCATATTAGATAAAGTGAAAATAATTTTTTTCTTGAAAAATGCCGCTCCATGAAATGCCATTCTTTTCCTAGCAATTGCTTGTTATTCATATTTTGCAAAAACAATTAAGATAATTCATTGTTTTTAAGTGACCATCAATAATGAAGTAGAGGAGCCATTAGAAGCCTCGGTCAATGTAATTGTTACTCCAAGTGGGTCATCATCCTTAGTATTTAGGTAACTTTTTTCACGTATAATTACCTGTTGCTCTTGTACTTTCCTGTCAGGCAGATGTTATGCATATAAATTGTGGCCCCTTAGCCTAAGGAAAGAAGAAAATAAGTTCATGGGCCATTAGAAAAATAATGTTTTTTGCCTTTTTTTTCACATAATTGTTTTTGGGGTCTAGGGATCGTGCCCTGGTGTGGAAAAGAGGCAGTGTCTCTTTAATCACTTTTGTCGCTTAAAAATGGCACAGAAACTTACAGTTTCGAATTGAGTAAGCCCCCTTCCTAATTAACAAAACGTAATGTTAAAATTAAAACCATTTTTGACAAAAAAATTGCATTTTCGTATAGAAGATGGTGAATATCAACTATAATCGTAGGGTACATACATAAATGACGTTATCGCAAAACTCTATGATGACGCCAGTTGCAACTGGGGTTCGTTCTTTACTAATTTCAGCTAAGAAAAAAAAAACCGAAGGGTTTTTCCTGTATGTGCAGGGGCGTCGTTTGGGGAAGGGGGCAAGGGGGGCAGTTGCTCCCACAATAATTTGTAGAAAAAATTATTGTATATCCTATGCCCCTTGACTATGGACCCCTCTTGCCCCCCCCCCCCCCTCCAATTAAAATGCTGGAGTTTCGCCCCTGTGTGTTTGATATATAATCATGGCTGCAATTGTCGGATTCCCTACACAGGACACTTGCAGTCCTCTAGCTTGAACAACAAGGAAAATAGCTTTTTTACATGAGTAGCACTGACGTGCCCTCTTTTTTTCTTTTTTTTCTTTCTTTACTGCTAGCGGGGCACTGGAATATCATAGAGTGCTTTTGAAGCCTCATTTGAAAGGAAATTAATATATCTAATGCGTTTTCTTTAGCAGCACTGATATGTACTCTATGTACCGATATATACTCTTTAGTAGCACTTATATGTACTGATAAGTACAACAAGAAACATAGCTTTTTGCAAGGGTGGCACTGACTTTTCCTCTTCTTTGTCATTATTCATCCACTGCTAGAGAACACTAGAACATCATAGAGCTTTTTAATGTTATATTTTAAAGCAAATTGATGTTTACATGCTTTTGTAATTAACAAGAAATAATGTTAAAATTAAATCTATTTTTGACAAAGAAACTGCATTTTCATATAGAAGAGGGTGAATATCAACTATAATCGTAGGTTACAATCATAAATGGCGTTATCGTAAAACTATATGATGACGTCAGTTACAACCGGGGTTCGTTCTTTACTAATTTGAGCTAAGAAAAAAAAAAACGAAGGGTTTTTCCTGTGTGTGCAGGGGTGTCGTTTTGGGGGGGGGCCTTGAAGGTAGTTGCCCCCACAATAATGTGGAGACAAAATTATTATATATCCTATGCTCCTTGAACATCCGGATATGCACCCCTCTTGCCCCCCTCCGCCCCCAATAAAAATGCTGGAGATTCGCCCTTGTGTGTGTGATATATAATCGTGGTTGTAGCGGTAGCTGCAACCTCATAAAGGACGAAACACGGCACCTAGTTAGTGTTGTAAAATTACCGTAAATAAAAACTCGGTAAGTAAAATTGGTAAAATAAGGTACTCCCTAGGAAATACAGGGTGAAACTAATGTTTTAGTTTACGGCCCTCTAGTGCCCGTAAACAGGGTATTAGTGCCCTGTAGCTACAAGACCATTTCTTTTTAAGGATTACTTTCTAAAATCGTTCAGTCATTTTTATACAATCCTAAAAAGGCCTATCCCAGATTTGCCTCTCAATCACTCGGAATATCTGTCTTGGCTTTTTCTACAGTTAGCCATGTCTTGATGCTAATCTTTCATTCCTTAATTCTATGACTATCTGCCTCACTTCTGCCCTAGGAATGACATATGGACGGATGATACATATGGACGGACTTATCTGTTAACAAATGAAATGACATCATTTTTATACAATCCTAAAAAGGCCCTATCCCAGATTTGCCACTCAATCACTCGGACTATCTGTCTTGGCTTTTTATACAATTAGCCATGTCTTGATGCCTGCAAAGTACTTGATTTTAATTCATAATCAATCAATTTTTAATGAATCCGATTTTTTTGGCTTAAAAAAGGTAATGCCCCTTCATCTAGAGTTTCATCAACTTAATTAACTGTCTAGTTTATCCCTTTTGTAATCTTGTGCCTAGGGTAATACCTCAGCATTTGGGCAGTGCCTGATTTCAGACATTCATTTTGTAAAAAAAATGAATAAAAAAAAAAAAAAAATCAAATTTACTATTATTTAAGAGTAAAATTATATTAGTCATCTGTTTTCTACATTTAAGTATCAGAAATGCTACCCTAACAGCCTTGCATATTTAAACAGCCTTGCATATTATTCATCAACATTCCTCATATCCTATCCATGTTATTTTCATTCATTTATAAAAGTACCGAGTACAATTAAAAAAGAGGTTTGTAAGACTTTGATGACTTTGGTTAACTTAGCACTGGATTATGAGTGCGGAGTATTCAGTCACTTTTACAGTCATTAAGACTCTCTTCAATAGGATTTGCTTGCAAATTTGCACTCTACTGAAAAAATGTAAATGTTTTTACTTTTATAACTTTAATAAATCAAATAATATTTACATTTTGATAACTAAATATCAATATATGTATATTAGGCTTACAATGCACATTCATTTGTATTTTTTCAGTAAAGTACAAATTTTTTTCTGGCCTTGGGAAGGCATAGGGTTTTGCGCCAAACTTATGTTAATTTCTGCTCGTTTTGAGTTTGACTCGGTTAATTATTGTAATTTCTGTTCGTTTTGGGTTTCATTTATTTATTGATGCTGATTTGTGGTAGTTTCACGATCGGTAGATTATTTGATTTTGTTTTTCCTCATTTTTTTGTTTAATGGAGTTCTTTACTTTTCTTTGAAAAACTTATTTTGTGGAAAAAGTTTTTAAATTAATTTCTGTTCGTTTTATATTGACATAGTCTTTTCAGGGAAAAAAAAATAACACTTTAAATCTTTTTGTTTTTTAAGACTTTATAGTTTGGCCTGCTATTTGTATGCTGGAGAAAAATTTTCAGCAATTTTTAACTACACACACCCTTTTAAAAATCTGGACACAAATAGTACTGTTTAATTTAGTTTCATGCATCGTCTAGTTGACCTGAAATGGAAAACTTGATACCATTCGAAAAAAATCTGTTTACGTTCTTTGATAGCTTGGATACACTTACGCTATTTTGATTTGGTTAAATTTTATGAGCAGAAATGGGAGGGTTGGCGTGGGAGGTCGGGCGTGGGAGTGGAAGGGGGATTAGTTGCCCTCAAATCACTTTCGACTATTAAAAAGGGCATCAGCCCTTTCTATTTTCAATTGAATGAGCCCTTTTCGAAGTTCCCACGACAACTCCTTCGATACGAAGTGCCCTGGTCTAAACAACAACAACAACAAAAAATAATACATTATACCCACATCAATCTTTACTATAAAAATGTCAAGCCTTCCAATCACTTTCGACTATTAAAAAGGGCACTAGGCCTTTCGATTTCCAATCGAATGAGCCCGTTTGGAAATGACAACGCTTTCTATAAACACCTTATAGGCCCCCAGGGCATAAATTACAACCCTTACCCTAAGGTCTGTTAGGGTGGTTGTCATCCTCTAAGACCGAATTTCCAGAACTTTAAACTACGGCTACATTGAACAACATGTCCCCGTTCTTTACTTAGGCAGCGCGATCCTGCTGCCTATGGTTTATACAACAACTTTCTATATAAACCTTATATGCCCCCAGGGCATAAATTACAACCCTTGCACTGAGGGCTCTGAGGGGGCTATCATCCTAAAAGACCGAATTTCCAGAACGTTCAACTACGTTGAACGAAATGGATATCTCAAAATTTTGATTGGATGTGTTTTGGAAAATGGTGGGCGTGAGAGGGGCGTTAGTTAATATCCAATCACTTTCAACTATTAAAAAAGGCACTAGCCCTTTCAATTTCCAATTGAATGAACTCTTTTGAAGTTTCTTCGACAACGCTTTCAATAAAAACTTTATATGTCCCAGGGTATAACTTCCAACCCCTGCCATGAGGGCTGTGGGGGAGGGGTTGTCATCCTTAAAGACATAATTTCCAAAACTTTCGACTACCTTGAATAAAATGGCTATCTAAAAATTTTGATTGGATGTATTTGGGGAAAAGGTGGGCGTGAGAGGGGGTTAGTTGTCCTAAAATCACTTTAGACTATGAAAAAGGGTACTATCCCTTTGAATTTCAAATCGAATGAGCCCTTTTTCAAGTTTCTACGACAAAGATTTCAATAAAAACCTTATATGCCCCCAGGGCATATAAGGTATATAAGGCATATATATATATAAGGTATAAGGTATATAAGGGCATATAAGAAATCAACTACGCTGAACAAAATGGCTATCTCAAAATTTTGATTGGATGTTCTTGGGGGATGGGTATGGGTTGATTTTGAATTGAAGTTATCAATTATTTTGCGCAATAGATTGCATAGGTTGCATCAAGACTGGGCTGGGTAATTGTAGACAGAGAAAAGCCAAGACAGATAGTCCCAGTAATTGAGAGGAAAATGTTTAAATGGCTTTGGCACGGGTAAATGGCAGGAGTATGAATGGCTCTCTTATTGGACACATACTTGTCATGTTAGTATTTGCCCCATATAAGGGGCAAACCTTATATGCCCCCAGGGCATATCTTAAAACTCTTGCTCTGAAGGTTCTGGGGGAGTGTCCTCCTCAAAAATGTATTTTCTATCTGGAAATCAACTACGCTGAACAAGATGGCTATCTCCAAATTTTGATTGGATGTGTTTGGGGAAATGATGGGTGTGGGGGGGGGCTAGTTGCACTCCAATCACTTTTGACTATTGGAAAGGGCACTAGCTCTTTAATTTCCAATCGAATGAGCCTGTTTTGAAGTTTCTACGACAACGCCTTCTATAAAAACCTTATATACCCCCAGGCCATAGCTTAAAACCCTTGCCCTGAGGGTTGTGGAGGAGTGTCCTCCTCAAAAACATATTTTCTACGTGGAAATCAACTACGCTGAACAAAATGTCTATTTCAAAATTTTGATTGGATGTTTTTGGGGGCAAATTTCCAATTAACTGGGCCCCCTTCAAAGCTAATTCGACCACCGCTTCCACATGAAGTATCTTTGGGAAAAAATAAATGAATAAATTTCAATGCATTGAACCCTTATGGGTCTTTACCTTTACTATAGGTAATGCAATACGATTGCCCCTGACTTAAACAGGAGAGTAGAAGTTTCAATTTCTCTTCAAATGAAAATCCTGGAATTATCCAAGGGTAAAATAGGGGGCAATTTTCCGCGGGGGTATTTTCCGGGGTGTGGGAGGTAAACGCCGGCTCGCGAGGAAAAATTGGCATAAATACAAGATTTCTCTGACATGTGAAGTTTAAAATAAAAGTGAAGATATTGATTCTGCTTCGACCTTCCACATTGTTGGCTATCCAGATCATGTAGTTCTTTTGATGAGGCAAGTTTAATATTTGAAGCAAATGGCTTCCCACATTCTTTTAGGAGGCAATTGAAATTTAAAAAGGATCCATACACCTTGCTTTAAATAGAGATACTGGATATATTCCTATAAACCCAATTTATAAAAACTTAAAATTAAAGGATTCAAATAAAGTTTTTATTCCGTTTAAATTAAGATAATCTGTCCACACTTTTAATGAAAATTAGGTCAGTAGACAAGCTAAGTCTATCACTAAGCAGAAAATTCTTGCCCAATGTAATTGGTGAATAGTCTTTTATTTATTCTGATTGATTCAAACTTATTCAAAAGATTAGTCTTTTTTTTTTTTTTTTTATATATATATATATATCGGTTACATAACTACCTCTAGTTACCAAAAATCCAAGAAAAAACATGTTTATAAAATAAAACTGGCTTTTAAGAAATACTTCTTAAAGCGTTGGTATGTTGTTATGATAGGCGAAAAACCTTAGACCCATTTGCTAGACATTTTTCATCACTGTCTTTGCTTGACACGCTCAAAGTGAAATATGTCTTGATTTTAGAAACACCTAAATAAAACTGTAATTTAAAGTTAAAACGATAAATAAGAGTTAAAATAGGGATACATTTCTTTTAATATACAGTGTTTCACAAAGAATGATAAAATTTCACAAGAAATACTAAATATTTTGGTCACATATGCAGTGACCCTCATTAGTAGTAAAACTACTACTGTTTTATTACTACGTATCAGTTTTACTACTGATGACGGTTACTGCATATGTGGCCGAAATATTTTGTATTTGTTTTGTAAAATTTTTATCACTGTTTGTGAAACTACTACTACTACTACTAACAACTCATCGCAGCACCAAGCCGCCTGAGGTAAACACAGCTACGCACGCTCCTCCTCCATCCCAATCTATTCAAAGCCTCCCTTTTTACACCCACCCACGAAGTTCCCATTTCCTTTAAATCTTTCTTTATGACGTCCTTCCACCCCAGACGGGGACGACCTGCCTTCCGTTTAGCCCTAGATGGTTGGCCGAAAAGAACAATCTTCGGCAATCTGTCATCCTTCATCCGCACAACATGCCCTAACCACCCCAACCTTTCTTTCATTATAGACCTAGAAAGCGGTATTGAACCCCATTTTTCGTATAGCCTATTGTTTGAAATACGGTCAGTCAGCCGGGTACCCAGAACAATCCTTAAGCAATTTCTCTGGAAAACATCTAGCAAATCTTCATCCGCTTTTCAGAGCGTCCATGCTTCAGAGCCATATTTGACCACTGTCATCACTGTAGCTTCTAAGATTCTAATCTTGGTTTGCAGACTTATCTTCCTATTCTTCCTGACTTTTTTTAACTGTGAAAAAACACACTGTGTATTAAAAGGAATTTATCCCTATTTGAACTTTTATTTATCGTCATGGAAAGGCAGTGTGGTCTCCGAAATTATCAGTATAATCCAAGGTACTATTTTGAGGACTTTATGTTCCTTCCGGTTTTTCTGGTAGGTAAACATGTCATTACACCTTTGCCAAGAGGAACGAGTACAACTTGATTGGTGATTGGGATTTGAATAAAAGGAATAGTTTTCTTTACATTTCATGGATTACTCAATTTACATCTTAGTGTTAACTGAGCAATGACTAAAGGAACATTTGAAGGTGGAGAAAAAAAAGGGGTAATTAGCGATTGGATAATTTTAACAAGAAATGACCGAAAAGTGTTTTGGTTTGCACAGTGTTGTCAATTTTAAATAGTTTAGAAATAAAAAAAATTAACAAGAAATGGCTGAAAAGTGTTTTGAGGGAGTTGAGTTGCACGAGGGTTCAGTTACATGCGGATTCAGTTACACGGGGTATTAGTTAAATGGGAGTCGAGTAGCACGGAGGTTCAGTTGTACAGGGTTTCGGTTATACAGGGGTTCAGTTACATGGGGGGTTCAGTTGTACGGGGTTTCGGTTATACAGGGGTTCAGTTACATGGGGGGTTCAGTTATTTTTTCTGATTTTGCGTGTTTTCGCAAGAAAATAACTGGTCTTTTAGCAAACTTAGCCATAGCTACCTGAAACTCTGCATAAATAGAGACATTGCTAGAAAGTATTCAATAGCTTAATTGAAAAGTAACGATAGAATGACATTGTGACTTGACCTAACTTTACCTCGCCGATGTGGTCTGTATAATACATAAGTAACGTTTGAAAAGTATTGTCAATTTAAAAAGAAATTGCTTAAAAGTGTTTTGAGGGGGATGGGTTGCATGGAGGGTTGAGTTGCACGAGGGTTCAGTTAAAGGGGATACAGTTGCACGGGGGTTTCGGTTATACAGGGGTTCAGTTACAAGGGGGATTCAGTTGCACGGGGGTTGAGTTAAATGGGAATTGAGTTCCACGAGAGTAGTGCTTTGTCGTGGTTTAGCCGTGAGGTCCCTTACCACAACCCCAAAGGGCTCCGATCCCCCCACCCCAACCCCGAAGGAACCCCCCGGTCCTCAAAGGTTCTCTAGGCTCCCAAAGGGGCAGTGGTTTACCTTGTAACTTTTACATTCTCTTGATTTTCAAAGTTCCGTTTGAAGGACTCTGTTGTTTTAAGCCAGTGTGATTTTTTCTTTACATGGTGTTCGTTCAAAAAAGCGAGAATTTCTGTTAAATAAATAATTCTTATATTTTTTCCGTTCAATTGAAGGCGAGGATTTCTGTTAAATAAATAATTGTTATACCTTTTAAAATGACTTCACGGGGTTTGAGGGGGCTCTGTTGTTTTAAGCCGTTTGATTTTTTTCTTTACATGATGTTCGTTCAAAAAGCGAGGATATTTCGTGTGATTTTTTTGGGAAGTTTAATGAATTTATTAGTTACCGAGAGTTCAATGACTCCTCCCCTCAATGACTTCCAGGGGTTTTATGACTCCTCCTCACAATGAATTCAGATGGTTTTAGGACTCATCCCCCTACCCATAACTCCATTCAACCTTGAGCGAAGATATAAAAGTTTGATGAAGTATTTTTCTGCTTAACAACTACATTAATAACTTCCAAGATGATAGGACTTATTTTTTAATTTAATTGGGAATGAAAAGTCAAAGTCTAACATAAAGAACAAGGTATTTCGGAGGGGGTAGCTCACTTCATATACGGGATAATTTCCACTCTCGCCTTAGAACTTATTCACGGATACCTAAAACCGTCAATGGTTAGACTGTTGCCCCTAGCGGTAACCATGCCATGCTCGGGACAAATTTTTGGAGGTGCCCACATCACCTGCTCAGAGTCTCAGGCAAGTGACCCTAAATTTGAAAAAGTGGAAATTGGCTCAGATTTTCTAAACTGAGCTGAGACAATGAATAGATACTATTGGGAAAGTTATTGGAGACGCTGGGCATCCTTGAACAAGTGCTAAATTGAGAGAGGAATTTGGGACAATATTTGGGGGCACCCACCCGCCCAGAGTCTCAGGCAGGTGACCCAAAAATTTAGAAAACACACAGAGACGACAGACACAAAGAGACGAATCACACACAGAGAGGACAAACACACAGAAACGACACATAGAGACAACACATACACAGAGTCAACACACACAGAGAGATGAGACACACACACACAAAAATGACAAACACACATAGAGACGACACACACACAAAGAGACGTCACACACACACACAGATACGAAACACACATAGAGACAACACACACACAAAGAGACAACATCCACACAGAGACAACAAACACACACACAGAGACGACACACTCAAAGTGACGACTTACACATAGAGACGACACACACACAGAGACGACAAACACACAGAGATGACACACATAGAGAGACGACACACACACAGAGACGACACACTCAAAGTGACGACTTATACATAGAGACGACACACACACAGAGACGACAAACACACAGAGACGACAGACAAAAAGAGACGAATCACACACAGAGAGGACAAACACACAGAAACGACACATAGAGACGACACATGCACAGAGACGATACACACACACAGAGTCAACACACACAGAGAGACGAGACACGCACACAGAAATGACAAAACACACATAGAGACGACACACACAAAGAGACGTCACACACACACAGATACAAAACACGCATAGAGACGACACACACATAGAGACAACACACATCCACACAGAGACGACACACACACACAGAGACGACACACTCAAAGTGATGACTTACACATAGAGACGACACACACACAGAGACGACAAACACACAGAGACGACACAGATAGAGAGACGACACACACACAGAGACGACACACTCAAAGTGACGACTTACACATAGAGACGACACACACACACAGAGACGACAAACACACAGAGACGATACACATAGAGAGACGACACGCAAACCGAGACGATACACATAGAGAGACGACACGCAAACCGAGACGACAAACACACAGAGACAACACACACAGAGATACGAAACACACAAAGCGACGACGCACGCACAGAGAGGACAAACACACAGAAACGACACACACACACACAGAGACGACACACACATAGAGACAACAAAGACATAGAGATGACAGACACACAGATACAAAACACCCACAGAGACGACACACACACACAGAGTCCACTCACACACACAGAGGACAAACACACAGAGACGACAGACACAAAGAGACGAATCACACACAGAGAGGACAAACACACAGAAACGACACATAGAGACGACACATGCACAGAGACGATACACACACACAGAGTCAACACACACAGAGAGACGAGACACACACACAGAAATGACAAACACACATAGAGATGACACACACAAAGAGACGTCACACACACACAGATACGAAACACACATAGGGACGACACACACATAGAGACAACACACACACACAGACAACATCCACACAGAGACGACACAAACACACACACGGAGACGACACACACAGAGACGACACACTCAAAGTGACGACTTACACATAGAGACGACACACACACAGAGACGACAAGCACACAGAAACGACACACACACACACATACACAGAGACGACACACACATAGAGACAACACAGACACAGAGACGACACACACACAGAGACGACAACACATAGAGAGACGACACGCACACAGAGACAACAAACACACAGAGACAACACACACACACACAGACACGAAACACCCACAGAGACGACACATGCACAAAGACGACACACACACACAGAGTCCACTCACACAGAGAGAGGACAAACACACAGAGACGACAGACACAAAGAGACGAATCACACACAGAGAGGACAAACACACAGAAACGACACATAGAGACGACACATGGACAGAGACGAATCACACACAGAGAGGACAAACACACAGAAACGACACATAGAGACGACACATGGACAGAGACGATACACACACACAGAGTCAACACACACACAGAGAGACGAGACATGGCGTATCTGATGAAATAATTTAGGTCTTATGATCAATTTAATTTATTTTTTTTAATAAAGTAGTTTTTTTTTTTAGTAAGGACACTCATAACAACACGCACACAGAGAGAACACCACAGATACGAAACACACAAAGCGACGACACACGCACAGAGAGGACAAACACACAGAAACGACACACACACAAACAGAGACGACACACACACATAGAGACAACACAGACATAGAGATGACAGACACACAGATACAAAACACCCACAGAGACGACACACACACACAGAGTCCACTCACACACACAGAGGACAAACACACAGAGACGACAGACACAAAGAGACGAATCACACACAGAGAGGACAGAGACGACAAACACACAGAGACGACACACATAGAGAGACGACACGCAAACAGAAACGACAAACACACAGAGACAACACACACACACAGATACGAAACACACAAAGCGACGACACACGCACAGAGAGGACAAACACACAGAAACGACACACACACACACAGAGACGACACACACATAGAGACAACACAGACATAGAGATGACAGACACACAGATACAAAACACCCACAGAGATGACACACACACACAGAGTCCACTCACACACACAGAGGACAAACACACAGAGACGACAGACACAAAGAGACGAATCACACACAGAGAGGACAAACACACAGAAACGATACATGACGACACACACACACAGAGTCCACTCACACAGAGAGAGGACAAACACACAGAGACGACAGACACAAAGAGACGAATCACACACAGAGAGGACAAACACACAGAAACGACACATAGAGACGACACATGGACAGAGACGATACACACACGCAGAGTCAGCAGAGTCAACACACACAGAGAGACGAGACATGGCATATCTGATGAAATAATTTAGGTCTTATGATCAATTTAATTTTTTTTTTTCTTTTTAATAAAGTAGTTTTTTTTTAGTAAGGACACTCATAACAACACGCACACAGAGAGAACACCACAGATACGAAACACACAAAGCGACGACACACGCACAGAGAGGACAAACACACAGAAACGACACACACACACAGAGACGACACACACATAGAGACAACACAGACATAGAGATGACGGACACACAGATACAAAACACCCACAGAGACGACACACACACACAGAGTCCACTCACACACACAGAGGACAAACACACAGAGACGACAGACACAAAGAGACGAATCACACACAGAGAGGACAAACACACAGAAACGATACATAGAGACGACGCATGCACAGAGACGAGACACACACAGAGTCAACACACACAGAGAGACGAGACACACACACACACAGAAATGACAAACACACATAGAGATGACACACACAAAGAGACGTCACACACACACAGATACGAAACACACATACACACACATAGAGACAACACAAACACACACACACAGAAACACAGACATAGAGATGACGGACACACAGATACAAAACACCCAGAGAGACGACACACACACACAGAGTCCACTCACACACACAGAGGAAAAACACACAGAGACGACAGACACAAAGAGACGAATCACACACAGAGAGGACAAACACACAGAAACGACACATAGAGACGACACATGCACAGAGACGATACACACACACAGAGTCAACACACACAGAGAGACGAGACACACACACAGAGAAATGACAAACACACATAGAGATGACACACACAAAGAGACGTCACACACACACAGATACGAAACACACATACGCACATATAGAGACAACACAAACACACACACACAGACAACATCCACACAGAGACGACACAAACACACACACACAGAGACGACACACTAAAAAGTTGGGTTAATCTAGGTTCACTTAGAGTGGCGCGCCACTCTAAGTGAACCTAGATTAACCCAACTTTTTAGTATGTCGTCTCTGTGTGTGTGTGTTTGTGTCGTCTCTGTGTGGATGTTGTCTGTGTGTGTGTGTTTGTGTTGTCTCTATGTGTGTGTATGTGTGTTTCGTATCTGTGTGTGTGTGACGTCTCTTTGTGTGTGTCATCTCTATGTGTGTTTGTCATTTCTGTGTGTGTGTGTGTGTCTCGTCTCTCTGTGTGTGTTGACTCTGTGTGTGTGTGTATCGTCTCTGTGCATGTGTCGTCTCTATGTGTCGTTTCTGTGTGTTTGTCCTCTCTGTGTGTGATTTGTCTCTTTGTGTCTGTCGTCTCTGTGTGTTTGTCCTCTGTGTGTGTGAGTGGACTCTGTGTGTGTGTGTCGTCTCTGTGGGTGTTTTGTATCTGTGTGTCCGTCATCTCTATGTCTGTGTTTCTGTGTGTGTGTGTTTGTGTTGTCTCTATGTGTGTGTATGTGTGTTTCGTATCTGTGTGTGTGACGTCTCTTTGTGTGTGTCATCTCTATGTGTGTTTGTCATTTCTGTGTGTGTGTGCGTCTCGTCTCTCTGTGTGTGTTGACTCTGTGTGTGTATCGTCTCTGTGCATGTGTCGTCTCTATGTATCGTTTCTGTGTGTTTGTCCTCTCTGTGTGTGATTCGTCTCTTTGTGTCTGTCGTCTCTGTGTGTTTGTCCTCTGTGTGTGTGAGTGGACTCTGTGTGTGTGTGTCGTCTCTGTGGGTGTTTTGTATCTGTGTGTCCGTCATCTCTATGTCTGTGTTGTCTCTATGTGTGTGTCGTCTCTGTGTGTGTGTGTGTCGTTTCTGTGTGTTTGTCCTCTCTGTGCGTGTGTCGTCGCTTTGTGTGTTTCGTATCTGTGGTGTTCTCTCTGTGTGCGTGTTGTTATGAGTGTCCTTACTAAAAAAAAACTACTTTATTAAAAAAAAAAAAATTAAATTGATCATAAGACCTAAATTATTTCATCAGATATGCCATGTCTCGTCTCTCTGTGTGTGTTGACTCTGCTGACTCTGCGTGTGTGTATTGTCTCTGTCCATGTGTCGTCTCTATGTGTCGTTTACGTGTGTTTGTCCTCTCTGTGTGTGATTCGTCTCTTTGTGTCTGTCGTCTCTGTGTGTTTGTCCTCTCTCTGTGTGAGTGGACTCTGTGTGTGTGTGTCGTCTCTGTGCATGTGCCGTCTCTGTGGGTGTTTCGTATCTGTGTGTGTTGTCTTTGTGTGTGTTTGTTGTCTCTGTGTGCGTGTCGTCTCTATATGTGTTGTCGTCTCTGTGTGTGTGTCGTCTCTGTGTCTGTGTTGTCTCTATGTGTGTTTCGTCTCTGTGTATGTGTGTGTGTGTCGTTTCTGTGTGCTTGTCGTCTCTGTGTGTGTGTCGTCTCTATGTGTAAGTCGTCACTTTGAGTGTGTCGTCTCTGTGTGTGTGTCGTCTCTGTGTGTGTGTTTGTGTCGTCTCTGTGTGGATGTTGTCTGTGTGTGTGTGTGTTGTCTCTATGTGTGTGTCATCCCTATGTGTGTTTCGTATCTGTGTGTGTGTGACGTCTCTTTGTGTGTGTCATCTCTATGTATGTTTGTCATTTCTGTGTGTGTGTGTGTCTCGTCTCTCTGTGTGTGTTGACTCTGTGTGTGTGTATCGTCTCTGTGCATGTGTCGTTTCTATGTATCGTTTCTGTGTGTTTGTCCTCTCTGTGTGTGATTCGTCTCTTTGTGTCTGTCGTCTCTGTGTGTTTGTCCTCTGTGTGTGTGAGTGGACTCTGTGTGTGTGTGTTGTCTCTGTGGGTGTTTTGTATCTGTGTGTCTGTCATCTCTATGTCTGTGTTGTCTCTATGTGTGTGTCGTCTCTGTGTGTGTGTGTGTGTCGTTTCTGTGTGTTTGTCCTCTCTGTGCGTGTGTCGTCGCTTTGTGTGTTTTGTATCTGTGTGTGTGTGTTGTCTCTGTGTGTTTGTCGTTTCTGTTTGCGTGTCGTCTCTCTATGTGTGTCGTCTCTGTGTGTTTGTCGTCTCTGTCCTCTCTGTGTGTGATTCGTCTCTTTGTGTCTGTCGTCTCTGTGTGTTTGTCCTCTGTGTGTGTGAGTGGACTCTGTGTGTGTGTCGTCTCTGTGGGTGTTTTGTGTCTGTGTGTCTGTCATCTCTATGTCTGTGTTGTCTCTATGTGTGTGTGTCGTCTCTGTGTGTGTGTGTGTCGTTTCTGTGTGTTTGTCCTCTCTGTGCGTGTGTCGTCGCTTTGTGTGTTTCGTATCTGTGTTGTTCTCTCTGTGTGCGTGTTGTTATGAGTGTCCTTACTAAAAAAAAACTACTTTATTAAAAAAAAAATAAATTAAATTGATCATAAGACCTAAATTATTTCATCAGATACGCCATGTCTCGTCTCTCTGTGTGTGTGTTGACTCTGTGTGTGTGTGTGTCGTCTCTGTCCATGTGTCGTCTCTATGTGTCGTTTCTGTGTGTTTGTCCTCTCTGTGTGTGATTCGTCTCTGTCCATGTGTCGTCTCTATGTGTCGTTTCTGTGTGTTTGTCCTCTCTGTGTGTGATTCGTCTCTTTGTGTCTGTTGTCTCTGTGTGTTTGTCCTCTCTCTGTGTGAGTGGACTCTGTGTGTGTGTGTCGTCTTTGTGCATGTGTCGTCTCTGTGGGTGTTTCGTGTCTGTGTGTGTGTGTGTTGTCTCTGTGTGTTTGTTGTCTCTGTGTGCGTGTCGTCTCTCTATGTGTTGTCGTCTCTGTGTGTGTGTCGTCTCTGTGTCTGTGTTGTCTCTATGTGTGTGTCGTCTCTGTGTATGTGTGTGTGTGTTTCGTTTCTGTGTGCTTGTCGTCTCTGTGTGTGTGTCGTCTCTATGTGTAAGTCGTCACTTTGAGTGTGTCGTCTCTGTGTGTGTCGTCTCCGTGTGTGTGTTTGTGTCGTCTCTGTGTGGATGTTGTCTGTGTGTGTGTGTTGTCTCTATGTGTGAGTCGTCCCTATGTGTGTTTCGTATCTGTGTGTGTGACGTCTCTTTGTGTGTGTCATCTCTATGTGTGTTTGTCATTTCTGTGTGTGTGTCTCGTCTCTGTGTGTGTGTTGACTCTGTGTGTGTGTATCGTCTCTGTGCATGTGTCGTCTCTATGTGTCGTTTCTGTGTGTTTGTCCTCTCTGTGTGTGATTCGTCTCTTTGTGTCTGTCGTCTCTGTGTGTTTGTCCTCTGTGTGTGTGAGTGGACTCTGTGTGTGTGTGTCGTCTCTGTGGGTGTTTTGTATCTGTGTGTCTGTCATCTCTATGTCTTTGTTGTCTCTATGTGTGTGTCGTCTCTGTGTGTGTGTGTGTGTCGTTTCTGTGTGTTTGTCCTCTCTGTGCGTGCGTCGTCGCTTTGTGTGTTTCGTATCTGTGTGTGTGTTGTCTCTGTGTGTTTGTCGTCTCGGTTTGCGTGTCGTCTCTCTATGTGTATCGTCTCGGTTTGCGTGTCGTCTCTCTATGTGTATCGTCTCTGTGTGTTTATCGTCTCTGTGTGTGTGTGTCGTCTCTATGTGTAAGTCGTCACTTTGAGTGTGTCGTCTCTGTGTGTGTGTCGTCTCTCTATCTGTGTCGTCTCTGTGTGTTTGTCGTCTCTGTGTGTGTGTCGTCTCTATGTGTAAGTCATCACTTTGAGTGTGTCGTCTCTGTGTGTGTGTGTCGTCTCTGTGTGGATGTGTGTTGTCTCTATGTGTGTGTCGTCTCTATGCGTGTTTCGTATCTGTGTGTGTGTGACGTCTCTTTGTGTGTGTCGTCTCTATGTGTGTTTTGTCATTTCTGTGTGCGTGTCTCGTCTCTCTGTGTGTGTTGACTCTGTGTGTGTGTATCGTCTCTGTGCATGTGTCGTCTCTATGTGTCGTTTCTGTGTGTTTGTCCTCTCTGTGTGTGATTCGTCTCTTTTTGTCTGTCGTCTCTGTGTGTTTGTCGTCTCTGTGTGTGTGTCGTCTCTATGTATAAGTCGTCACTTTGAGTGTGTCGTCTCTGTGTGTGTGTCGTCTCTCTATGTGTGTCATCTCTATGTGTTTGTCGTCTCTGTGTGCGTGTCGTCTCTCTATGTGTTGTCGTCTCTGTGTGTGTGTCGTCTCTGTGTCTGTGTTGTCTCTATGTGTGTGTCGTCTCTGTGTATGTGTGTGTGTGTGTCGTTTCTGTGTGCTTGTCGTCTCTGTGTGTGTGTCGTCTCTATGTGTAAGTCGTCACTTTGAGTGTGTCGTCTCTGTGTGTGTCGTCTCCGTGTGCGTGTTTGTGTCGTCTCTGTGTGGATGTTGTCTGTGTGTGTGTGTTGTGTCTATGTGTGTGTCGTCCCTATGTGTGTTTCGTATCTGTGTGTGTGTGACGTCTCTTTGTGTGTGTCATCTCTATGTGTGTTTGTCATTTCTGTGTGTGTGTCTCGTCTCTGTGTGTGTGTTGACTCTGTGTGTGTATCGTCTCTGTGCATGTGTCGTCTCTATGTGTCGTTTCTGTGTGTTTGTCCTCTCTGTGTGTGATTCGTCTCTTTGTGTCTGTCGTCTCTGTGTGTTTGTCCTCTGTGTGTGTGAGTGGACTCTGTGTGTGTGTGTCGTCTCTGTGGGTGTTTTGTATCTGTGTGTCTGTCATCTCTATGTCTTTGTTGTCTCTATGTGTGTGTCGTCTCTGTGTGTGTGTGTGTCGTTTCTGTGTGTTTGTCCTCTCTGTGCGTGCGTCGTCGCTTTGTGTGTTTCGTATCTGTGTGTGTGTTGTCTCTGTGTGTTTGTCGTCTCGGTTTGCGTGTCGTCTCTCTATGTGTATCGTCTCGGTTTGCGTGTCGTCTCTCTATGTGTATCGTCTCTGTGTGTTTGTCGTCTCTGTGTGTGTGTGTCGTCTCTATGTGTAAGTCGTCACTTTGAGTGTGTCGTCTCTGTGTGTGTGTCGTCTCTCTATCTGTGTCGTCTCTGTGTGTTTGTCGTCTCTGTGTGTGTGTCGTCTCTATGTGTAAGTCATCACTTTGAGTGTGTCGTCTCTGTGTGTGTGTGTCGTCTCTGTGTGGATGTGTGTTGTCTCTATGTGTGTGTCGTCTCTATGCGTGTTTCGTATCTGTGTGTGTGTGACGTCTCTTTGTGTGTGTCGTCTCTATGTGTGTTTTGTCATTTCTGTGTGCGTGTCTCGTCTCTCTGTGTGTGTTGACTCTGTGTGTGTGTATCGTCTCTGTGCATGTGTCGTCTCTATGTGTCGTTTCTGTGTGTTTGTCCTCTCTGTGTGTGATTCGTCTCTTTTTGTCTGTCGTCTCTGTGTGTTTGTCGTCTCTGTGTGTGTGTCGGCTCTATGTATAAGTCGTCACTTTGAGTGTGTCGTCTCTGTGTGTGTGTCGTCTCTCTATGTGTGTCATCTCTATGTGTTTGTCGTCTCTGTGTGTGTGTCGTCTCTATGTGTAAGTCGTCACTTTGAGTGTGTCGTCTCTGTGTGTGTGTTTGTTGTCTCTGTGTGGATGTTGTCTCTGTGTGTGTGTGTGTTGTCTCTATGTGTGTTTCGTATCTGTGTGTGTGTGTGACGTCTCTTTGTGTGTGTTTCGTCTCTATGTGTGTTTGTCATTTTTGTGTGTGTGTGTCTCATCTCTCTGTGTGTGTTGACTCTGTGTGTATTGTCTCTGTGTATGTGTTGTCTCTATGTGTCGTTTCTGTGTGTTTGTCCTCTCTGTGTGTGATTCGTCTCTTTGTGTCTGTCGTCTCTGTGTGTTTTCTAAATTTTTGGGTCACCTGCCTGAGACTCTGGGCGGGTGGGTGCCCCCAAATATTGTCCCAAATTCCTCTCTCAATTTAGCACTTGTTCAAGGATGCCCAGCGTCTCCAATAACTTTCCCAATAGTATCTATTCATTGTCTCAGCTCAGTTTAGAAAATCTGAGCCAATTTCCACTTTTTCAAATTTAGGGTCACTTGCCTGAGACTCTGAGCAGGTGAGGTGGGCACCTCCAAAAATTTGTCCCGAACATGGCATGGTTACCGCTAGGGGCAACAGTCTAACCATTGACGGTTTTAGGTATCCGTGAATAAGTTCTAAGGCGAGAGTGGAAATTATCCCGTATATGAAGTTAGCTACCCCTCCGAAATACCTTGTTCTTTATGTTAGACTTTGACTTTTCATTCCCAATTAAATTAAAAAATAAGTCCTATCATCTTGGAAGTTATTAATGTAGTTGTTAAGCAGAAAAATACTTCATCAAACTTTTATATCTTCGCTCAAGGTTGAATGGAGTTATGGGTAGGGGGATGAGTCCTAAAACCATCTGAATTCATTGTGAGGAGGAGTCATAAAACCCCCTGGAAGTCATTGAGGGGAGGAGTCATTGAACTCTCGGTAACTAATAAATTCATTAAACTTCCCAAAAAAATCACACGAAATATCCTCGCTTTTTGAACGAACATCATGTAAAGAAAAAAATCAAACGGCTTAAAACAACAGAGCCCCCTCAAACCCCGTGAAGTCATTTTAAAAGGTATAACAATTATTTATTTAACAGAAATCCTGCCTTCAATTGAACGGAAAAAATATAAGAATTATTTATTTAACAGAAATTCTCGCTTTTTTGAACGAACACCATGTAAAGAAAAAATCACACTGGCTTAAAACAACAGAGTCCTTCAAACGGAACTTTGAAAATCAAGAGAATGTAAAAGTTACAAGGTAAACCACTGCCCCTTTGGGAGCCTAGAGAACCTTTGAGGACCGGGGGGTTCCTTCGGGGTTGGGGTGGAGGGGATTGGAGCCCTTTGGGGTTAACTCAACCCCCGTGCAACTGAATCCCCCTTGTAACTGAACCCCTGTATAACCGAAACACCCGTGCAACTGTATCCCCTTTAACTGAACCCTCGTGCAACTCAACCCTCCATGCAACCCATCCCCCTCAAAACACTTTTCAGCCATTTCTTTTTAAATTGACAATACTTTTCAAACGTTACTTATGTATTATACAGACCACATCGGCGAGGTAAAGTTAGGTCAAGTCACAATGTCATTCTATCGTTACTTTTCAATTAAGCTATTGAATACTTTCTAGCAATGTCTCTATTTATGCAGAGTTTCAGGTAGCTATGGCTAAGTTTGCTAAAAGACCAGTTATTTTCTTGCGAAAACACGCAAAATCAGAAAAAATAACTGAACCCCCCATGTAACTGAACCCCTGTATAACCGAAACCCCGTACAACTGAACCCCCCATGTAACTGAACCCCTGTATAACCGAAACCCTGTACAACTGAACCTCCGTGCTACTCGACTCCCATTTAACTAATACCCCGTGTAACTGAATCCGCATGTAACTGAACCCTCGTGCAACTCAACTCCCTCAAAACACTTTTCAGCCATTTCTTGTTAATTTTTTTTATTTCTAAACTATTTAAAATTGACAACACTGTGCAAACCAAAACACTTTTCGGTCATTTCTTGTTAAAATTATCCAATCGCTAATTACCCCTTTTTTTTCTCCACCTTCAAATGTTCCTTTAGTCATTGCTCAGTTAACACTAAGATGTAAATTGAGTAATCCATGAATTGTAAAGAAAACTATTCCTTTTATTCAAATCCCAATCACCAATCAAGTTGTACTCGTTCCTCTTGGCAAAGGTGTAATGACATGTTTACCTACCAGAAAAACCGGAAGGAACATAAAGTCCTCAAAATAGTACCTTGGATTATACTATTATCTATGTCCAAGTTAAAACGAATGAAGAGAGAAAATTTTCTCTTCAAGGGAGAAAATACAAGAGAAATTTCTCTCTTCAAGAAGAGAGGAATGAAGAGAGTAAACCAGCTTTACAGATCAGGATGAACACAAGGGGAAGGAGTGAAGTGGCGAAAAGATCGATTCTGGTAAAATCTTATTTGGGGAATAATGTTCAATATTACCAAATGTGGCAATCACAAAGCGTCGGCTACAAAATAAAAAATGACCAAGAAACCGGAATTTATTAGAGACCACGTGGATTTAAATCTTACGGAGGTCGGAGAATCAAATGGTATAGCGACTGTAGCAAGCCTCATTAAAACCAACTTTAGTCTAAAAGAACATGTTATTCAAAGAACTTAGAGTAGAGAACTTAGTAAGCTGGACATTTCGGGCATCCTTCATAATTTCGACCCTGCGAAATTGAAAACAGACCTTATTTATTCTTTGGAAGAAGCTTCTGGTAAAAAGAACTTGCAAAATAAAAGTCGTTTTAATTTCGACTGATTTTTTATTTTTTTTATTTTTTTATTGAATTTTATTGATTTTTTTTTCCAGATTTTTTTCCACCAATCAATCAATTTTTGATAGTTTTTTTTTAATTTTGAATTTTTATCTAAACCTGCGAGATACTTGCATTCCAGCTGAAAATTTCAGAAAATTGAAAAATAATTTAAAATGTAAACAAGTTTAAAAGAAGTCTATTTCTTTTACAGAACTTCAAGTAATAAAAAAAGCTGATAAAATTTTACTGTCTTTTGAGAACTGAAAGTAAATAAGAAGGACTATATAAATATGGAGGTTTGAGAGGAGTCAGAGGTTTCAGAATTTCAGAAGGACTATATAAATATGGAGGTTTGGGTCTTTTTCAAAACAAGGAAAAAAATTATACAGAGAATGTGAAGAGCTTTTTCCTCTTTGTTAAAATCATTGCTTTAGAGGGGAAGACACGACTCTTTTCATCAGCGAGGTGGTCTTGTTACAGACGTTGGGTTCGTTCGAACTTTTATATTTAGCTCCATATATAGCTTTTATATATAGCTGAAATATATAGCTCCATTTCTTAAGTTGGACGATTCCATAAAGTGTTAGTAAATGATTCGTTAGTAACACAGCTCCTCTTGAATACAAATTTGCTAATAAAGGAAAACAAAATATGTATAAAATTTGGTTTTAAACAAATGGTAAACTTGCTATGTTAAAAAACGATCATTACTACGGAGCGACTCGAACTTCTCTCAGGAGAAGGGTCTTGCAGCCGATTTGTTTTAGTAGCTGGTAAAGAAAAATGTATTTTTATGTTTGAAGATATTATATAAAAAAAAATGTAGATGCGAAGAAAATTGTATAAAAAATATATAGATGTAATCCAAATTCAGTTTTCTTATCTTCTACATCAATAGTTCCTAAATTAGTTGGCGGAAGAGACTCCTTTTCCAACAGGAACTGATACCTCGAATCCCCATAGCCAAGTCACTTTAAAACAAAATCTATAATTTTTTCCCATATACAAAAAACACCAATTTAAAAACTTTAAGGGTGGCAAAGTCAATAAACTTGACATTATTTTCTCATAAACATTTGACATAATATTTGATATTTAATAGGTAATATTTGATACATATTATATGATATTTGACATAAATATTTGAGACATTTAAACATAAAATCCAGTAAATATCAGTTGTATATTTGTAAGTCCTGGACTTCCAAGACCAGTCAGGGAATAGAAAAGATTTATTGCAAAAAGCCTGCAGGCCAAACCAACACAAAATACAACTACAAACGAAGCTTTAAGAACAAAGTACAACTTTGAATAATCAAAAAAAAAAAAATGTCAACATTTTAAACCGAAAACAACAACCATAATAAAATTCCACTCCTAAAAACCTTACAAACTATCCCTCAGACATAACTGCCTTTGTTTAATCCTATACGAAGATACGTACACAACTGTTTAATCCCACACATGTTCCTCTCAGTCTTCTGCTAATTTGGCCAGCAGTCACTCACAGAGACTGGTCCAAAACATTCATTCCGCAACCTAGACAGCTCTTCACACACGGATACAAAATAAAAGAGATTCTCTTTCACACATCCACATATAGGGCAAAAGTGGGGGTCGGCCGCTAACCTAAACTTTTCCAAAAATGTTATTCTCTCTCTTAAATCCAAACTATATTTATATTTTTTTCAGTAAAGTGCAAATTTTGTTCTGGCCTTGGGAAGGCACAGGGGTTTTGCACCCAATTTATGTTAATTTCTGCTCGTTTTGAGTTTGACTCGGTTATTTATTGTAATTTCTGTTCGTTTTAGGTTTCATTTATTTATCGATGCTGATTTGTGGTAGTTTCACGCTTGGTAGATTATTTTATTTTATTTTTGCTCATTTTTTGTTTCATGGAGTTCTTTACTTTTCTTTGAAAAACTTAATCTGTGGAAAAAGTTATTTAAAATAATTTCTGTTCGTTTTATATTGACATAGTCTTTTCAGGGAAAAAGAAAATAATACTTTAAATCTATTTGTTTTTTAAGACTTTATAGTTTGGCCTGCTATTTGTATTCTCGAAAAAAATTTTGAGTATTTTTAACAACATACACCCTTTTAAAATCTGGACACAAATAGTACTGTTTAATTTAGTTTCATACCTCCTCTAGTTGACCTGAAATGGAAAACTTGATACCATTCGCAAAATAATCTGTTTACTTTCTTTGATAGCTTGGATACACTTACGCTATTTTGGTTAATTTTTAAAAGTAGAAATGGGAGGGTTGGTGTGGGAGGGTGGGAGTGGAAGGGAGATTAGTTGCCCTCAAATCACTTTCGACTATTAAAAAGGGCATCAGCCCTTTCTATTTTCAATCGAATGAGCCCTTTTTGAAGTTCCCTCGACAACTCCTTCGATACGAAGTGCCCTGGTCTAAACAACAACAAAAAATAATACATTATACCCACTTCGATCTTTACTATAAATATGTCAAGCCTTCCGATCACTTTCGACTATTAAAAAGGGCACTATGCCTTTCGATTTCCAATCGAATTAGCCCTTTTGGAAACGACAACGCTTTCTATAAACACCTTATATGCCCCCAGGACATAAATTACAACCTTTACCCTAAGGTCTGTTAGGTTGGTTGTCATCCTCTAAGACCGAATTTTCAAGAACTTTCAACTACGTTAAACAACATGGCTATCTCAAAATTTTGATTGGATGTGTTTGGGGAAATGGTGGGCGTGAGAGGGGTGTTAGTCGCCTTCCAATCACTTTCGACTATTAAAAAGGGCACAAGCCACTCCGATTTCCAATTGAATGAGTGCTTTTCGAAGTTTCTACGAAAATTTCTTCGATACGAAGGGCCCTGCTCTAAACAAAAAAATTAATAAATAATACCTTTTGCCGACATCGTTCTTATATGTGCCCAGAGCATAACTTAAAAATCTTGCCCTAAGGGTTGTTGGGGAGTGTCCTCCTCTTTACTTATTCCCCGTTGATAACCCTTGCACTGAGGGCTCTGAGGGGTTTATCATCCTAAAAGACCTAATTTCCAGAACGTTCAACTACGTTGAACAAAATGGATATCTCAAAATTTTGATTGGATGTTTTTTGGAAAATGGTGGGCGTGAGAGGGGCGTTAGTCGCTATCCAATCACTTTCAACTATTAAAAAAGGCACTAGCTCTTTCAAATTCCAATTGAATGAGCCCTTTTGAAGTTTCTACGGCAACGCTTATAATAAAAACTTTACATGCCCCAGGGCATAACTTACAACCCTTGCCCTGAGGGCTGTGGGGGTGAGGGGCTGTCATCCTTAAAGACCTAATTTCCAAAACTTTCAACTACGTTGAGTAAAATGGCTATCTAAAAATTTTGATTGGATGTGTTTGGGGAAAAGGTGGTCGTGAGAGGGGGTTTAGTTGCCCTCAAATCACTTTCGACTATTAAAAAGGGTACTATCCCTTTGAATTTCAAATCGAATGGGCTCTTTTTCAAGTTTCTACGACAAAGATTTTAATAAAAATCTTCTATGCCCCCAGGGCATAACTTATAATCCTTGTCCTGAGGGTTGTGGGGCAGTTTCCTCCTCAAAAATATATTTTCTATCTGGAAATCAACTACGCTGAACAAAAATGCTATCTCAAAATTTTTATTCGATGTGTTTGGGGGAATGATGGGCGTGCGGGGGGCTAGTTGCCCTCCATTCACTTTCGACTATTAAAAAGGGCACTAGCCCTTTGAATTTCCAATCGAATGAGATTTTTTTGAAGTTTCTACGAAAACACCTTCTTTAAAAACCTTATATGCCCCCAGGACATAACTTAAAACCCTTGCCCTGAGGGCAGTGGGGGAGTGTCCTCCTCAAAAACATATTTTCTATCTGGAAATCAACTACAGTAAACAAAATGGCTATCTCAAAATTTTGATTGGATGTGTTTGGGGGAATGATGGGCGTGGGGGGGGCTAGTTGCCCTCCAATCACTTTCGACTATTAAAAAGGGTACTAGCCCTTCGACTTCCAATCGAATGAGCCTGTTTTGAAGATTCTACGACAACTCCTATAAAAACCTTATATGCCCCCTGGGCACAACTTAAAACCCTTGCCCTGATTGTGGGGGAGTTTCCTCCTCAAAAACATATTTTCTACCTGGAATTCAACTACGCTGAACAAAATGGCTATCTCAAAATTTTGATTGGATGTGTTTGAGGGCATGATGGAGGTTGGGGGGGGGGGCTAGTTGCCCTCCAATCACTTTTGACTATTAAAAGGACATTAGCCACTTCAATTTTCAATCGAATGAGCCCTTTTCGAAGTTTCTACGACAACTCCTTCGATACGAAGTGCCCGACTGAAGATGTGCCCACATCGTATTCTACCTATGCAGCGCTAGCGCGCTGCCTATGATAGTATTTAATAGTCTCAGTTTAGTTACTCTTGGATAAGACATTTATTTTTGAAACGTCTATTCCCTTTCAAGTGTCGATTTCTAATGATTTGTTCTCCTAAAACGTTAAAGTTAAAGAAGCAAAATAATGGAAAAATACTTTACGACGAGAAGTTCGCGCTTTCTGGATCTTTGCGGCTGAAAATTCGCACTAACAATAAAACGATTTTTCGTGACTTACATTAACTACAAATCATAAATTTTTTTAATACCCTTTAGATTTCTAAAATCTCTCTCTCTCTCTCTCTCTCTCTCTCTCTCTCTCTCTCTCTCTCTCTCTCTCTCTATATATATATATATATATATATATATATATATATATATATATATATATATATATATATATATATATATATATATATATATATATATATATATATATATATATATATATATATATATATATATATATATATATATATATATATATATATATATATATATATATATATATATATATATCTTATATAAGTTAATATTTCTGAGATAATTTAATTGTTTATTTATAGCTCCTCAAAGATGTCAATGGTAATATACACCATGGACTCTTTTGTGATAAATCTCAGTTTTTTTAACGATAAAGTTTAAGAGAGATACAAAGTTAAACCTATATCTAATGCCTTATTTTAGCAAAAACTCATGTTGATTTCTTTAGTTTTTTTTTGCATAAGTCAGAAAAAGATTTTTATAAGGTTTATTGTCTATATTTTTCATACCAAGAAATGCACACAGGTTAATTAAATAAAGCAAATTTTTTCTGGTGAAAGTAATAGCAAAGTTCTCATTTAGAACAAACAAAAATTAGGGCTTCTCGGCTTAAGCAACATATTTTTTGAAAAACTTTTTCAAATAAAATGGCTCGTGATATTTCCCAATATTTTTAGAATTCTGAAAAATTAGCACTTTACTGAAAACACAAAATCGTCGCAACATAACAGGATTGGAAGAAGAAAAATCCTTTAGTTGCCTGTTAGCAATAAAATAATAATTCATTAAGCTCCCAATAGTCTTTTATCGATCATGAAATCAATCAGTTTTTCGACACGATTAAATCTTAATAGATTTTACTGCACGATAACTCTAAAATCTCAAGAAGGCTTAGTTTTTAGTAAAGCACTAGTTTTTAGAATTCCAAAAATATAGGAAAATAGCCAGAACATTTGAAACAGTTTTGCAAAAATTTGTTGCATAAACCGTGAAGCAGTAACTTTATTTCGTTTTAATTATCAACTCCACTCTTTACTTTTGTTATAAGAACTTTCTTTTTTAAATGAATCTTGTCAAAAAATAGGTTTGTTACATCATCTTTCATATGAAGCTGCAATTTTATCAATAATAGTATTTTAACTTAATTTTACCTTTTGTTACTTACAAAAAGCACGTAGATTTAAAAATCTACGCTCAGTACCCCGCTAGCGGCCAAAAAAAAAGAATACAAAAAAGGAGTACGTAAATAATTTCGTAGAACTGCTTTCCATTTACGAAAAATTAAGAGAGAAAAACGCGTTTAATTTAAATAAAGCGTTGGAACAAAAACGAAATAAATAAAAAACAACATCTAAACTTTAATTGATAAAAAATAGGAATATTTTGGATCCACGTCGGGGAGCCTTTCCTAACGAAAAAAAAAAAAACTTTAAGGAAGAAGAAACAGTCTTTTTTTAAATTAAACCATCTAAAAAACGACAACTAACACGCAAGAAAAGACAAAAACTCACTGACAAGACAAAAACGAATGTCTTTAGAAGGACCGGATTTAAAGCTTTGACGCTCCTAGGCCCAAGTGTTTTTGCCCCTCTGTTTTTGTGAGATTTTTGAGGAAGTCCCCGAAAATTTGGGGATAGTCGAAGCTCTGAACAGAACGCAATTGATGAGCCAAAAGTAATGAAAGAGAGGTAATACCGAACTCTACTGCCATTCTTGGGAGAAATCTGACTGATAAATAAGTGGCCACGGTATTCCTGAGTTGTTTGAAAATCACTTCTCTGCGAATAGGCTGCATGGCAGCGGACTGCGCCTGGCACTTTGACGATAAATAACATTGGTCTAGTTTTTGTTCAGAAAAAAAAATACCTCAGTGATAACTTATTGTGCCCTTGCATTTTGCATCCCTAGGCGTGGGCCTAGTGGGTCCATTGGTAAATCCAGGCCTGGTCTATAGTATACAAAAGGTAATTCTCCTCTTATAGTCAGATAGATAAATGGGATATTCTTAACACTTCCAGAACTGCTTTTAAATTTTTGTTTCCTAAGGGCTTGATTTTGTTCTACACAGGAGATTCAGGGGAATGCCTGTTTTGTCTTGAAGCTTTGGCTTAAGATTTTCAATGGTATCTGATGGCTGAGCTATGAATACTAAAGTGTTCCAGCATGAGTTCTAACAAAATTTTGCATGCCGGTAGATGAAGGACAGTGAATCCAAGACCTCAAGCGAAGGAATAGGTGTATTGTTGATTCTCTCTTGATTTTATTGTCAGACAGTGTATCCATTTTCAAGGTTTTTGGCCGACACTGCTCACCTGGCGGATTGCCCACTATCTATTGAATCTCTGCCTTGAATTTTTCAATCATATCTGATAACTTAACTTACAATACTAAACCCTTTTCCTCTAAGCTCTTAACCAAAAAATGGGCACATATCAGTGCTACTTAAAAAAAGGCATTAGATATAGCAAGTTCGTTTAGATTGAACCTTCAACAGCTCTCTATGATATTCCAGTGCCCCGCTAGCAGTAAAGAAGGAAAAAAGAGGACACGTCAGTGCTACTCGTGTAAAAAAGTGACTTTCCTTGTTGTTCAAGCCAGGGACTGTAAGTTTCCTGCATAGGATTTTCAGCCATGGCTGTTCCAATGGTCCGCTTTTTGTTTCGATCTGACGCCTTTTATAGGGGGTTTCAGGCTATTTTTAAAAATTCTCATAAACTTGTTCGAAATAAAATTTTACTATTTAGACTATTCGAGATAGTAATCACCATTTATAAATTGGCGGCAATTCTTTCTCACTAGCCAGTTTTTTTTAAACGCGATTTTAATTATTATTTACTATAGAGTGTGGTTTGTTATTTGCTAGGTTGAAGCTACTGCTGCAACCGTGATTTGCGTACCACCTTCAATATTATAAAAAAATTTCTCACTTTGTCCAGAAGGCCCCATATTACGAGGATTGCAATCAAGAACTATTTCAAATTTGTGACTCATCTTAAGGATTTGTTGATGATATACAGGATTATTTAAGCCAAATAAGTTTTGCCAGTTGTGTTACAGCTTTTTCACTTTATTGATAAATTATATCAATATAATTATTATTATAATTATAATAATATAATTTTTATTATATTGATAATTATATTTCAATTTGGGTTCCTGACTTGAGAGAGAAATCTGACTTTAAGAATTTTAGCTTCTCTCTCTGTTTTCTTATTTGAAATACAACACCTCATCTGTGCAGCTGGTTTTTAATTTCTATTGTGTCATGTTTGTTACAGTTAAATAATTAAGGCTCAATAGCAGCAACACAAATATATTTACAATCAAAAGTTAATTCCAAATTAACGCGTCATGCGTCATATGAGCTTGCTTTGCTGGTTCTCTTTTGTATTTTCGTCATTCATGTCATTTGTATTTCGGCTCGTAAAAAACGAAAAATAGTCTTGGCTAACTTAAAAAAAGTTTAAATAAGGGAGGCTGCCCCTTCCTCAACCTTCGGTCTTTGCGCTAAAGTTTGACTTTTCGTCAACATTCTTTAAGAAAGACTACTCAGACAGAAGAAGCGATGGATTTGAATGAGAAGTGTTTTGAAGATTTTTAAAACTTTAGCGTAAAGAGCTAGGGTTGAGGAAGGAAAAACTCCCCTCATAATCAAACCTCTCTTTTTTCTTATAAATATTTGAATTCTCTTACATTAATAACTCTTAAAGGAAACTCTTTTACTATAGGCACAGGTTGCCCTATACTTACATCTTGTAATCATAGATTGTTTTGTAATATTGTATGCTTAGATTTTGTTAGTGTGAGTATCACTGAGTTTAAATTTAAAAAAAAAGACAAATTAATAATGACCTAGTAATTGTTAAAACTTTAGTATACACTACTGTTTGTTCAATTGAAGGTTAAAGATGTCAGTAGCGTTGTAAGAATGTAAGTTTAGTTTTTTGGTGTTTTTTATATAAATAGCAGAAATATTTAAAACTTTAATATGTACTAGAATTTCTCCGGTTGAAATTTAAAGATGTCAGTAATGTTCTAAAGATTATAAGTTTAAATTTTTTAGTCTTTTTTTTAGCAGCAAGTTTGGATATAAAACTAACTTTCTCGTTTGTTAATGGTAATTTGACACCCATTTCCTGTGTTCTATGATTAAGGTTCAAAGTACTAGATTCATCAATGTTTTATGAATTAGGTGATGGCAACGTGGATAAAAAGCTTGTTTCTTCAAAAACTAATTATATTTTAATGCGCTTCTTAGACTAATTTTTAGCCTACTTTTAAGATAAAACCAAATAATTTCTTATGGTACCCATTGATTGAACCCTTAGCGTATTAACAAACCAATTACGAATCCTTAGGATTGAACATCAAATTTAAATTTTGTTCAATAACACATAAAGAGAAAATAAGAGATTACTCTTACTACTACTAACGTTCTACGCATTACTTACTGTGCTACTTACCACTTTTATTTCTACTTGTATCAGGACCAAGTGTTTTCCAATCACCTCGCATCTGAAATTCAGATCTTACGCGGTAGAAGCTCCAAAGATTCACAGCCAGTGTTGCCACATGGCGGGAAAAATCACTAGATTTTTGGGATTTTTGGTTTATTTGATGATTCTCTTCAATAATCTAGGGATTTAAGTTCTGATTTAGTGATTTTTTTGTTTAGGCAATATAAAAAATCACTATGGATAGTGATAAATCACTAGGGGTGGCAACCCTGCTCACGGCGACTGAACTAACAGTCACTGAGATAAAAAGCATGCTTTACCATTTTGTGATGATTTAATTTTGTGACATATTTTCCGGAGGCGATCACATTATTCTTCAAGCGTATATGCAACAAATAATTGCTACTTTTTCCCTCATTATTGCTGTGTCAAATTCTTTTGACAGATTTTATTTTATAGAAAATTTCAAACCAATAAAAGGGGCGGAACGATTTTGAGTCAGAACATTTATACCGGTAAGCTCCCTTTTTTTTCTCTGCTAAAATTATTGTTTGACAATAATAATCATGACAAAAACAGTTGCTTAACAGTTCTTTGATGTTTTGTTTCTTACCCTAAAGGAATGTACTCCATAATGGATTGAATACATGTCAGAAGCTACCATCAAGTGAAACCTTTTACGTTGTGACATGTTGTACCGTTGGGGATGTTACTATGGATGGCATTGATGAAATTATCCTAGGAACTTAGGACAAGTATTACTTTTTTCATTTTTAATTTATTTATTTATCTTTTATTCCTATGTTAACCGTGCCAGTTACTTAAAGGTACCTGATATGCCGCTATTCCGAAACCTCGAGGTTTTAAATGTCTGTTGAGCCTTCTTTTGAAGGAGTCAATAAAGGGATTTGCAGGAACAATGTCCCCAGGAAGAGCATTCCAGATAAAGTGCAACGACGGATGAAGCTGTTCCTAAAAGCAACATTTGCACGCTACTACTACTATTACCACCACTACCACTTAAACTAATGCTTCTGTAGTGACTACTACCAAGGCTGAGGATATTAAAATGAACATCTGAGGAGATGTTGAGGGGAAAGTTAAATTAAATCAAAACATACTATGTTTATACACATTGTCAAAAGAACGTAACAGCAATATTTTTGGAACGGCTTACCGTATCGAGATGAAAATTCCGGGGCATCATGAGGGGGATGTTTAACTGACCAAAAGGCAACTTGTTCTTGCTACTACTGCTATTAATACTGCTGCTACTACTATTACTGCTACTACTACTAATACAACACTATTACTGCTCCTACTACTACCACGACTACTATGATACTAGTACTATTAAGGTTAAGTGTATGAAGGTAAATTTTAACAGAATCTTGAGGGGAAATTTGAACTAAATCAAAACATGTTATGTTCATAAAGATTGTCAGAAGGGCTTATCTCAAGAATGGATTTGGATATTAATTTGAAACTTTCAGATCCGGGTTGCAGCGGTAGCTAGCAACCTAGTAAGAGACGATCACCTCCAATGTTAAGAAATATAAAAACCCGTAGCTCCTAAAAAAAGAGTCAGATCAAAACAAAAAGTACACCATTAGAACCGCCTTGTACAAATCCTCCATAAAGGAAACTTACCGCCCTTTGGCTTGAATAACAAAGAAAATATATTGGCTTGAAAATCAAGAAAATAGACTTTTACCACGTTATTCTCCCCAAACGGGATATTTTTTTCTTTTTTTCTTTTTTTTTTCTTTTGTATCCAGAGATAGCTTGGCACTGGAACATCGTAGAGGGTTGTTCAGTAGCTCATTTTAAAGGAAATTAATTGGGTTAAAAATCTATAGTAACTAAAATAAATTATTTTTAAAAGAGAATAAATTTTTTCAATAAAAACTGTATTTTTGATGCAGTGACGTCATAATTACTATATAAGAAACGTCAAAACTGCAAAAGGTCTCATTCATGAATACATAATGGTTAGATCAAAGCAAGCTGCACGCAAGTTAAAAAATCAGTACTAAAAAATCAAGAAAAGTGGCAGCTACTGCAACATTCTGCCTAAACGGGATATTTTTTTTCTCTTTCTTTGTTTCCAGTATAATAAAGAACGAATAATTTTCCGATTATCCACTAATAACCATATAGAACGAATATTTTACCGATTATCCACTAATAACCATATATGACGTAATAAGTGACATGACGTAATATCTAGAACCTATTGTGTACTAATAATAGTACACAATAGGGTTATGACTTAATGAGCAACGTGACGTAAAAATTGAAAAAATTAATTTTTATTTTATTTTCGTTTTTAGTTCAGAATCGCTAAAGTTATAAACTGCAAAAATATTTATGGTGTCTGAACAATAGTTTTAATCTTTTAATTTAGACTAGAAAAATACCTGAAAATTTAAAAATTAGTTTAATTTTTTGTTAGGTTCTTGATGCTTGATACGGGATATAAATCCGGGTTGCAGCGGTAGCTAGCAACCTAGTAAGAGACGATCACGTCCAATGTTAAGAAATATAAAAACCCATAGTTCCTAACAAAGGAGTCAGATCAAAACAAAAAGTACACCATTAGAACCGCCTTGTCCGAAACCCCTGCATAGTAAAATTTCTGTCCCTTGGCTTGAACAGCAAGGGAAATATATTGGCTTGAAAATCAAGAAAAGTGGCAGCTACTACAACATTCTGCCTAAACGGGATATTTTTTTTTCTTTTTTTCTTTTTTTTTTCTTTTGTATCCAGAGATAGCTTGGCACTGGAACATCGTAGAGGGTTGTTCAATAGCTCATTTTAAAGGAAATTAATTGGGTTAAAAATCTATAGTAACTAAAATAAATTATTTCTAAAAGAGAATAAATTTTTCCACCAAAAACTGCATTTTGATGTCTTTTCACACTGCAGTCTTTCAAACATAATCGTATACCAGCGGTAAGAATTGAACCCACGCCTCTGAAGAGACTGGTGGCTAACACCAGTGCCTTGGACCACTCAGCCAGGCTGCCTCATAAATAAATATATATGTGAATTTGGGTTGCAGCAGTAGCTAGCAACCTAGTAAGAGACGATCAGTCCAATGCTAAGAAATATAAAAACCCAAAACTCCTAAAAATAGAGTCAGATCAAAACAAAAGTACATCATTAGAAATACCTTGTCTGAAACCCTACTAGATAAATAATGAACGTCATCATAGTTTTATATTAGAGTTATGACGTGAATAGAGTGACGTCATAATTAGTATATAAGGAAAGTCAAAACTGAAAATTCTCTCATTCTTGATTAGAATAATGGTTAGATCAAAGCAGGCTATACGCAAGTTGAAGAAAGAGTACTACACAAACAACAGAGATAGTAACTTGAAAAGAAAAAAGCAAAGGTATTCAACCGACAGGCTTATCGAGAAGTAATAATTGAGAGAGCAAAAGAAAACAGCAAGTTGTGTTATCATTACAGTAAAGAACGATCGCTCATGCATAGTAACTGATATATGGTGGTTCTACTGGTAGTTACTTGTGGTTCGTCTCTTACTATTTCAAAGAAGTAATGCATAAAGGGGAAGATCAATTGACCAAAGGCAATATATGCATGTTATTTCTAATACCACTACTACTTTTACTGCTAATACTGCTAGTACTACTTCTACTGCCATTAAACTACTCCAACTACTACTTCAATTGCAACTACTTTTCAGACTAAGATTAATAATTTGAAACGCGGGTCAAAAGGGCGCATCAGCAATATTTTTGGAACGGCTTACCATATCAAGATTAAACTTCCGTGGTTATCAGGAGGGGGATGTTCAACTGACCAAAAGGTAACATGTACATGCTACTGCTACTATTAATACTTCTGCTACTACAACTTAGTACTAGTAAGGCTAAGTGTACAATGGTGAAAATTTGAAAGAATATTGAGGGGAAATTTGAACTCAATCTAAACGCACTATGTGCATGAAGATCGTCAAAAGGGCGTTTCCCAAGAATGGATTTGGGTATTAATTTGGAACTTTCAGATAACGCTTAAAGGGGAAGATCAATTGACCAAAGGCAACATATGCATGCTGTTTCTAATACCACTACCACTACTACTTTTACTGCTAATACTACTAGTACTACTTCTACTGCCATTAAACTACTCCAACTACTACTTCAATTGTAACTACTTTTCAGACTAAGATTAATAATGTGAAAGGCGGGTCAAAAGGGCGCAGTAATATTTTTTGAACGGCTTACCATATCAAGATTAAACTTCCGTGGTATCATGGGGGGGATGTTCAACTGACCAAAAGGCAACATGTACATGCTACTGCTACTATTAATACCTCTGCTACTACAACTTAGTACTAGTAAGGCTAAGTGTACAATGGTGAAAATTTGAGAGAATATTGAGGGGAAATTTGAACTGAATCTAAACGTGCTATGTGCATGAAGATTGTCAAAAGGGCGTATCTCAAGAATGCGTTTGGGTATTAAGTTGGAACTTTCAGAGAATGCTTAAAAAAGAAGGTCAATTTACCAAAAAGGTAATATGTGCACGTTATTACTTATACTACTACCTCTGCTACTTTTACTTCTACTACTGCTCCAACTACTATTTCTAGTGCAACTACTTGCAAGGCTAAGAGTATTAAGATGAAAATTTCAGGAAGTATATGAATATACAGGTTATAAGGGCATATTCGGCAATTTCATAGTAACGGCTAGTTGTATTAAGTTGAAAAACCCAGGACTTGATGAGAGGGATGTTCAACTGACCAAAAGGCAATTTGGTAATGCTACTGCTGCTACTAGTACTAGTGCTAATACTGTTAATACTACTACTCTGACCTGTATTACAACTATGCCTAAGGGTAGGAAGGTGAATTTTCAGGGAATGTTTTTGGGAGAAGGTGAACTGAATCACAACACGCTGTATGTATGCAGGTTGTCAAAAGGGCGTATCAGCAATATTGTAGGAACGATTTAGTGTTTCAAGTTGAAGATTACAGGACTTGTGGGGAATGTTGAATTTAACCAAAAGACAATATTTACATCCTAACACGATGGCTTCTACTCATATTACTACTGCTACTGCTGTTACTACTGCTACTAAAGCGAAGGCTACTACTATTGATTTTAATTCTACTATTATTACTAAAGGTAATAGTACTACTGCTACTAAAGCTAATGGTATTAAAACGGAAAATTTGGGGATTATTGAAACGAAACTAAAGCGGAACACACTATGCGCATACAGGTTGTCAAAAGGACGTATTAGCAATGCTTCAGGAACCATTAATGGTATTAAATTGATACTTTCAGTGTGTGTCGAGGGGAAGGTTGAAGAAAACGAAAGATGCTATGTGCCTACCGCTACTAATGCTATTATTGCTACTACAACTATTGCTACTTCGCAAGCTAAGGGTATAAAGGTGAAGTTTTCAAGGAATATTAATGTGGATGGTGAACTAAATCAACACGAACTGTGAGCATGTAGATTGTCAAAAGTTTGATAGAGCAGCATCTCAGGATCGGCTTACATTTTCAAGTTGGACTTTTCAGGGTGAGTCGTGGCGGATTTTGAACTATCCAGAAGGCACTATGTGTATTCTTTTAATAATACTACCACGATTGCCGTAATTAATTACGCAAAAGTATTAAGGTGAAACTTTTAGGAAACGTTTAGGGTGAGTTTCTGTCAAACGAAAAAATTATATGCCTGCAGGTTACAAAAGGGCATATAAGCAACATCATTGGCAGCGCAGCGCTATCATAGATATTATTATCATAGAAACTGTTAAAGGATCGAATTTGATTGGAAATTTAAAGTTCTAATGTTCTTTTTAAGAGTCAAAAGTGATTGGAGGGCAAGTAGGCCTCCTCCCAAGCCTATTTATTTTTCTGAATCAATTTCCAATTTTTCAATCAATTTTTTCAATTTTTCGAATCAATATCAATTTTCATTGATATTACCAATTGTTACAGTATAGTGGAGAAAGGACTCTCATTCGTCTCTGAAGGATTAGATTTCAACGCGCTCTATGGTAACGATAGGTCGAATTTTCTAAGCATTGTTCAATTTTCTTACCATTTTGTTTACTCTCTTCAGTTTTGTCAGTCTCAACTATTGTTTCTGGAATATTATCCACTTTTTTCATTATAAGTCAGTGATATCAAAAGTAAACAATATGAACAAAACATTAGTAAGAAACACTCTTCCATATTTTAAGTTGCAACTAAAATACTAACGGTTTAGGCATATTTTGAGGCAGCTATGCACTTCCTCGATTCACATATTCGCTAATTTTTTGGGTAATATGGACCGTGGATTGTTCTTTACTAACTAACAGTTACAAATTGCAATTTTTTCTCACAAGCAAGTTTCTTTTTAAACACATTTTTTTTTGTTTTCTATGGGTCGTCGTTCTTTCTTTAGTATAAACCAACTCCTCTATTATAAATTTAATGCTCTCTCTACTTTGCTTACACTCCTAGTTTTTTTTCAGCCTAACGTTGGTCTATATTGAGACCGAATACTACACACAGGAAAAATCCTTCGGCTTTTTCTTCGCAGGAACTAGTAAAGAAGGAACTTTGTTTTCATGGCTGTTACCCAAGACATCCTTTAAAGTATATCTTTTTTGTGTCAAAAAATTTATTGTATTTTAAATATTAGGTTTTTTTAATTACAAAAGCGAGTGGATGTAGCCATTTCCTTTAAAATGAGCCCTTAAGCCGCTCTCCATAATGTTCGAGTGCCCCACTCTATTCAGAGAAAAAAAGGATGCCATTGATGGTGATTCTCATGCAAAAAAACGTTATTTCCCTTGTTGTTCAAGCTAAAGGTTGGCTTCGATCCGACGCTCTTTTCAGGTATTTAAGGCTATTTTTGTTGGTTACTATGATGCCTTAGTAAAATAGTGTCTTTCACTTTTGGTTTCGCTCATATGTTGAATTCAGTTTTTATATAAGTGTGCCAGTGTTTTGTTCTATACACCCTTTGACGTTTAGCGTGTTAATTTTTCGTTTAATCTTGAATTTTGGTGCTTCCTTATATATAAGCTGCTCCTTCCAAAATTAATATACAAATTTTCTAAGAAGTAAGCCTCCGTATATTCACTGTGTTGTCGAAAATTTTCTATTGCATCTATAAACTGTTCCGCAGTTGCCAATCCATACCTTGGAAGCTTTTCATTAAACTGACAACATTTCTTTTGGATATTACTATGAAGTTTTGCCAGAGCATTTCTAGCCGACTTTTCAACAGTATCCGCTCTTTCAAAAAGAATTTTAATCTATAATTTTGAATATTTTTTCTTATCCCGGTTAAACATGCGTAAAATATTTCTCAATTTACGTAGATCAGCCTATATTTTTGCATTCTTCTTGTATTTCTGAATGTCTCTGTTTTTTGTATAGTACTGTTTTTTTTAAATTACGTATAACTCGCTTAGAAGGCATCTTATTATAAAACAAGAAATAATCAATAATCTTATTATAAAACAAGAGTATCAATTTTCAGGTTTCAATGGTATTTTCAGGTATTTCGTTAGTTTCAATGAAAAGAATAAAATTATTGCTCAGATATCAAATTTTCAGGTATTTTGTTAGTTTCAATGAAAAGATTAAAATTATTGCTCAGATATCATAAATATTTTTGCAGTTTACATAATAACTTTAGCGATTCTAAACTGAGAAATAAAATATATTAAAAAATTGAATTTTTTGGTCTAATAATGCATAGTAAATCCCACATCGGGTAGTTAGAACCTAACGAAAAATCAAAACTAATTTTAACATTTTAAGGTATTTTTCTAGCTTGAATTGAAATATTAAAACTTTTGCTCGGATACCACGGATATTTTTGCAGTTTACACAAGCGGCACAGAACGCACAGGCTGATCTTTGTAAATTGAGAAAAATTTTACGAAAGTTTTACCGGGATACGAAAAATATTCAAAATTAAAGATTAAAATGTTCTCTGAAAGAATGGATTTTGCTGAAAAGTCATCTAGAGATGCTTTCACAAAACTTCATAGTAATATCCAAAAGAAATGTTGCATGTTTAGTGAAAAGCTTCCAAGGTATGGACCGGCAACTGTGGAACAGTTTACAGATGTAATGAGAAATCTTATACATCAGTGTGAATATATGGAGGCTTAATTGTCCTTAACTTAGTTTCAACTTAAATTCGATGTTCGAGCCTTTATTATGTACTAACTACATCCAAAGACTATGACATCATTGATAAATATTGTATATATAAAATTAAGTTTTTCGTAAAAAATAATTAGTTAAAAAACAAAAATTAAACACAAATGGCACTAGGTCTAGAGATTTCCTTTAAAATGAGCCATTGAACAACTCTCTACGATGTTTCAGTTCCAAGCTATATGTGGAAAAGAAAGAAGAAAAAAATATTCTGTTTGTGGAGAATAGCGTGGTTAAAGTCAATTTTCTTGATTTTCAAGCCAATATATTTTCTTTGTTATTCAAGCCAAAGGGCGGTAAGTTTCCTTTATAGGGTTTTCGAACGAGGCGGTTCTAATGGTGTACGTTTTGTTTTGATTTGACTCTTTTTTTAGGACTTAGGGGTTTTTATATTTCTTAACATTGGACGTGATCGTCTCTTACTAGGTTGCTAGCTACCACTGCAACCCGGATAGCATGAAATTATAGTCTTATTTTAGTTACTATGGGCTGGAAGTTTGTTCTTTACTGTAATAACGTGGGTTCAAATCTTGCCGCTGGTTTAAGATTATGACTTATGTACAAAAATGAAATATCTTTGAAAAGACTGCAGTATGAAAAGAAATCAAAAATGCAGTTTTTAGTGGAAAAATTTATTCTCTTTTTGAAATAATTTATTTTATTTACAAAAGATTTTTAACCCAATTAATTTCCTTTAAAATGAGCCATTGAACAACTCTCTACGATGTTCCAGTGCCAAGCTATCTGTGGAAAAGAAAAAAAGAAAAAAAATATCCCGTTTAGGCAGAATGTTGTAGTAGCTGCCAATTTTTGATTTTCAAGCCAATATATTTCCCTTGCCGTTCAAGTCAAGGAACAGAAAGTTTCCTATATAGGGTTTTCGGCCAAGGTGGTTCTAATGGTGTACTTTTTGTTTTGATTTGACTCTTTTTTTAGGAGCTATGGGTTTTTAAATTTCTTAACATAGGAAGTGATCGTCTCTTACTAGGTTGCTAGCTATCGCTGCAGTCCGGATTATATGCCCCAAGGGCATAACTTAAAACTTTTGCCCTGAGGGTTGTGGGGGAGTGTCCTCCTCAAAAACATATTTTCTATTTGGAAATCAACTACGCCGAACAAAATGGCTATCTCAAAATTTTGATTGGATGTTTTGGGGGAATGATCGGCGTAAGGGGGGAGGAATAGTTGCCCTCCAACCATTTCTGACTATTAAAAAGGGCACTAGCCACTCCAATTTTCAAACGAATGAGATCTTTTAGAAGTTTCTACGACAACTCCTTTTATACGAAGTGCCCGGGTATGGAAAAAAAAACATTGTTCCCACATCGTTATTTACTATGACTATGGACTATGGAAGCTATTACAACATTCTGCCTAAACGGGATATTTTTTTTTCTTTTTTTTACATTTGAATTAGCTAGCTATTTGATTGTTTGAGGTTCGTCTCTTACTATTTCAAAGAAGAAAAAGCCTTAGGCTTTTTTCTGTTTGTAATCAGTTCATTATCCGGGTTGCAGCGGTAGCTAGATTATATTAAAAGATGATCATTAGAAAAACTAATCCGGGCTGCAGCGGTAGCTAGCCACCTAGTATCCGGGTTGCAGCGGTAGCTAGCAACCTAGTAAGAGACGATCACGTCCAATGTTAAGAAATATAAAAACCCATAGTTCCTAACAAAGGAGTCAGATCAAAACAAAAAGTACACCATTAGAACCGCCTTGTCCGAAACCCCTGTATAAGAAAATTTCTGTCATTTGGCATGAACAGCAAGGGAAATATATTGGCTTGAAAATCAAGAAAATTGACTTTAACCACGTTATTCTCCACAAACGGCATATTTTTTTTCTTTTTTCTTCTTTTCCACAGATAGCTTGGCACTGGAACATCGTAGAGAGCTGTTCAATAGCTCATTTTAAAGGACATTAATTGGATTAAAAATCTTTAGTAACTAAAATAAATTATTTCTAAAATAGAATAAATTTTTCCACCAAAAACTGCATTTTTGATGTCTTTTCATGCTGCAGTGTTTTCAAAGATATTTGATTTTTTTACATGAATCATAATTGTATATTTATAATAAAGATCGAACTCTTCCCTATACTAACTTGCATAGGCAACTTCACTATAGTTAAGATTACAGTATTTATATCCGGGTTGCAGCGGTAGCTAGCAACCCAGTAAGAGACGATCACGTCCAATGTTAAGAAATATAAAAACCCATAGTTCCTAAAAAAGGAGTCAGATCAAAACAAAAAATACACCATTAGAACCACCTTGTCCGAAACCCCTGTATAGGAAACTTTCTGTCCCTTGGCTTGAACAGCAAGGGAAAAATATTGGCTTGAAAATCAAGAAAAGTGGCAGCTATTACAACATTCTGCCTAAACGGGATATTTTTTTTCTCTTTTCTTTTGTATCCAGAGATAGCTTGGCACTGGAACATCGTAGAGGGTTGTTCAATAGCTCATTTTAAAGGAAATTAATTGGGTTAAAAATCTATAGTAACTAAAATAAATTATTTCTAAAAGAGAATAAATTTTTCCACCAAAAACTGCATTTTTGATGTCTTTTCACACTGCAGTCTTTCAAACATAATCGTATACCAGCGGTAAGATTTGAACCCACGCCTCCGAAGAGACTGGTGGCTAACACCAGTGCTTTGGACCACTCGGCCAGGCTGCCTCTCATAAATAAATATATATGTGAATTTGGGTTGCAGCAGTAGCTAGCAACCTAGTAAGAGACGATCAGTACAATGCTAAGAAATATAAAAACCCTAAACTCCTAAAAATAGAGTCAGATCAAAACAAATCCAGGTTTCAGCGGTAGCTAGCAACCTAGTAAGAGACGATCACCTCCAATGTAAAGAAATATAAAACCCCCCAACTCCTAAAAAAAGAGTCAGATCAAAACAAAAAGTACACCATTAGAACCGCCTTGTCCGAAACCTCTATAAAGGAAACTTACCGCCCTTTGGCTTGAATAACAAAGAAAATATATTGGCTTGAAAATCAAGCAAATTGACTTTTACCACGTTATTCTCCACAAACGGGATATTTTTTTCTTTCCACTTGATTTTCCTTCTCAGCTAGCTGGGCACTGGAAAATCATAGAAAGCTGTATAATAGCTCATTTTAAAGGAAATTGCAACATCTAGTGCCTTTTGTAATTAAAAATAAAATACTTTTTAAAGTGGAATCAATTTTGTCAAAAAAATTGCATTTTTGATGTATTTTCATGCTGCAGTCTTTTCAAAGATATTTGAATTTTGAAGCTATCAAACAATTCATGGTAATGAACTCTATAGTAATAATAGCTACTTGTCTCAATAGTATTACAGTAAAGAACGATCTCTCTCCCTTACTAACTGATATATGGTGGTTCCAGGTGTAGTTAAATAAATGACGAATATAGCTCATCATAAATGGTGTTTGTCAATTATCCGGGTTGTAGCGATAGCTAGCAACCTAGTCTGGGTTGCAACGGTAGCTAGCAACCTAGTAAGAGACGATCACGTTCAATGTTACGAAATATAAAAACTCATAGTTCCTAATCCGGGTTGCAGCGATAGCTAGCAACCTAGTAAGAGATGATCACGTCCAATGTTAAGAAATATAAAAACCAATAGTTTCTAAAAAGGAGTCAGATCAAATTCAATCCGGGTTGCAGCGGTAGCTAGCAACCTAGTAAGAGACGATTACTTCCAATGTTAAGAAAATAAAAACCCATAGTTCCTAAAAAAGGAGTCAGATCAAAACAAAAAGTACACCATTAGAACCGCCTTGTCCGAAACCCCTGTATAGGAAACTTTCTGTCCCTTGGCTTGAACAGCAAGGGAAATATATTGGCTTGAAAATCAAAAAAAGTGGCAGCTACTGCAACATTCTGCCTAAACGGGATATTTTTTTTTCTTTTTTTCTTTTGTATCCATCCGGGTTGCAGCGGTAGCTAGCAACCTAGTAAGAGACGATCACGTCCAATGTTAAGAAATATAAAAACCCATAGTTCCTAAAAAAAAGAGTCAGATCAAAAACAAAAAGTACACCATTAGAACCGCCTTGTCCGAAACCCCTGTATAGGAAACTTTCTGTCCCTTGGCTTGAACAGCAAGGGAAATATATTGGCTTGAAAATCAAAAAAAGTGGCAGCTACTACAACATTCTGCCTAAACGGGATATTTTTTTCTTTTTTTTTCTTTTTTTGTATCCAGAGATAGCTTGGCACTGGAACATCGCAGAGGGTTGTTCAATAGCTCATTTTAAAGGAAATTAATTGGGTTAAAAATCTATAGTAACTAAAATAAATTATTTCTAAGAGAGAATAAATTTTTCCACCTATAATAAAGAACGACCTCTTGCCTATACTAAATTTTATACGCCACTTAATTATAGTATAGGTTAGTAATTCAACCGATAGCTTGGCACTGGAACATCGTGGAGAGCTGTTCAATGGCTCATTTTAAAGGAAATTAATGGGGTTAAAAACCTTTTTTAATTGAAAAAAATTATTGTTATAGTAAAGAACGACCTCTTGCCTATACTAATCCGGGTTGCAGCGGTAGCTAGCAACCTAGTAAGAGACGATCACGTCCAATGTTAAGAAATATAAAAACCCATAGCTCCTAAAAAAGGAGTCAGATCAAAACAAAAAGTACACCATTAGAACCGCCTTGTCCGAAACCCCTTTATAGGAAACTTTCTGTCCCTTGGCTTGAACAGCAAGGGAAATATATTGGCTTGAAAATCAAGAAAATTGACTTTTACCACGTTATTCTCCCCAAACGGGATATTTTTTCTTTTTTCTTTGTATCCAGAGATAGCTTGGCACTGGAACATCGTAGAGGGTTGTTCAATAGCTCATTTTAAAGGAAATTAATTGGGTTAAAAACCTTTTGTAACTAAAATAAATTATTTCTAAAAGAGAATAAATTTTTCCAATAAAAACTGTATTTTTGATGCAGTGACGTCATAATTACTATATAATTTTACAATAAGGAACGAACTGAACCCATTGTAACTTAATTACATTAAAAGACGATCATTTGGATAACAAACCATTGCATACATTGGACTCATTTAGCTACTTGATTGTTTACTACAAAGATGAAAATGTTCTCATTCATAATTACATAATGGTTTCAATCAAGCAAGCTATACGCAAGTTGAAAAAACAGTACTACACAAACAACAGAGATAGTAACTTGAAAAGTATCCGGGTTGCAGCGGTAGCTAGCAACCTAGTAAGAGACGATCACCTCCAATGTCAAGAAATATAAAACCCCCCAACTCCTAAAAAAAGAGTCAGATCAAAACAAAAAGTACACCATTAGAACCGCCTTGTCCGAAACCTCTATAAAGGAAACTTACCGCCCTTTGGCTTGAATATTACATTAAAAGACGATCATTGGAATCGCAAACCATAGCATACATTGGACTTAGTTAGCTACTTGATTGTTTGAGGTTCGTCTCTTACTATTTCAAAGAAGAAGAAGCCGTAGGCTTTTTCCTGTTTGTTATTATCATTACCAATAATCTGTTCAGGAAACTTAGACCACCTTAGTGGCTTGAAAAAGAGGAAAAATAATTTCTGAGAAAAACTTTCAAACAGTACGTTGTAACAAACTGTTTCAAACATAATAGGTGTTGTAGACGGGGTAGTTGAAATAGTGGTAGCTGCTGTAGAAGTAGGTACACTAGTACTTGTAGTAGAAGTAGTAGGAGTTGTATCCGGGTTGCAGCGGTAGCTAGCAACCTAGTAAGAGACGATCACGTCCAATGTTAAGAAATATAAAAACCCATAGTTCCTAACAAAGGAGTCAGATCAAAACAAAAAGTACACCATTAGAACCGCCTTGTCCGAAACCCCTGTATAGGAAACTTTCTGTCCCTTGGCTTGAACAGAAAGGGAAATATATTGGCTTGAAAATCAAGCAAATTGACTTTTACCACGTTATTCTCCCCAAACGGGATATTTTTTTCTTTTTTCTTTGTTTCCAGAGATAGCTTGGCACTGGAACATCGTAGAGGGTTGTTCAATAGCTCATTTTAAAGGAAATTAATTGGGTTAAAAACCTTTTGTAACTAAAATAAATTATTTCTAAAAGAGAATAAATTTTTCCAATAAAAACTGTATTTTTGATGCAGTGACGTCATAATTACTATATAAGAAACGTCAAAACTGTAAATGGTCTCATTCATGAATATCACAATAAGAGACGATCACGTCCAATGCTAACATAACAATAAAGAACGAACTCTAATTAAATTTTGTTAGAGCTATGATGTGAATAGACAAACACGAAATTATATTGTTGTTTCTGAAGACGTCATGAAATATATAATAAAGATCGAACTCTTCCCTCTACTAACTTGCATACGCATCTTCACTATAGTTAAGATTACAGTATTTATATTATACATCATTATAAGTTATAAAAGGTTCAAATGATCGAAGATTATAGAGTTAAAAATTTCCCCACGCCGGGAATCGAACCCGAGCCTGTTAAGTGAAAGTTAACTATGCTAGCCACTATACCATATGGAACCATAAAGAAGTATGATTTAAGAGCCATATGCATATTATTATTTCACCAGGTTGCAGCGGTAGCTAGCAACCTAGTAAGAGACGATCACATCCAATGTTAAGAAATATAAAAACCCATAGCTCCTAAAAAGGAGTCAGATCCAAACAAAAAGTACACCATTAGAACCGCCTTATCCGAAACCCGTATAAACCCCTGTATAGGAAACTTTCTGTCCCTTGGCATGAACAGCAAGGGAAATATATTGGCTTGAAAATCAAGAAAATTGACTTTAACCACGTTATTCTCCCCAAACGGGATATTTTTTTCTTTTTTTCTTTTTTTTCTTTTCCAAAGATAGCTTGGCACTGGAACATCGTAGAGGGTTGTTCAATAGCTCATTTTAAAGGAAATTAATTGAGCTAAAAATCTATAGTAACTAAAATAAATTATTTCTAAAAGAGAATAAATTTTTCCACCAAATTTACATTAAAAGACGATCATTTAATAACATAACACTGCATACATTGGACCTAGTTAGCTACTTGATGGCTTGATCCGGGTTGCAGCGGTAACTAGTCCAGGTTGCAGCGGTAGCTAGCAACCTAGTAAGAGACGATCACATCCAATGTTAAGAAATATAAAAACCCATAGCTCCTAAAAAAGGAGTCAGATCCAAACAAAAAGTACACCATTAGAACCGCCTTATCCGAAACCCGTATAAAGGAAATTTACCGCTCTTTGACTTGAATAACAAAGAAAATATATTAGCTTGAAAATCAAGAAAATTGACTTTACGCACGTTATTCTCCACAAACGGGATATTTTTTTTCTTTTTCTTGATTAAAGAGCATGATTTTCATTTCACTAGCCAGCAATGAACTATTTCACCAAGCTCAAGGACCGCAGTACACAAGGGACATGTGATAGGAGGGAGGGTCTCAGGTCCACCCGTCCCTCAAATCCTTAGTTTTTCACACGTATCTGGGTACTACCCTTAAATCCTGAAATTCACCAAGTCTGGCGTGCATGGCTGCTGTAGGCCTCATGGAGGATATGAAGCCCTTTGGTGGCAAAATTGATAGGTCTCTGCTTGATAATTAGGGTTCCAGGGTTCATCCCCAGCTGCTGCAGGGCAGACGCAAAGACCTTTATTGTCAAGAAGCCGTGTTATTCTACAGACTAGAAAACTAGAAAAAAATTCGAAATTTAAAGATAAATTCAAACGATTATTATCATCACATTCTGACGGATATCGGTCTTTTGTACAAAAATCGGACAATGTATAGAAAGCTTCTATGTTCTGAGCCTCAAAAGTAAACTAACATTGATCTATCATTAAAGAGAAAATCCTTTATTTAAGGTTTATGAGCTCTACGCAGCATAAGATATTCCGACAAGCCTACAGCTCAAAGTCTACAGCTCCATCAAAAGGGCAAAATCCTTATAGCATTGGATTTCTCAGTTTCAGATCTATTCATTCACAAATCTAGCTTATAAAATCAATATCTCTTAAAGAATGATTTTTTTTTTCCTAGAGAACAATATAAAACACCCTAAATATTTGCAGATGACTATGTTTTGTGTTTCACGTTTACGTTTTTTTCTTTTGTATAGGCAACACCTCCGCTCTTTTTTTACGGTTTTTTGTTATTGGACTTTTGATTTCTGCAGTCTTGGTTCAGAAAGACATGGAAGAATCAGCAAAAATATGGAAATAATTCTGTGCTGAATCCGGTTTTTTTTCTATATTTTGTGGTATTAAACTTTTTCAAAACAGAAGTTTTTAAATAAAAGTCAAGAGCTACACTAAACCAAAAGATGAACAGCAATAAATTCAAACATTTATGGAAGCCCAAGACAAGGATTCCTCGTTTTAGATCATTGGATTACTCCTTTTCAGATTTATTCCTTCCCAGATCTACATTATATTGCCAATTTTTCTAAAAAAAAAAAAATTCTAGAGTTTTGTGTTTCATGTTTACGTTTTTTTGCTTTTGAATAGGAAACAAACACCTCAGCTATTTTTTTTCTACGGTTTTTGTTATTGCACTTTTGTTTTCTGCTCTCTTGGCTTCGAAGGGCATGGAAAAATCAGCAGAAATATGCAAAGAATTTTTTTCTGAATCGCTCACTATGTCTTCTGAAGCCCAGGACGTCATTAGCATTTTACTGAAAACAATTTTTATGTAGACCCATATGTTTTATTTGACATAACATCCCCAAAAAGAGAGAAAATTATCAGAATAACCAAGATAACTGAAAAGAACTAATGGAAAGTATATTGACAGTTTAATATATATTGATTTTCATTCGTGTCAGCAATTTTGAACTTACTAACGTTATAGAAGAGAAAACGTTTAAATGTATATTGTTTTCCTGTTTTCACTTTGGTTTCGTTTTGTTTTAATTTTATTTTTGCGACTTTCTTCCTTTTCTATTTTTCTTAAATTTTAAGCCATCTTTTGTGCGATACAAGGCCATTTAGACAAAGTCAGTCAAAAGTAGGGGGACCTTGACAAGCTTCCCTGGGTGCTGTAGCTGGGAGGCACCACGACTGGGGGCTTGTGCAGTTTGATCATATTTTTCACTTTGGATCGACTTAATTTACTTACATTTCAGTCAGGAGGTGCGCTATAATTAATTTTTCCCCGGGTGCCACCAGATCTAGGTTTATCAAAAAGGTTATACTTCCTCTGAAACATGTATTTTTTATGACAAGCCTACAGCCATAATTTATACACACAGCAGAATGTACTTCTGACACTGAATTTATTACTATCAGATCTATCGATTCACCTGAATTTTGATAACGCTTAGAACTTTTGTAGCAGCGTTGCCACATCTAGTACTATAGTGCTACATGTGGCATAGTATAGGGCTGCTACTGCACTTAGCATAACAGCTAATTGAGCAATTCTAAGAAGCATTGGGCGAAAATTTGTACTGGCACGTTAATAAATTGAGAGGTAGTTGTCAATCCGGACTTGTCCCAGTTAAAGATAGGAATGGGGTGGCAATTAGCGATAAGGAAAAAGCTATAGCGAGATGGGCCGAACATTTTGAGAACTTGCTTAACCGAGATAGAGTTGCAGGAAAAAATATAGAGGAAAATGAAAAAGTTTGTGATCCTTTGGATGTGAAGGAAGATTTGTTTTGTGGGGAGGAATTAGCAGCAGTACTAAAAGGGTTAAAGAATAATAAGTCTCCAGGTGCTGATTGGGTGGTAAGTGAGTTTCTTAAATATGGTGGCTCTTAGGTTAGAAATAAGTTATTGAAGATTATGAATATGATTTTTGAAAAAGGGGAAGTACCTAACGATTTTAGGAAAACCTTAATTAAGCCACTTTATAAGAAAGGTAATAAAAGTGAGTGTGGTAGTTATCGAGGCACTAGTCTGGTCTCTGTAGGTAGCAAATTGCTTAGTAATATGATACTTTTAAGACTGAGAGATGCCGTAGACAAAGTTTTAAGAGAAGAGCAGTGCGGTTTTAGAAAAGGTAGAGGATGTGTCGACCAAATTTTCACTCTTAGGCTAATAATTGAGAAGTGCCTGAGTTTTCAAACACCTTTGGTCCTCAGTTTTATAGATTATGAGCAAGCGTTCAATTCTGTTGATAGAGGAGCTTTAGTAAAGGTTTTATCCTTGTATGGCATACCAGACAAATACAATAAAGTGATTAATGTTATGTACGAGAGTAACACTGCTGCGGTTAAGGTAGGAAATGAGGTTAGCAGCTGGTTTTGTATTAAATCAGGAGTTAAGCAGGGTTGTGTTCTATCCCCCTTTATATGGATTATTTTGATGGACTTTGTTTTAAGGAGCACAGGAAAGGCAATGGGAGACCACGGAATCGAATGGGGAGGAAAAAGTCTCCTGGACTTGGATTATGCTGATGATTTAAGTATCCTAGATGAAAGTGTGAGCAAAATGAATGAAGTTTTAGAGGTTTTGCAAGTTCAGGGCGCTAGTATTGGTTGGAAAATTAATGTTAGGAATACTAAGTCACTAAGGCTAGGAACAAGTGAAGATGAAAAGGTGACGTTGGGTAATGAAAAGATTGATCAGGGGGGTAGCTGTACTTACCTTGGTAGTATTATTAGTAAAGAAGGTGGGAGAAGCGAAGATGTTAAAAATAGAATAGCCAAGGCTCAGGGTGTTTTTTCACAGTTAAAAAAAGTCTGGAAGAATAGGAAGATAAGTCTGCAAACCAAGATTAGAAATTTAGAAGCTACAGTGATGACAGTGGTCAAATATGGCTCTGAAGCATGGACACTCTGAAAGGAGGATGAAGATTTGCTAGATGTTTTCCAGAGAAATTGCTTAAGGATTGTTCTGGGTACACGGCTGACTGACCGTAATTCAAACAATAGGCTATACGAAAAAAGTGGTTCAATACCGCTCTCTAGGTCTATAATGAAAGAAAGGTTGATGTTGTGCGAATGAAGGATGATAGATTGCCAAAGATTGTTCTTTTCGGCCAACCATCTAGGGCTAAACGGAAAGCAGGTCGCCCCCGTCTGGGGTGGGAGGACGTCATAAAGAAAGATTTAAAGGAAATGGGAACTTCGTGGGCGGATGTAAAAAGGGAGGCTTTGAATAGATTGGGGTGGAGGAGGAGCGTGCGTAGCTGTGTTGGCCTCAGGGGGCTTGGTGTTGCGATGAGTTGTTAGTAGTAGTAGTATTGGGCGAAACTTGCAAACGTAGCGAAAACTTTATGTAGCACGCATTTGGCATTTTTTTTTCGAGAAAGACAGAAAGGCTTCTGGCAACCCTGTTTTCTAGAGTAAAAACTAGAGTTATTTGCAAATAGTGAACTTTGCCTATTTTCACAAGCTTTTTGAAATTTTAACGTGTATTATGACCATTAAGTCTTTTTACAGTTTATTTTATTCACAGGGGGCTGGGTGGTAGGGTTTTAAAAGTTTTTCCCACACGAGGCGTGTCATATTTCTTAACTGCTACAGCATTCCATAGTTTCTATATACCTCAAATCTTCTACGGCAGGGAGGGGGAGGGTCTGATTATATTAAAAGACGATCATGAGTATTACATTAAAAGACGATCACTGAAAAAGCAAACCATTCCATACATTGGATTTAGCTACTTGATTGTTTGAGTTTCGTCTCTTACTATTTAAAGGAAGAAAAAGCCTTAGGCTTTTTCCTGTTAGCAGTTACAGTTAAAAAACGAACTCAAGCACAAAGAAACTGAACCCTGTGGTTCATTCATATTATCTCCATTATTTTAGCTAGGATGTAAATAAACAAGTTTCTTTTTTAAAAGTTCTCCCCAACGGGGAATCGAACCCCTTTCTCCCATGTAACAAGTGGGCAGTGCTTACCATTAGACTATCGAAGACTTATAAAGTAAAAGTTACATATAAGATATGATAATAATTTTTATTATTACCATAAAGACAGACGCATAGCCCGTGTTAACTGAAATTTTTCCGGGTTGCAGCGGTTGCTAGCAACCTAGTCGGGGTTGTAGCGGTAGTTAGCAACCTAGTAAGAGACGATCACGTCCAATGTTAAGAAATGTAAAACCCATTGTTCCTAAAAAAGGAGTCAGATCAATACAAAAGTAAACCATTAGGACCGCATTGTCCAAAACCCCTATATGGGAAAGTTTCTGTCCCTTGGCTTGAACAGCAAGGGAAATATATTGGCTTAAAAATCAAGAAAAGTGGCAGCTACTACAAAATTAAGCCTAAATGGCATATATTTTTCTTTTTTGTTTTTTTTTACTACTTAAGAACGACAAAGATGTAAATGGTCTCATTCGTTAATTAGATAATGGTTAGATCAAAGCAAGCTGCACGCAAGTTAAAAAAACAGTACTACACAGACAACAGAGATATTATCTTGAAAAGAGAAAAGCAAAGGTATTCAACCGACCAGGCGTATCGAGAATTCAAAATTGAGCAGGCTAGACAAAAGATCAAGGAGCGTTGTCACAATGATAAACTTTATAGAGAAGCAACAATTGCGCAGGCTAGACAAAAGAGCAAGGAACGGTATGATAATGATGAAGATTACAGAGAAGCAAGAATTGAGCAGGCTAGACAAAAGATCAAAGAGCGTTATCACAATGATAAACTTTATAGAGAAGCAAAATTGAGCAGGCTAGACAAAAGAGCAAGGAACGGTATGATAATGATAAAATTACAGAGAAGCAAGTATTGAGCAGGTTAGACAAAAGATCAAGGAGCGTTATCACAATGATGAAGATTACCGAAAAATATATAAGAAAAAAGTTGCTACCAGAATTACATTAAAGAACGAACTTTAGTTCATAGTCATAGTAAATAACGATGTGGGAACAATGTTTTTTTTTCCATACCCGGGCACTTCGTATAAAAGGAGTTGTCGTAGAAACTTCTAAAAGAGCTCATTCGTTTGAAAATTGGAGTGGCTAGTGCCCTTTTTAATAGTCAGAAATGGTTGGAGGGCAACTATTCCTCCCCCCATTACGCCGATCATTCCCCCAAAACATCCAATCAAAATTTTGAGATAGCCATTTTGTTCAGCGTAGTTGATTTCCAAATAGAAAATATGTTTTTGAGGAGGACACTCCCCCACAACCCTCAGGGCAAGAGTTTTAAGTTATGCCCTTGGGGCATATAATCCGGACTGCAGCGATAGCTAGCAACCTAGTAAGAGACGATCACTTCCAATGTTAAGAAATTTAAAAACCCATAGCTCCTAAAAAAAGAGTCAAATCAAAACAAAAAGTACACCATTAGAACCACCTTGGCCGAAAACCCTATATAGGAAACTTTCTGTTCCTTGACTTGAACGGCAAGGGAAATATATTTGCTTGAAAATCAAAAAAAAAATGGCAGCTACTACAACATTCTGCCTAAACGGGATATTTTTTTTTCTTTTTTTCTTTTCCACAGATAGCTTGGCACTGGAACATCGTAGAGAGTTGTTCAATGGCTCATTTTAAAGGAAATTAATTGGGTTAAAAATCTTTTGTAAATAAAATAATTTATTTCAAAAAGAGAATAAATTTTTCCACTAAAAACTGCATTTTCGATTTCTTTTCATACTGCAGTCTTTTCAAAGATATTTCATTTTTGTACATAAGTCATAATCTTAAACCAGCGGCAAGATTTGAACCCACGTTATTACAGTACAGAACAAACTTCCAGCCCATAGTAACAAAAATAAGACTATAATTTCATGTTATCTGGGTTGCAGTGGTAGCTAGCAACCTAGTAAGAGACGATCACGTCCAATGTTAAGAAATATAAAAACCCCTAACTCCTAAAAAAGAGTCAAATCAAAACAAAACGTACACCATTAGAACTGCCTCGCTCGAAAACCCTATAAAGGAAACTTACCGCCCTTTGGCTTGAATAACAAAGAAAATATATTGGCTTGAAAATCAAGAAAATTGACTTTAACCACGCTATTCTCCACAAACAGAATATTTTTTTCTTCTTTCTTTTCCACACATAGCTTGGAACTGGAACATCGTAGAGAGTTGTTCAATGGCTCATTTTAAAGGAAATCTCTAGATCTAGTGCCATTTGTGTTTAATTTTTTTTTAACTAATTATTTTTTACGAAAAACTTAATTTTATATATACAATATTTATCAATGATGTCATAGTCTTTGGATGTAGTTAGTACATAATAAAGGCTCGAACATCGAATTTAAGTTGAAACTAAGTTAAGGACAATTATGCCTCCATATATTCACACTGATGTATAAGATTTCTCATTACATCTGTAAACTGTTCCACAGTTGCCGGTCCATACCTTGGAAGCTTTTCACTAAACATGCAACATTTCTTTTGGATATTACTATGAAGTTTTGTGAAAGCATCTCTAGATGACTTTTCAGCAAAATCCATTCTTTCAGAGAACATTTTAATCTTTAATTTTGAATATTTTTCGTATCCCGGTAAAACTTTCGTAAAATTTTTCTCAATTTACAAAGATCAGCCTGTGCGTTCTGTGCCGCTTGTGTAAACTGCAAAAATATCCGTGGTATCCGAGCAAAAGTTTGAATATTTCAATTCAAGCTAGAAAAATACCTTAAAATGTTAAAATTAGTTTTGATTTTTCGTTAGGTTCTAACTACCCGATATGGGATTTACTATGCATTATCTGACCAAAAAATTCAATTTTTTAATATATTTTATTTCTCAGTTTAGAATCGCTAAAGTTAATATGTAAACTGCAAAAATATTTATGATATCTGAGCAATAATTTTAATCTTTTCATTGAAACTAACAAAATACCTGAAAATTTGATATCTGAGCAATAATTTTAATCTTTTCATTGAAACTAACGAAATACCTGAAAATACCATTGAAACCTGAAAATTTATACTCTTGTTTTATAATAAGATTATTGATTATTTCTTGTTTTATAATAAGATGCCTTCTAAGCGAGTTATACGTAATTTAAAAAAACAGTACTATACAAAAAACAGAGACATTCAGAAATACAAGAAGAATGCAAAAATATAGGCTGATCTACGTAAATTGAGAAATATTTTACGCATGTTTAACCGGAATCACAAAAAATATTCAAAATTATAGATTAAAATTCTCTTTGAAAGAGCGGATACTGTTGAAAAGTCGGCTAGAAATGCTCTGGCAAAACTTCATAGTAATATCCAAAAGAAATGTTGTCAGTTTAATGAAAAGCTTCCAAGGTATGGATTGGCAACTGCGGAACAGTTTATAGATGCAATAGAAAATTTTCGACAACACAGGGAATATAGGGAGGCTTACTTCTTAGAAAATTTGTATATTAATTTTGGAAGGAGCAGTTTATATATAAGGAAGCACCAAAATTCAAGATTAAACGAAAAATTAACACGCTAAACGTCAAAGGGTGTATAGAACAAAACACTGGCACACTTATATAAAAACTGAATTCAACATATGAGCGAAACCAAAAGTGAAAGACACTATTTTACTAAGGCATCATAGTAACCAACAAAAATAGCCTGAAATACCTGAAAAGAGCGTCGGATCGAAGCCAACCTTTAGCTTGAACAACAAGGGAAATAAAGTTTTTTTGCATGAGAATCACCATCAATGGCATCCTTTTTTTCTCTGAATAGAGTGGGGCACTCGAACATTATGGAGAGCGGCTTAAGGGCTCATTTTAAAGGAAATGGCTACATCCACTAGCTTTTGTAACTAAAAAAAACCTAATATTTAAAATACAATAAGTTTTTTGACACAAAAAAGATATACTTTAAAGGATGTCTTGGGTAACAGCCATGAAAACAAAGTTCCTTCTTTACTAGTTCCTGCGAAGAAAAAGCCGAAGGATTTTTCCTGTGTGTAGTATTCGGTCTCAATATAGACCAACGTTAGGCTGAAAAAAACTAGGAGTGTAAGCAAAGTAGAGAGAGCATTAAATTTGTAATAGAGGAGTTGGTTTATACTAAAGAAAGAACGACGACCCATAGAAAACAAAAAAAAATGTGTTTAAAAAGAAACTTGCTTGTGAGAAAAAATTGCAATTTGTAACTGTTAGTTAGTAAAGAACAATCCACGGTCCATATTACCAAAAAATTAGCGAATATGTGAATCGAGGAAGTGCATAGCTGCCTCAAAATATGCCTAAGCCGTTAGTATTTTAGTTGCAACTTAAAATATGGAAGAGTGTTTCTTACTAATGTTTTGTTCATATTGTTTACTTTTGATATCACTGACTTATAATGAAAAAAGTGGATAATATTCCAGAAACAATAGTTGAGACTGACAAAACTGAAGAGAGTAAACAAAATGGCGAGAAAATTGAACAATGCTTAGAAAATTCGACCTATCGTTACCATAGAGCGCGTTGAAATCTAATCCTTCAGAGACGAATGAGAGTCCTTTCTCCACTATACTGTAACAATTGGTAATATCAATGAAAATTGATATTGATTCGAAAAATTGAAAAAATTGATTGAAAAATTGGAAATTGATTCAGAAAAATAAATAGGCTTGGGAGGAGGCCTACTTGCCCTCCAATCACTTTTGACTCTTAAAAAGAACATTAGAACTTTCAATTTCCAATCAAATTCGATCCTTTAACAGTTTCTATGATAATAACATCTATGATAGCGCTGCGCTGCCAATGATGTTGGTTATATGCCCTTTTGTAACCTGCAGGCATATAATTTTTTCGTTTAACAGAAACTCACCCTAAACGTTTCCTAAAAGTTTCACCTTAATACTTTAGCGTAATTAATTACGGCAATCGTGGTAGTATTATTAATAGAATACACATAGTGCCTTCTGGATAGTTCAAAATCCGCCACAACTCACCCTTAAAAGTCCAACTTGAAAAAGTAAGCCGATCCTGAGATGCTGCTCTATCAAACTTTTGACAATCTACATGCTCACAGTTCGTGTTGATTTAGTTCACCATCCACCTTAATATTCCTTGAAAACGTAACCTTTATACCCTTAGCTTGCGAAGTAGCAATAGTTGTAGTAGCAATAATAGCATTAGTAGCGGTAGGCACATAGCATCTTTCGTTTCCTTCAACCTTCCCCTCGACACACACTGAAAGTTTCAATTTAATACCATTAATGGTTCCTGAAGCATTGCTAACACGTCCTTTGGACAACCTGTATGCGCATAGTGTGTTCCGCTTTAGTTTTGTTTCAATAATCCCCAAATTGTCCGTTTTAATACCATTAGCTTTAGTAGCAGTAGTACTATTACCATTAGTAATAATGGTAGAATTAAAATCAATAGTAGTAGCCTTCGCTTTAGTAGCAGTAGTAACAGCAGTAGCAGTAGTAATATGAGTAGAAGCCATCGTGTTAGAATGTAAATATTGTCTTTTGGTTAAATTCAATATTCCCCACAAGTCCTGTAATCTTCAACTTGAAACACTAAATCGTTCCTACAATATTGCTGATACGCCCTTTTGACAACCTGCATACATACAGCGTGTTGTGATTCAGTTCACCTTCTCCCAAAAACATTCCCTGAAAATTGACCTTCCTACCCTTAGGCATAGTTGTAATACAGGTCAGAGTAGTAGTAAAAACCTAAGTATGAAGTTTGGACTCCCCCTTATGTATACCTCTCCCTAAAAGAAAGGGAGCTTCTCCTCCTACCCCCCTAAGCAAGTTTCAAAAATCGTTTGTTGACTATCTGAACTACCAGGCTGCTGCAATACCGCATAGAGATGTTTAATGGTTCAATTCAATACTCTCCATACATCCGAGTTGCTTATTGCAGATTCGTCATGATAGCGTGATCATGACATACGATCATAACGTACGATCATAACATGCAGTCATAACATGCGATCATATGGCGATCATAACGTGCCTTATGGCACTTTTCTTTTTCCATTTCTGAAGTTGGAAGCCCGGGAAGAATAAACTGTGTACGCGATGATAATCTCCATGGTTTTTAATGTCCTTCGGTTTTCCAATATCTCCATAAAATTTCACGATATTGTACTAATTTAAGAAAAAGAAATATTTGTAATTATAGATTAAATTTTGAATGTTTCGATAAAAGACCTGAAACCCCTTAAGTATGACAGAACAAAACCGCAAAAAAAAACTATCTGGAATATTTTAGATAATCAAAATTGTTTAGAAAAATTGTTGATTTCATGGCCGATGAAAGTCCATAAAGAGCCTTATGAATTGATCTCTTCTTTTCTGCGGGCTATTTAAGGATTTTGTGTTCCTAATTCTATTCTGTTGCGTCAGTTTTGGGTTTTCAGTAAAGAGCTAGTTTTTAAGAAATCTACAAAAGCAGGAACCCATTATTGACTCCAGGGGGGGGGGCCGTCTGCTGCCATCTATAACCAATAAAACTGTACAAGATCACGTGTCTCTTTCTAGACCTGTTTGATGGTTATATTGTTTGATGAATATATGGTTTGATGTTGTTTCTTAGTTCTGTTCTGTTTGTTAATGGTTATATGGTTTGATGGTTATATTGTTTGATGGTTATATGGTTTGATGTTGTTTCAGGGGGGTATTTTTCCATGTCTTTTCTCAGGGATATTTTCCCTGGAGATTATTTTCCTCGGGCTGTTTTTTCTGGAGGTGATGGTAAATACCAGCTACCGAAAAAGGATAAGGAAAGATAAAAAAATACCGCTAATACTTTAAATGCATCAAACGAGACATGTTCAATGCAGATTAAAACCAGAAAAGAACAGAAACGCCTAAAAATAAGAAATTCTTCAAACAGCTTAGAAACCAACTAGGCCACCTTTTATAGGCGGAATTTTGAACGGCTCAGTGAGCCGTAAGTGTTTACGAACGCGGTGCCAAGTCAAAGGAACTATTTCTCCGTTAAATTAAAAACATATTTTTCAGACAATTGCAATAATTGAGCGTAGTCCTATGCAATGCTCTATTTTGGAGAAGTGAAACGGATTATTTTCAAAGAGATTGGAGACCAATCTGCTGCATGGGATGATATCTTTCGGGGGGGAGGGGTTATTTTTCCATGTCTTTTCTCAGGGATATTTTCCGTGGGGATTGTTTTCCTCGGGCTGTTTTTTCTGGGGTTGGGGGTAAATACCATCTACCGAAAAAGGATAAGGAAAGATAAAAAAATACCGCTAATACTTTAAATGCATCAAACGAGACATGTTCAATGCAGATTAAAACCAGAAAAGAACAGAAACGCCTAAAAATAAGAAATTCTTCAAACAGCTTAGAAACCAACTAGGCCACCTTTTATAGGCGGAATTTTGAACGGCTCAGTGAGCCGTAAGTTAGTAGAAATGGGGGTACCAGCACAGACACTCACCCCTGCTGTCATCTACAATTTAGTCTAACTCTGTCAGTACACCAAATAAGGACATAGCCTCTCTAGGGAGAACACGTGGTTAGTCAAAGTGTGTCAATGACCTAAATTTCCAAAGGTCGATTTATTTGCTGTTGTTGTTGTTTTGGCCAAGTGCATGCTCGAGGCGAATGTTATGCCGTCCAGGAATCCTGGAAACAGTTAGATCACATGTTTCCTTCTCAGCCAATCAGCGAGTCGGATACATCCCCTTTCTCAGCCAATCAGAGGCTTGCTTACATATGATTTTCCCCGTTACATAAGAATTCACCCTTGAGATTTCGTATATAACGGGCATGCAATGTGATTAAATTATCAGAAAGTATTTTGACACAGTTCAAACAACTAGAATGGATAATATTGATGAATTAGAAGCCTTGGCAATTTCAATTTACAATGTAAGTTCTGATTTAGTACATTTTTTATTTTCAAAATAAAATTATTTTCCTTGGTCACCCTCCAGTATATTCAGGTAAATCCCCTCCCCCCTTCCACTCAATACAAACATCACTATGCAATCTTTTATACTCGCTAGAAAACATAAAATATGTTTTTTTACCCTCAAAACCTAATCCCATCTCCCCCTGTTTTTACAATCAAAATTCTCGCAAATAGAAATAATTATCTTTTCGATAAATTTAGTTTTTCTCTATTGTGATTTAAAGTGTCCACTGACTTCTGCCAATTCTTAATGCAATATGCCGCTCTGGTTTGACATAATGAGTTTTGTCCCCCTTTTCCTGTGTGTTTACGAAAGCGGTGCCAAGTCAAACGAACTTTTTCTCCGTTAAATTAAAAACACATTTTTCAGACAATTGCAATAATTGAGCGTAGTCCTATGCAATGCTCTATTTTGGAGAAGTGAAACGGATTATTTTCAAAGACATTGGAGACCAATCTGCTGCATGGGATGATATCTTTCGGGGGGGAGGCGGTATTTTCCATGTCTTTTCTCAGGCATATTTTCCGTGGGGATTATTTTCCTCGGGCTGTTTTTTCTGGGGGTGGGGGTAAATACCAGCTACCGAAAAAGGATAAGGAAAGATAAAGAAGTACCGCTAATACTTTAAATGCGTCAAACGAGGCATGCTCAATGCAGATTAAAACCAGAAAAGGACAGAAACGCCTAAAAATAAGAAATTCTTCAAACAGCTTAGAAACAAACTAGGCCGACTTTTATAGGCTGAATTTTGAACGGCTCAGTGAGCCGTAAGTGCTTATGAACGAGGTGCCAAGTCAAAGGATTTTTTCTCCGTTAAATTAAAAACACATTTTCAGACAATTGCAATAATTAAGCGTAGTTCTATACAATCTCTATTTTGGAGAAGTGTAATGGATTATTTTCAAAGACATTGGAGACCAATCTGCTGCATGGGTTGATATCTTTCGGGAGGGGAGGGGGTATTTTTCCATGTCTTTTCTCAGGGATATTTTCCGTGGGGATTATTTTCCTCGGGCTGTTTTTTCTGGGAGTGGAGGTAAATACCAGCTACCGAAAAAGGATAAGGAAAGATAAAAAAATACCGCTAATACTTTAAATGCATCAAACGAGGCATGCTCAATGCAGATTAAAACCAGAAAAGAACAGAAACGCCTAAAAATAAGAAATTCTTCAAACAGCTTAGAAACAAACTAGGCCGACTTTTATAGGCTGAATTTTGAACGGTTCAGTGAACTGCTGGCTAACATTTAAGTTACACGATTGATGCGCAACCCCTCTAAAATTACTACCCCCAGAGGATATTTCCTGCCACAAGTGATTATGGTCTCTGACTTTCCCCCTCCCCGCCCTCTTTTCCCTTTAGTCCCCTTATCCCCCTCTACAAACTCCCCCTTACAAACCCAACATATTTTTGATCTTTAATCGCGAGACGATCCTCTGCAGACAACACCATTGGATAATGGGTATTTCTCAAACGAGAAATAGCACCATTAGCCGTGCCAATTAGTTTAGTCAGTGCCTTGACCATGCACTCGTCCTCATCCAATGTTTCTACTATTTCTAACAACCGCATGGTGTTAGAACTGTCTCTTTGCGCATGAGCATAGGACACTGCAATAGCCTGGTGTTCTTTGACTCGGTTTGGAAATTGGGGATCGTTCACCTCCACCAGCTTAGCTTCACAGTCTAAAGATATTTTGTTGCACTGGAGGAGGGTGTTTTGAAATTTTTAAAACGTAAAATGGACCTATCCCCTGAAACCGTTTCCACTGTCTGGTAGCCATGCCGTCTACAATGCCTCATATGATCCCGTAGTTTTATATCACTACGGAATCGTGACGGGCATGTCGGACAGTAGAAACGTCCCCCCTATGCTTACCCTCCCCCAGAACTCTACTGATGTCTGTAATCGGGTTAAAATGGCCAATTGCATTCGGTCACTAGGTGGTGTGTATAACAACCAAAGCCAGTGTTTGACCAAATCAATTGACGGGCCCCTTACAGGGAAGACCACCCCTTCTTTTTTAAACGAACCCATCTTCAAATTCAGTTTCATACTGAACCACAGTAACGCCGATATTCAAATGGGCATTAGCCCTTTCAAAAATATCAATGGATCGTAGCGTTACTGGGTATTTTCCCTCTAAACAAGAGAAATCTACAATGGGGAAATTGGACCCTTCCTTCCCATGTACAGCCCAGTGGTCTAAATTCGTCTTGGTAGCGTTATCTGCTAGAGGCTCGAATGCTGATATGAGGAAAGCATACTTGAAACATTTTTGACCTGTTTCAAAACAGATCCGCTGGACACCTTTACAACCTTCTAGATCTGGATTATAATTTAAAACTGTATCCCCTCATACCCCAGCCCCCCCCTCTTAAAATAAAATCTTTCTTAAATTTACAAATATTAACACTTAAATTTTCAACATAAAGAACTAGAGAGCCACTACCATTTTCGTTAAAGTTCTCGAGATGCGCTATAATTTGACCTACCCACTCGCTAAAAACACCCTCAAAATTTTCTAAATTCGAATAAATCAAACGCATCCCGGAATGTGCATAATGATGATATCATCATTATGCACATTCCGGGATGCGTTTGATTTATTCGAATTTAGAAAATTTTGAGGTGTTTTTAGCGAGTGGGTGGGTCAAATTATAGCGCATCTCGAGAACTTTAACGAAAATGGGAGCGGCTCTCTAGTTCTTTATGTTGAAAATTTAAGTGTAAATATTTGCAAATTTAAGAAAGATTTTATTTTAAGAGGGGGAGGCTGGGGAGGAGAGGGCAGTAGTATTAAGTTATAATCCAGATCTAGAAGGTTGTAAAGGTGTCCAGCGGATCTCTTTTGAAACAGGTCAAAAATGTTTCAAGTATGCTTTCCTCATATCAGCATTCAAGCCTCTAGCACGTGACGCTACCAAGACGAATTTAGACGATTGGGCTGTACATGGGAAGGAGGGGTCCAATTTCCCAATTGTAGATTTCACTTGTTTAGAGGGGAAATACCCAGTAACGCTAAGATCTATTGATATTTTTGAAAGTGCTAATGCCTATTTAAATATCGGCGTTACTGTGGTTCAGTATGAAACTGAATTTGAAGATGGGGTTCGTTTAAAAAAGAAGGGGTGGTCTTCCCTGTAAGGGGCCCGTCAATTGATTTGGTCAGACACTGGCTTTGGTTGTTATACACACCACCTAGTGACCTGCCAATGCAATTGGCCATTTTAATCCGATCACAGACATCAGTAGAGTTCTGGGGGGGGTAGGGATCTAGGGGGACGTTTCTACTGTCCAACATGCCTCTCACGATTCCGTAGTGATATAAAACTACGGGATCATATGAAGCATTGTAGACGGCATGGCTATCAGACAGTGGAAACGGTTTCAGGGGATAGGTCCATTTTACGTTTTAAAAATTTTCAAAACACCCTCCTCCAGTGCAACAAAATATCTTTAGACTGTGAAGCTAAGCTGGTGGAGGTGAACGATCCCCGATTTCCAAACCGAGTCAAAGAACACCAGGCTATTGCAGTGTCCTATGCTCATGCGCAAAGAGACAGTTCTAACACCATGCGGTTGTTAGAAATAGTAGAAACATTGGATGAGAGGACGAGTGCATGGTCAAGGCACTGACTAAACTAATTGGCACGGCTAATGGTGCTATTTCTCGTTTGAGAAATACCCATTATCCAATGGTTTGTCTGCAGAGGATCGTCTCGCGATTAAAGATCAAAAAATATGTTGGGTTTGTAAGGGAGAGTTTGTAGAGGGGGATAAGGGGACTAAAGGGACAAGAGGGGGGGAGGGGGAAAGTCAGAGACCATAATCACTTGTGGCAGGAAATATCCTCGGGGGTAGTAATTTTAGAGGGGTTGCGCATCAATCGTGTAACTTAAATGTTAGCCAACAGTTCACTGAACCGTTCAAAATTCAGCCTCTAAAAGTCGGCCTAGTTTGTTTCTAAGCTGTTTGAAGAATTTCTTATTTTTAGGCGTTTCTGTTCTTTTCTGGTTTTAATCTGCATTGAGCATGCCTCGTTTGATGCATTTAAAGTATTAGCGGTATTTTTTTATCTTTCCTTATCCTTTTTCGGGAGCTGGTATTTACCCCCACCCCCAGAATAAACAGCCCGAGGAAAATAATCCCCACGGAAAATATCCCTGAGAAAAGACATGGAAAAATACCCCCTCCCCCCCCCTCCCGAAAGATATCATCCCATGCAGCAGATTGGTCTCCAATCTCTTTGAAAATAATCCGTTTCACTTCTCCAAAATAGAGCATTGCATAGGACTACGCTCAATTTTTGCAATTGTCTGAAAATTGTGTTTTTAATTTAACGGAGAAAAAGTTCCTTTGTCTTAGCACCGCGTTCGTAAACACTTTCGGCTCACTGAGCCGTTCAAAATTCAGCCTATAAAAGTCGGCCTAGTTTGTTTCTAAGCTGTTTGAAGAATTTCTTATTTTTAGCCGTTTCTGTTCTTTTCTGGTTTTAATCTGCATTGAGCATGCCTCGTTTGATGTATTTAAAGTATTAGCGGTATTTTTTATCTTTCCTTATCCTTTTTCGGTAGCTGGTATTTACCTCCACTCCCAGAAAAAACAGCCCGAGGAAAATAATCCCCACGGAAAATATCCCTGAGAAAAGACATGGAAAAATACCCCCTCCCCCCCCCGAAAGATATCATCCCATGCAGCAGATTGGTCTCCAATCTCTTTGAAAATAATCCGTTTCACTTCTCCAAAATAGAGCATTGCATAGGACTACGCTCAATTATTGCAATTGTCTGAAAAATGTGTTTTTAATTTAACGGAGAAAAAGTTCCTTTGACTTGGCACCGCGTTCATAAACACTTATGGCTCACTGAGCCGTTCAAAATTCAGCCTATAAAAGTCGGCCTAGTTTGTTTCTAAGCTGTTTGAAGAATTTCTTATTTTTAGGCGTTTCTGTTCTTTTCTGGTTTTAATCTGCATTGAGCATGCCTCGTTTGATGCATTTAAAGTATTAGCGGTATTTCTTTATCTTTCCTTATCCTTTTTCGGTAGCTGGTATTTACCCCCACCCCCAGAAAAAACAGCCAGAGGAAAATGATCCCCACGGAAAATATCCCTGAGAAAAGACATGGAAAAATATCCCCTCTCCCCTGAAAGATATCATCCCATGCAGCAGATTGGTCTCCAATCTCTTTGAAAATAATTCGTTTCACTTCTCCAAAATAGAGCATTGCATAGGACTACGCTCAATTATTGCAATTGTCTGAAAAATGTGTTTTTAATTTAACGGAGAAAAAGTTCCTTTGACTTGGCACCACGTTCGTAAACACACAGGAAAAGGGGGACAAAACTCATTATGTCAAACCAGAGCGGCATATTGCATTAAGAATTGGCAGAAGTCAGTGGACACTTTAAATCACAATAGAGAAAAACTAAATTTATCGAAAAGATAATTATTTCTATTTGCGAGAATTTTGATTGTAAAACAGGGGGAGATGGGATTAGGTTTTGAGGGTAAAAAAACAAATTTTATGTTTTCTAGCGAGTATAAAAGATTGCATAGTGATGTTTGTATTAGAGTGGGAGGGGGGAGGGGATTTACCTGAATATACTGGAGGGTGACCAAGGAAAATAATTTTATTTTGAAAATAAAAAATGTACTAAGTCAGAACTTACATGGTAAATTGAAATTGCCAAGGCTTCTAATTCATCAATATTATCCATTCTAGTTGTTTGAACTGTGTCAAAATACTTTCTGATAATTTAATCACATTGCATGCCCGTTATATACGAAATCTCAAGGGTGAATTATTATGTAACGGGGAAAATCATACGTAAGCAAGCCTCTGATTGGCTGAGAAAGGGGATGTATCCGACTCGCTGATTGGCTGAGAAGGAAACAAGTGATCTAACTGTTTTCCAGGATTCCTGGACGGCATAACATTCGCCTCGAGCATGCACTTGGCCAAAACAACAACAACAGCAAATAAATCGACCTTTGGAAATTTAGGTCATTGACCCACTTTGACTAACCACGTGTTCTCCCTAGAGAGGCTATGTCCTTATTTGGTGTACTGACAGAGTTAGACTAAATTGTAGATGGCAGCAGGGGTAAGTGTCTGTGCTGGTACCCCCATTTCTACTAACTTACGGCTCACTGAGCCGTTCAAAATTCAGCCTATAAAAGTCGGCCTAGTTTGTTTCTAAGCTGTTTGAAGAATTTCTTATTTTTAGGCGTTTCTGTTCTTTTCTGGTTTTAATCTGCATTGAGCATGCCTCGTTTGATGCATTTAAAGTATTAGCGGTATTTTTTATCTTTCCTTATCCTTTTTCGGTAGCTGGTATTTACCCCCACCCCCAGAAAAAACAGCCCGAGGAAAACAATCCCCACGGAAAATATCCCTGAGAAAAGACATGGAAAAATATCCCCTCCCCCCCGAAAGATATCATCCCATGCAGCAGATTGGTCTCCAAAATCTTTGAAAATAATCCGTTTCACTTCTCCAAAATAGAGCATTGCATAGGACTACGCTCAATTATTGCAATTGTCTGAAAAATGTGTTTTTAATTTAACGGAGAAAAAGTTCCTTTGACTTGGCACCTCGTTCATAAGCACTTACGGCTCACTGAGCCGTTCAAAATTCAGCCTATAAAAGTTGGCCTAGTTTGTTTCTAAGCTGTTTGAAGAATTTCTTATTTTTAGGCGTTTCTGTTCTTTTCTGGTTTTAATCTGCATTGAGCATGCCTCGTTTGATGCATTTAAAGTATTAGCGGTTTTTTTTATCTTTCCTTATCCTTTTTCGGTAGCTGGTATTTACCCTCACCTCCACAAAAAACAGCCCGAGGAAAATAATCCCCACGGAAAATATCCCTGAGAAAAGACATGGAAAAATACCCCCCTCCTCCCCCCCCCCCCCGAAAGATATCATCCCATGCAGCAGATTGGTCTCCAATCTCTTTGAAAATAATCCGTTTCACTTCTCCAAAATAGAGCATTGCATAGGACTACGCTCAATTATTGCAATTGTCTGAAAAATGTGTTTTTAATTTAACGGAGAAAAAGTTCCTTTGACTTGGCACCGCGTTCATAAACACATAGGAAAAGGGGGACAAAACTCATTATGTCAAACCAGAGCTGCATATTGCATTAAGAATTGGCAGAAGTCATTGGAAACTTTAAATCGCAATAGAGAAAAGCTAAATTTATCGAAAAGATAATTATTTCTATTTGCGAGAATTTTGATTGTAAAACAGGGGGAGATGGGATTAGGTTTTGAGGGTAAAAAAACATATTTTATGTTTTCTAGCGAGTATAAAAGATTGCATAGTGATGTTTGTATTAGAGTGGGAGGGGGATTTACCTGAATATACTGGAGGGTGACCAAGGAAAATAATTTTATTTTGAAAATAAAAAATGTACTAAATCAGAACTTACATGGTAAATTGAAATTGCCAAGGCTTCTAATTCATCAATATTATCCATTCTAGTTGTTTGAACTGTTTCAAAATACTTTCTGATAATTTAATCACATTGCATGCCCGTTATATGCGAAATCTCAAGGGTGAATTGTTATATAACGGGGAAAATCATATGTAAGCAAGCCTCTGATGGGCTGAGAAAGGGGATGTATCCGACTCGCTGATTGTCTGAGAAGGAAACATGTGATCTAACTGTTTCCAGGATTCCTGGACGGCATAACATTCGCCTCGAGCATGCACTTGGCCAAAACAACAACAACAGCAAATAAATCGACCTTTGGAAATTTAGGTCATTGGCCCACTTTGATTAACCACGTGTTCTCCCTAGGGAGGCTATGTCCTTATTTGGCGTACTGACAGAGTTAGACTAAATTGTAGATGGCAGCAGGGGTGAGTGTCTGTGCTGGTATCCCCATTTCTACTGACGCTCTGATCTGACAATAATGTAAACTTCTGTCTGTATCCATTAGGCTTAGAAACATCAAACAAGTTGACCAACAAACAAAAAGAACTATGAAACAACATCAAACCATATAACCAGCAAACAATATAACCATAAAACCATATAACCATCAACAAACAAAACAGGACTATGAAACAACATCAAACCATATAACCATCAAACAATATAACCATCAAACCATATAACCATCAGCAAACAGAACAGAACTAAGAAACAACATCAAACCATATATTCATCAAACAATATAACCATCAAACAGGTCTAGAAAGAGACACGTGATCTTGTACAGTTTTATTGGTTATAGATGGCAGCAGACGGTCCCCCCTGGAGTCAATAATGGGTTCCTGCTTTTGTAGATTTCTTAAAAACTAGCTCTTTACTGAAAACCCAAAACTGACGCAACAGAATAGAATTAGGAACACAAAATCCTTAAATAGCCCGCAGAAAAGAAGAGATCAATTCATAAGGCTCTTCATGGACTTTCATCGGCCATGAAATCAACAATTTTTCTAAACAATTTTGATTATCTAAAATATTCCAGATAGTTTTTTTTTTGCGGTTTTGTTCTGTCATACTTAAGGGGTTTCAGGTCTTTTATCGAAACATTCAAAATTTAATCTATAATTACAAATATTTCTTTTTCTTAAATTAGTACAATATCGTGAAATTTTATGGAGATATTGGAAAACCGAAGGACATTAAAAACCATGGAGATTATCATCGCGTACACAGTTTATTCTTCCCGGGCTTCCAACTTCAGAAATGGAAAAAGAAAAGTGCCATAAGGCACGTTATGATCGCCATATGATCGCATGTTATGATTGCACGTTATGATCGTACGTTATGATCGTATGTCATGATCACGCTATCATGACGAATCTGCAATAAGCAACTCGGATGTATGGAGAGCATTAAATTGAACCATTAAACATCTCTATGCGGTATTGCAGCAGCCTGGTAGTTCAGATAGTCAACAAACGATTTTTGAAACTTGCTTAGGGGGGTAGGAGGAGAAGCTCCCTTTCTTTTAGGGAGAGGTATACATAAGGGGGAGTCCAAACTTCATACTTAGGTTTTTCGACAGTGATGATTCCAATGGTAGACTTTTTTGTCAATTTGACGTCACTTTTATAGAGCTCAGACCCTATTTTAAAATTTATGTAATTTTTTTTCCAATAACACGTTACTTTTAAGATTAACTGAAATGAGGATGATTATTCCTTAGTCGGTGATAAATAAAAATGTTTTCTCGTTAGACGGATTTTTAAACAGGTTTAAGAACTTTTGGTTACCCTCGACTGTTGTTCGCTCTTTTCTAGGTTGCAGCTACCGCTGCCCCTATGATATTCAGCACATTTGGTATCTTACATTAGTAGCATATTTGTAATTATGAGAATTAATTTTTTTTCATATTAAGTACTATCCCTAATCTATTCGTTTTCAATACGGCTTGATTGGTATGTTGGTAAGGGGGGCTGCCTACTATCCCGCCTGATTTACATCTTGGAGTGAAACTTGTTTGGCCTCTATTGACATACCTCCACCACCCTAAGGGTCCTTCTGATACCCATTGCCCCCCTTCTTGCCTCACTTGACGGATTTCTATCACACTTGACATGTATACTTCGACTGCTCAATTTTCTAAAACCTCTAGCAACCTCTAGTTACTTTTGTATAAACTCTCGTGCGCGTCACTCTGCTAGTACGAGCGTCGCTTGCAGAAAAATTGCTTTATGTCAGTGGTAATTGACACTTAAAAACATCCCTCCATCATCCTATCCTGTGATGGCTTCTGCTTTGGCCACTTCACTAAAAACTCAAAAGGATTTGAAGCTAGTTTCGTGCTGTTATAACAAACTATTCTGGGGCATCTGCTTTAACGGCTATTCCGTAAAACTACCCTAAGGAACACGGATTATGCCGATCCCGAAAACATCCAGAAGCAGCCTAAGCCACTTTAAGGAAACACGCATTGTGGAGTATCAAATTACTTCAGTTATAAGGTATCGGAATATGGAATATCAATGCTAGGTGAAATACAAAACATCATCTTTAAGATATTCTCTTAACAATTCGTTTAAGATATATTCTTCTTCTTTTTTTAATCTTCATCCTTTTTTGCGGTAATTAGATGTACCCATCACTGTCGTTTCAAAAACCAACAAACACACTGAATAAGAGCCCAATTGTTTGCAATAACACAAACAAGTACATAAATCATCAGTGTTACGTCCAAAGGTCGTATCTAACGTTTTCAAAATTCTGAAATAATTGCCAAAAAGTGTCTACTAAGCTGCTCTCTAGAGGAGGATCAAGAAGACAATGTATGTTCAATCAAAACTTGGTCCTCTTGATCTATATTACCCCATTGGTCCTCCCTTTTTTTTATCAACAGTTTTGGATAATTACATCAAAAGGGATAAATTGTTAGATACGACCCTTAGGAATAACAGCGAAGAAATGAAAATAAACATATTTATCATATCAGAAAAACGACTATGATTGTTTTTTTTTGTTTTTTATCGCGTTGAAATAGTGGTACTAGAAGAAAGTGAGAGGGTGTAGTCGAACGAAAATTAAAAGTTTTAGTGCCTTTTTTAAGTGACGAAACGAGTAACCCCTCCCATGCCCCTTTTTTCCCAAAGTTGTCCGATCAAATTTTTTAAATAGTCATTTTGTTCAACATAGTTGAAACATCCAGTAACTATGTCTTTGGGGGTAACAAAATTTTCTGGGGGTAAGCTTTCCAGGGGAAATTTACTCATCCTCAATACTTCCCTCTTTACGCTATTGTTTGATTTTATGTCCCACTTCTATATGAACAACCCCTGAAATACAAGGGCCGTTAATTAGAATAACAAGCTGTATTCAAAGTTCTAAAAAAAAACTTTAACGTAAAGAGCGAGGTATTGAGGAGGGGGCAACTTCCCTCACATACGGAATAATTTCTGTTTGTTTTGAGTTTTAAAGTTTCTCCTTACTTTCAGTTGAAAAAATATCTTTTTTTTTAATATCAAGTAAAGCGAGTGAGTGTTTGTGCACTTTTTCTTGTAGATTTAAAAATAAAGTAAACCATCAAGCAAGAAACGCGAAAATTAATACATAATAATTTTGAAATCATAAAAAATATGCAACTATAAAAATAGGCTAGAAGAATTTGAATATATAGAATAAGGCTATAAATATTTTCTGTATATAAAATTAAGTGTGTGCACTTTTTTTCTCCTGCGCTCAAAAACATGCCAAAGGCTAAATTGTTTGGACGCATGGGGATGTGTAAGGGCTATGAAAATCCAAAAATATGAAATAGAAAGAAAAAAAACCGTAAACTCGAAATGTGCGAAGGCTGAAAGCCTGAGTGAGTGGAGATAAGCTAAAAAAGGCTAGTGAGGCTGGTTCTTTGCTAGTTAAGTTATAACTACAATGAGTGCCTACCCTTACACCCCAGAACCGTGTTGAATATACGGTAGAATAACAGAAATTCCAAATTTACGGTAGAAAACAGGGCTTAATTTGATACTCCTCCCCCCCCCCCCCCGCTAGAAAAAATAACGATGGCGTCTATTTTCAACACGACTCAAGACAGCCATAAATTTGTATCATGATGCATAACAAAGATAGTAATTACATCACTTCCTGTTTTTCTTTCAAAACTCATAATCAATATATCGTAATATCTATCAAGCTACTATTTAAGCTACTTCCAAGCTACAATTCAAGCTGATAATAGTGGTGTCAATTAATAAAATGTTGGAGGGGTGTATTTTTCAAAATCTAGAGGATATAATCCAGTTGCTTTTTTCATTGAATATACCTAAAATGCCAAAGAGGGAATTTTTCAATGAATTTACTAAAAAAAATTTTTTTTCAAAAGTTATCGGGGCAAAAAAATCTAGGCGGAGGAGCAGATGCCCTGCCCCCTGATCCCAGCCCCCGAAATAACATTCTCGCTGTTAATAATTTTTACTGGCTCATTTGTAACGCTCAATATAATTGTGAATCAATTAGCTATAACTGTCACTTCCCTTCAAAAGGTTACCGTCCTAAGAAACATTTGGTTTCTTCTGCCAAAATAAGGGGCGTGGTCATAAGTACTCCACCCAAATTCTGTAGTATTATGTAAAACTGAAGATGATATCACGTTAGAATCCTATTCTTCTGGCCTGAGGTTAAACCGTATGTGACTGAACTGGACAGTCATCTTTCTAGTTTTTCGGCCCTCGAAGATATATTTAAACAAGCAATTTTGCAGCAGAAATTAGAAATCAGTTGCCTTTCAATCGTAGTAGTTCAGAACTCTATTTCAAGCACGATGAAACAATTTGTGAGCATTTTGACTATTTTCTTTTTTTATGTGACAGTTTAGTTTTGCAGAGTAGCAAGGGTTCTTGAGCCCATAGATCCCCTTATGTCTAAAATTTGTTCTCTTGCATGGCTCCCTCTAACCATTTTGAAGTGTATCGTGCACTCACAGTGGCAGATCCAGGGGAGGGTGAAGGGGGCGCCCCCCTACCGTAGGCTAAAGTAGTGTAATTTATTTAATTAACTCAAGTTTGCGTTAATTAAACTTGCTCCTAACGCAAGTTTATCGGATCAACCTATTTTGCACCCCCCCCCCTAATTTTTTTTATCGAATCAATCTATTCTTCATCCCCCCCCACCTAAAAAACTATTTTAAACTATTAAATCCCCCTAAAAAAAACTATTTTGCGCCCCCTACTGAAATATTTACAAAATGTAATAAAATTTGTTTAAATGTATTTTTTTTTAATGTTTGTATGATTCGGACAATTTTTTTTTGGGGGGGGGGGGGTCAAACTGAGAAACTTGTCGTGGATATGGCCATGTCAGAAAAATTTGCTATTTATACACTTCTGATCCAATTAATTGTTTGATGTATAATTTGACAGAATTCTTCTAATTTTCTCCATTTGAAATAAATACTACAGCTTAAGCCTGTTCATAGCAAGAACATTTTTTTTTCAGTCGGGTTTTCTCCTATGATTTTTATTTTAGGTTTATAAGTATTATTTTGCTGTTTAGTGGACAGATCCATGAGTCACATCCAGGGGCGGATCCAGGATTTTTTTTAGGGGGGGGGCAAAATAGATTGATCCGATAAACTTGCGTTAGGAGCAAGTTTAATTAACGCAATATTCCGTTAATTAAGTAAATTAAACTACTTTAGACTACCTTGGGGGGGACCCCTTGCCCCCTGGATCCGCCACGTGTCACATCCAATTTTCCTCTAAAATTTCAAATTATGCAGCTTATTTTTACAGCGTTCACCTGTAGAAAGTTAACATCACCATTCAACAAAATTGATGTGAAATACAAATAATTCCATGCTTAGCATGTTCTTGGGCACCAAGAGTGACATAATTAGTAAATAGAATCCTTCAGAATAGAAATAGTTTTTTTCTTCGTTGGCCTTTTTAGACTAAAAAAACACCCTCTTTCAGATTAATTTAATTAACCCCTCTGCTTAACAATAAGTAGATATGCAGTAAGTTTTAATCTGACATTTTGCATTTTACTGTAGATTAAGGAGGAGGGAGGGTAGTTATTTTTGTTTAAAAATTCCTGTGTGGTCTAAAGAACCTCATATAAATTTATATACAATTGGTGATTATGATAAGAAAAGAGAGACCTATACAAAGTTACCCATATGATGGTTCAGAGCAAAAATGTGGTCAATGGCTGGTTCTCTGCGCGAATAAGTAAATGAAGTGTAAACCATCTTCAAGTTCCGTTTCAAACAGTTCGTGGTAACGAACTTTAAATAAGGAGCGACCCGGCCCAATAGTAACCGAAACTCTAAAAAACGGAATTTTAATACCAATAGGTGTATCAAAAGAATCGCTTTTTTTAATTCTGATTCCAAATATACAAGTTTCATTAAGTTTAGTCATACTTATTAAAATTTGCCTGATTTTGGAAAAAAAAACAAAAAACAAACAGATTTTCACAGAACCCCGCTATAGAGGTTTCAAGCTCCTATCTGCAAAAATGTGGAATTTTGTATATTTTGTCATAAGAAAGATCATGAATGCGTGTTTTTTTTTCAGAGGTGATCGTATCAACCCAGTGGTCCTAGAATATTGGGAGAGGGATCATTCGAATGGAAGTTAAAAGTTCTAGTGCCATTTTTAGGTGACAAAAAATTTGAGGGCAACTAGGCCCCCTCCCACGGCCCTCTTTATCTCAAAATTCTCCGATCAACATTTTGAGATAGCCATTTTGCTCAGCATAATTGAAAGGCTTAATAAATATACCTTTGGAGATTTGACGACCCCCCACAGTCTCTGGGGATAGGTCTTTAATTTACGAAATTTGCCCATTGTTTACGTGTAGTATTTGCTATTGGTAAGTATGCATACATTTTTCGGGTGAGGGGGGCGAATTTTCAAAAGTGGGATATTCCACAGGGCAAATTGTCATGGGAAGGGAAGTTTTCAGGGGGTGAATTATTCAGGGGAAATTTAACACTGGTAAAATTTGCCAGAATTCATATACGACATTCTTCTTATGTCTTGCTTTCTCTTTGTCAATTCAATTTTACGCGTGAAGATGTTAAGGGAAATTTCAAACTTATTTAGACACTGTACCCTTTTTTACCCTCAAAATATTTTAGGTGACCCTTCTCATTTATCGATAGGCCTACTAAGTAAACTATAGCTAAAATACAAATAAAATTACTAGTCCTAGAGTTCAAGGGTTGTTTTATTTTTTTGTTGGCTGGCCGTGTACCCCCTAAAACGCGTACCCCAATTTGAGAACCACTGGGCTAGAGAATAAATCGGTCAGGAGGAGGGACTTTTCCATGGAAGTGTAGCCAGACTTCCTAGCATTTAAAAAAAAACAGTCAGAAATTAAATAAAAAATATATGTTTTTTGAATCAAACAGTTCGTGGTAACGAACTGTAAGTAAGGAGCGACCCGGCTCAATGGTAACCGAAACTCTAGAAAACGGGTTTTTGATACCAATAGATATATCAAAAGAATCAAATTTCAATGCTGATTTAAAATATATAATTTTCATCAAGTTTAGTGCTACCCATCAAAAGTTACGCGCCTGAGAAAATTTGGCTGATTTTCAAAAAAAGGGGGAAAGACCCCCTAAAAGTTATAGAACCTTAATGAAAATCACACCGTCATATTCAGCGTATCAGAGAACCCTACTGTAGAGGTTTCAAGCTCCTATCTACAAAAATGTGGAATTTTACATTTTTTGCCAGAAGAAAGATCACGGATGCGTGTTTATTTGTTTGTTTGCTTTTTTGTTTTTTTTCCCCAGGGGTAATCGTATCGACCCAGTGGTCCTAGAATATCATGGGAGAGCTCATTGGAACGGAAATTAAAAGTTCTAGTGCCCATTTAAGTGACCAAAATAAATGGAGGGCAACTAGGCCCCCTCCCACGCTTATTTTTTTCCCAAAGTCACCCGATCAAAATTTTGAGATAGCCATTTTGTTCAGCATGGTCGAAAATATGATAAATATGTCTTTTAGGATGACTTAATCCCCCAAAGTTCCCAGAGGGAGGGCTAAAAGCTATGAACTTTACCCAATGTTAACATATAGTATTGGTTATTGGGAAGTATACAGAAGTTTTCGGGAGTTTTTTTTCTGGTAGTGGGAGGGAAGGGTGGGTCGGGGGTTATGTCGGAGGATCTGTTCATGAAGGAAGTTTCATGGGGGAAGGGAAATTGCCATGAAGGGGGTGGCAGACTTGCCAGCATTATTTATTGGTTATTGGGAAGTATACAACCATTTTCAGGAAGGATTTTTTCTGGAGGGGGGGGGGGGCTAGAGGAGGGGGTTACTCTGAAGAATATTTCCGTGGAGGATGTTTCTTTGGGGTAAGGGACATTTCTATGAAGGGGGCGCCGGATTTCCAAGCATTATTTAAAAAACGATCAGAAATTAAATAAAAAAAATCAAGTTTTTTCAACTGAAATGTAAGAAGGAATATTAGAACTTAAAACGAACAGAAATTATAACGTAAGTGAGGAGGTTCTCCCCCAAGTCAATACCTCGCTCTTTACGCTACAGTTTTTTTTAGTACTTTCAAAAGAGCTATCTATTCTAATTAAACGGCCTTTGTGAGTCAGGGGTTTGTGAATCAAAACTTTTTTTTAACTTTTAACGTAAAGAGCGTGGTATTGACTAAGGGGAGAACCCCCTCATATACGTAATAACATATAC